>JAMWYP010000150.1:0-600000 GCA_025563575.1 Acacia pycnantha | reverse complement strand
TAAAATGATAAAAAAGTATTGTTCCCACGAGGACTTAATATCAAAAACTTCAGTTAAGTATTAATTTTACACTTTCATTTAAGTTGAGCAAAACAAATTGAATTTTAATTCGGAGAAAAGAAATTAAAACTAAAATTAAAATAAACAAGCTACCACAATAATCAAACAAGCAATCTAGATTCTAGAGTCACTAATCCCTTCCCCACTAAATTAATTTTGAATTAACTTAATCAGCTAACCTAGAGTATTGATGTCTATAAATACATTTTGATCCATTTATATACATACCTTAATTAATTATTTAATGGCTCACACAACTAAGTAAGATGCGTTTTAGATAGGGCTCACTCTAATTTGATTATGTGGAGCTTCTAGGTATATGTCTATCCTAGATGCAAATTAAATTAAAACCTAATTCCACATTATTTAATCCCAAGGTCAATTTAAGATTTCTTCTTCCAAGTTCAACTCTAAATTCCCAAAACATACTCAATGATGGCCAATCAATAAGCAATAACAATAAAGCCAAGATTAAATAAACTAAAATAAAATTAACAAGACTAATCCATAGGAATAATATCTAGAACCCAAACAAGTTCATAGGTTCTCTAAGTTGAAAAGAAAATTTAGCCACATATGGCTACAATAAAATTCATAACAAAATGATAGGAATTTAGATTTAAAGAAGAGAGAGAGAGAGAGAGAGAGAGAGAGAGAGAGAGAGAGAGAGAGAGAGAGTTTTTGCCTCCATAGTCCTCTCATCCTTCCATGGAGATGATGAAGATAACCCAAATGCCTCTCTTGCTCAGCCGCTGCTGTCCAGCTTCGTTCTCATTCTGCGTCTCTTGCTCTGCTCCTCTATGATCTCTCTTGCGTCTTTTTTTTTTTTCTTCATATATATAACCTAAATATAACTTAGGCCGTGTGTCACTGATTCTCCTTTTCTAATTAAAAAGATATATTATATCTTGTAATCTCCTCCACCAGATCACACAATTGATTTTGTTTCTATTTTTCTTGTGTGGGACCACCGAGTTTGATTGATTGCATATCCTCTAATTTCTTTTTCTACTTCTCACTAAATCAGCTAATATGCAAAATATAATAGGAAATAAGAAGATTTTATATCAAAATATCTTTTTATTCTATAATGATAGTAAAGTATATAAAAGATAATTAAATAGGTATATAATATTAATAAATCCAACTAATATATACATATTTAATTACAAAATATGTACTGTTATCAACTAAAAATTATGACAAGTCTTCTAGTGACACATCCAAAAATTGACAACGTGCTTTTCATTTTAAGATGGAAAGTGAAAGGATAATCATAAGGATTTATTTTCTGTTTGGATTAGCGTTTTCAAAAACGATTTTCTTTTAATATAATTTTTACAAACTTGAGATAGGATTGATGCAAGTTTAGATGAAAAATTACTGATAATGACATAAATATTATTAAAAATATGTATATATTGTGATAATTTTAATTGTGAAAAATATAATTAGTTAATTATTATTGGAAAAAACGTATTAAAATATTTAATTATAATAAATATGAAAAAATTAACATATTGTAAATGTTGGCATAAAAAATAATATTATAAAGCATAAAAATTTTAAAATTTTAATTAAATAATATTCCTATATAATAAATTTAAAATCATTTTCATATAAAAACCTAAGGCTTTCCTGAGCGAAAAAAACAAAAACCTAATGCTTTTTGGATGAGACAAGACAACAAAGGAAATGTTTGAGGGAGTCGTGGCACATTTATGGTCAACTAACAGGTGTGGTGCTGGGCGCTTCTAAAACGTAACCACGTGTGTACTTTTACTCCAGAAAAAAGCTCGTAGTGCTGGGCACTCTCGAGGGTAAAGCACATATGTAAAATTGCACATTTACCCTTGATTCTTTGAAGTTTGGCTCTTTGTTTGGGAGTTCCATTTTGGAGGGAAAGGAAAGGGAATGAAGGGTTTTGGTAATCCCTTCTCTTATTTGCAAGTTTTAAAAATAAGAGGGGAGGGAATCAGAGATTTTTACAAATCTCCCAAAACCCTCATTCTTCTAAAAAATAAAGTTCCCCCAATGTGAGGCGTTTTAAGAGGGGAAATAGATTAATTACTTTGTTACCCTCGTTCACCACTACCACCACCACCGCTACTGCCACCACACCATACCACCCCACCGCCACCCACACCGCCGCCACCACATAAATAATTTTTTTAGAAAATTTAAATTTAAATTTATTTGTAAAGTATAATATTATATTAATTATTAAAGAAAAGGATAAAATGGTAAAAATAACTCATTAATCCTCTATCTTCTTCTCTTACTATTTTTTTAACTCCCAAACAAGGGGAGGAAATATTCTCCATTTCCCTTCCATCCCCTCCCCTCCATCCTCCTTGCATCCCTTTCCTTCCACTTCCTTTGAAACTTTCAAACAAAGCCTAACTGTGCTTTCAAAATGATACCCCGAATACTGAAATCCAAGTCAATGTCACCCACAATTAATGCTGCAACTTTTTTGATGTGGATGGTAAATTATATGTTCGACCATCATGCTATCTACTTCCAATCAAGCACATCTTCAACGGACTTGGTGTTATATTAGATATCATCTTGGAGGCCAAACGAAATTACTTGACAAATGGATTAACCTCATCCAATAGGTTCTTTATTTGTTGAACAATAAGTGGATCAATTGAATCTTCTTTTTTGATGTTTGCTGCATGCAAGGAACAACAATTAGCATAAGCATGACATTGAAGTGATAAACGAAGCTATTATATTGGTTTAGCATTATATAAATAGTACCTCACGTCTGCAATTCTGTTGGTTACTTCATTATCAGTGTCATGAATATAGAGTTGAGAATACACTGGTCTTGCACCTTCAAGTGGCATTAAAGAGCCAATTGTGTGGTAATTAATCCCCAATAGTACAAATGTGTAAGGTCCACCACCAGAATTGATGGCATGATCAATTTTGCCTCCCATAGAAGTAAAAGAGAACATGTTGTTTGTACTGCCTGATATTTGCATGGAAATTCTGAGAAAATGAAGATTTCTTATTGAGGAATAAGGTTTGGAATAATTGTGGAGGTATTTGTAAAGGAGGAAGCACAACCTTGCCTTTCAAGCATCATAGTGAAAATGTATCAACTTGTCCAGAGGCTTTTCCATTGTTGCTGTCACGACTTAGATGTTGAAAATCTATGGGCTGGTTTTCGTTATCATCTGTAATGTTTAATACAAATTGGACCACCAAGAACGCCTTTGGATTGGCATATATTGAAATTCAAATTGAATTTTTATGAATATTGGATACCAACCTTCACTGGTGTCATCATGGTTGCTGTCTGTTTCAATATCCTGATGACATTCTTCCTCATCAAAATTGAACTCTATGTTCTTGTGGAACAGCTTCATATGAAGGCCATTAAAGAGAGAAAAAACAGAAACATAATAATCATTACAAAAATGAATGGGTAAGAAGAGAATCTGGGATTTTATGGCGAATTAATTTGGTATGAACGATTATTGCTGACTAGAGCATCAGAGCATATTGTAATAATAAGCTTCCTATAAAATCTTTGAAATATTGATTGGAACTTTTAAAAGCAGTTTTTCAATTGTGCTTCGCGGTATACGAGGTAAACATGTAAGATGAGTTTTCTCTCAATTTACGTAAATAAATACTTTCAGGACTCTTAAAAGTGATCCCAAACATGTACTATAGTGATTTAATCGTGATTTATGTTATACGAGGTAAATTTATGAGAGAAGGTTTGTCTTAACTTGATTAAACGTGATTTTCCAACGCCAACTCAAACATGCCTAAAGAAGGATAAACACATAAGGGAGTTTATCTTGTGCTTGTGTCAGTTTCCTCTCAACCTCTTCAACCCATGAACCGGGGAGATAGCACTTTACCTAATCCTTAGCGCTATTATGAAAAGCTAAAATCATTAGAAATGTTATGGCAGAGAGATTATTGGAATCAGATTGCATGACATAGTTTGAAAAAATTAACACACCAGCAAGAATCCCTTATGCAAGTCTCAAGAATCAGATTTTACTCTCCTGTACTTGTTCATACCTGGAGGTAGGGATGAGCATGGACTAGACTGGATCAGGTTTGACATCAACCCGAGGTTTGGTTGATACATTATTAATGTATATTTAATGATATATTAATCATTCCAGTTCAAACATTATCAAGTAAACTCAGTTTGAAAACCAGCAACCAATGAAGTGTTTCTTTAGTTTGCCCAGATCAGTTCTTCCGTCCTCAACGATAGTACAAACCAATAAGAAGTATTCTAAGAGGTATTAGAGATGGATTAATGAAGCGGGCGAAGTCTTGTTGGAAACGGCTTCAACGGAGCTCTAAGTAGTCTAATGGCTTGTGATCAGTAACTTTGAAATCAGCTTCGAGGAATACTATTCAACTAGTTTTCTAAATTTCCTCCTTCTATCTCCTCTTTGATTATTGGTGCGACGGAGCGTCAATATAAGAAAATTAAAAAAAATAAAAAATTATAAAAATTATATCTTATATCTAAGATTAATATAAAAAAACTATGTCTTATATTTAACGTTAAAATCAACTTATCAAAATATGTCTTTATATGAAGGACGAGGCTGAGTATTAACTAAACCAACCTAGATGGAGTTCTCATACCACGCTTAAAAGGAAAATTCAAGGATGACGACTTACATTATAAACAATATTTGCTAATATAAAATTATTTCTACACTTTCAGGCCAACAAAACAACCTCGAAACGGGTTCCAGAAACTCATAATTAAGAATAAAATGTGGCTTTACATTAAAAAAAAAAAAAGGAATAAAATGCGGCTTTTATCAATTCGATTATGGAAACATAAATTATTTTCTTTTATGAATGAAAACATGTATTATTGCCGCAATGATTATGCACTTAAATTTTCAGGAAAAAGATAAAAAAGAAAAAGAAAAAAAAGTAAGCATATAATATACATTTTATATATTTTTTAGCATTATAGGAGTAGTAAATATTATTTTGTTAGATCTATTTCCACCGACAATGGACTATATATGTACAACAGTTGTCTCTGATTACATGAAATAATTTAATTGAAATGAGGGGCTACGAAGTAATTGACTCTGACAATTCATCCTGGCTTTCTTCACCATCATCATTATGGAATATTGAATAATCGATCCTCAAGTGACCATCATCTTCATCTCAACACGTAAACGATGATCAAAAGGGTCCCCATCACTGAGCTGTTCAGTTCCATCCACATCATCTCTTCATAGCGAAATCTTCATCCAAGGCTGCCCAAACAAAACAAAAAAAAGAAAAGAAAAGAAATCACTACAACTATCAAATTCTCAATATAAAAAGATCAGAAAACAGAAACCACTAGGCTATAATTTTATTCTTAATTCTTTTCATAATGGAAAAGAGGGCGAGCCTTAGCACAACGGTGAGGTTAATGTCATGTGACCTGGATATCACGTTTTCAAATCTTGGAAACAGCTTCTTCAATTGTGGAGGAAGACTACGTGCATCTATTCCTTCCCAATCCCAAACCCCACATGGTGGGAGTCTTATGCAATGGGCTGGCTTTTTTTTTTCCCCCGTAGTGGAAGGGGCTAGGTCACACGGGTCTCAAGCTCGAGACCGTGTGAGTATAGAAAACTCCTTTAGGAGTGTTACCCACAAGTGGGCCCAACAATGTTGGAATTTGACTTAGTTAGATAGTCCTATCAAAACAAAATCTCAACATGTGAGCATAGAAAACACCTTTAGGAGTGTTACCCCCAAGTGGGCCCAACAATGTTGGAATATGATTTAGATAGCCATATCAAAACAGAATCTCAAAGTGAGTATAGAAAAACGCCTTCAGGAGTGTTGCCCCCAAGTGGCCCAACAATGTTGGAATCTGACTTGGTTGGATAGCCATATCAAAACAGAATCTCATCGTGAGAGCAAATATTATGCTCCCTCCGGTCTTAATTATAGGAACCATTTAACCGATTTTGGGGGATTAAGGAGAGGAGTTAAATTAGTAAATTTTACTCATTTTCCTAAAATGCCCTTATATAAATTTAAAATGACACAACTTGCCATTATAAGTGTTTCTGATTTGCCTTACGTTAGACATCCATGACATATTAGTTTAGTATATATGTATATTAGACGCTTTTTATATAGCCATGTGTATACATATAGATCTAATTTCCTTTCCACACGCTTTCTAATTGAAATAATGATCTTGCTATATAAACATATACTTATTTTCCTAAAATGCCACACACACACAGATATACACACAAACACAGATATATATCTACACACATATATTCACACGCATAAACACAGATATACATATATATGTACACACATATATATAAATGCTCCTAATAATAAATATAAATAGGAGTATTATAGGAAAAAATTGACAAAAGTTAAAACTTGCTCTTATAATTAGGACCAAAACCAACTCCAAAATGTGTTCTTATAATTAGGACCGGAGGGAGTATTACCTTGAGACCTTTACCAGAATCTTTTCTGATTACAAGATATGAATGACGCGAGACTGTGGCTGTTCCAACTCACTATCCTCATGTTGCAGAATAGAGGAGTAATGATCCTGTTAAAGGAACCACATAGGAAAAACTGTTTAGTTTTCTAGCCTGAGAGAGAATAAATCAAATTCAAATCTTGAATGCACTAGATTTGTGCAAGAAATGTGCAGGAAAAAGTTATATTTAGATTGTCCTTCCTTTTCCTCAGAAATTCATCTCACTCAAACATTAAACAGTAATACTGTTCTTGCTTAGTTTCAAGTTCTAGCAGTATCGGTTGTCACAAAAACCTAAGTTCGACAATGCAAATAAACAAAATTACTCAGCAAACGTTAACTGATCATAAGGTTGTGTTTGGATTGAGAAGAATGGAAGAGGACAACACATATTCAACTTAGGTTATGTCAAGAGAAATTTCTAAAATATAAATCAAACCAAACTTTTCTTTCCTTTCTCATTCATTCTCCTCAATCCAAACATTCCATAGGCTAAGCATAACTGGTTTTCTTTAATCATGTAACCACACATAATCCTTTTTCAAAGTTAGTTTGAACCCTTGACATGTGTGAACATCATTGTCCTCAAACTAACATAACTATAAAAGAATGTGACTATGTCTGGATTCCACTTCTATTTTACACTCATCAATGATAAGATTGTTGCCATGTGACCTGGAGGTCACAAGTTCAAACTCTAGAAATAGCCCCTCCGGTTGTGGGGTAAGGCTATGTATATCTATCCCTCTCCGGACCCCACCTGGTAAGAACCTTATGCACTGGGTTTCTCTATTCTAATGTAAGCAGTTTAGCATAGATAAATTCTCAATTAAGAAAAAACCTGGTATCTTCGCCGTTGGATAATGGTAAATGCCTTAACCATTATACATACAGGTAGAAGTATTGCAACTGTTCTCATAACCAGTAACTGCAAACATATAAGCAAGATTTTCTTTTAGATTAATGAATCTGCCACAGAAGTTTGTCGACTTTTATCATATGAATGTATGTAATCTTTCCTTACCATATAAAGAGTCAACGAGTATTCCCCCCCTCCACTGAGTATAATTGGAAGGGTATGGCGTAAAACAAGAAGGGCGATAAACTGAAAAAGAAAAGCAAACAACCTTATTGTTAGTATAGTATGAGAAACATGTCTTTTTCTTCTGATAATATTGATATAGAAGTATTGCAATCGCTCAAGGACCAAAATATGATTTAGAAAGTTATCATAATACCTTTTTATTTTTATGGAAAAATTCAGAGATTTCAATACTCTTTCTTTTAAAGTAGGATGGAGGATAAAAGTAGTTTTTTGATTGTGAACTTGTATAAGTAAGTATTGAGCATAAACAAATAAAAAAAATGTAATAATGACTGCTTGAATGAATTTTAAGAGTCTAGATCAGCTCAAATAAGAAAAGGACAGTCCTTTCCCGTAAAAGAGGCATCAAGGTAGCAAAGGAAATTACAATAATTGCAACGATGCGAAAGCAGACCAGGCTTGCTGTTGGGGGGACTGAGTATTCCGTGTCACTGTCTGAGAAATCACGATTAGCAGAAAACATTTCTATGAACTGATGATTTTGCAGATCCCTTCTGGATATCTCCCAGTTACCTCTGAGATAGCAATGCCAAGACACTTGATCATAGAACCCAAAAAAAAATAAAATAATAATAACTAGGACTATAAATTTGATGAGGGATAAAAAGGACTTTACCTAAAATTCAAGGGAGAACTGCCATAATGGAACAATGGAGGTGGTGTTGTATAATCAGGCTTGAATTGCTACAGTTACAGAAGCCCAAACAAAAGGAGGAGGTTAAAGAGACGGCGTATTTATAATTATGAATAACTTCAATGAGAAAACAAGCATGCAAATACAGTGATGAGAAAACAAGCATGCAAATACAGTGATGACAGACCTGTCGGCAAATCTCACAGATAATATCACCTTTCTCATTGCACCATCTTTGAACACATTTTCGATGTGCATACTACAATAATCAAAAGAAAAGGAAACTCAGATGTAACAAGCACCTAAACACCAGTACTGAATCTTGTTCAGATAATCTGTAAAACCAAACCAGTCAAGGGGCAATAAGTGGACATATTATAACATTCCAATATAAATACCTTGGAGAAGCATATATTGATTGAATTATGAATAGAAGTTAAGTATGGAAGGAATCTAAGATTAGAATTTTATCATCGACACCTAGAATAAATTGGCAGAGATGAGCTAAAGCACAAGGACATTTTCATGCAGCACTACAACATATATGAAATCACAGCAAATTCTTTTGGTTATGGATTTAGTGTGAAATATTTGACAAATTAACCAAAAAAAGAAATATAAATAATGAGATATTACAAGAGATATAAAGCAATGCAAACATCTTTCACGACTTTAACCCGAGAAGTATTCAATTACAAAGCACTGTTACCTTCAAACTGCCACTACAGGAACATGGAGTCTCCATATTTGAGTCTTCATCCTCATCATGACATATCCGGCACTGTACCAATTTGTTGGGAGATACCTTATTCGCCCCATCCATTTCATGCAGAACTCAAAAAGTTAATTATTTACTGGCCAGAAGCTCCTTCCATTTTCAAAATCAGATTTCAGAGTAGACTCGCTGAGTAACTGATCAACTGAAAGAACAAAATAATGGATCAATATTCACTAATAGTAAAAGAACTTAAGTAAACTAGCAATTTGGTCCCTAAATTGGAAAGTGTAATCAACTTCAGTCCCCAGAATTGTGAACACACAGATTGGTCCTTGAAAATGAGGAACTCATCACACATTAGTCCATTTGATATCTCTAAGCTACTAGACACAAGGACTAGTATGCAATGAGTTTGCAATTTTCAAAGACTAACTTGTGTATTTAGTAAATAATGAGGACTCAAGTTAAATGGCTCCAATAATTCAAACAAAGAATTATTAGCTTACTTTATTTTCATCAACTCAACCAAAAATGTATTTTCCACCCACCCATGAAGCAGTCTCCGTTTGTTTTATGGAAAGTCTATACTTTTCTCTCCTTCAAAAGGTACTACATTTGGAAGTTCATAAGCTTTGTAAAGGAGGACAGTAAAAGAATTAATGAAAGAAAGGAACTTCTAAACAGCAAAGACAACCAGATTATATAATATTGTACCTCTAGTGATGTTGA
Organism: Acacia pycnantha; assembly: GCA_025563575.1. Lineage (NCBI taxonomy): Eukaryota > Viridiplantae > Streptophyta > Magnoliopsida > Fabales > Fabaceae > Acacia > Acacia pycnantha. The sequence goes on along the minus strand of JAMWYP010000150.1, from coordinate 590,228 downwards.
AAGTCAACACAAAGTACAGGAAACAATCTGCAATAGGCATAAAACACTCAATTGAACACGAATGAAGGGAGATGAGTCTATAAATCTTGAAATTTAACCGTTCAAAATAAACATGAAATGTCACGGTTTAAATTATTAGGCTGACAAGGTACATTGAAAGTATAGACCCAATTGACACGCCCACTTTGAAGAGATCCTATTGCTGAGTTGATTGGAGGCCGGGCAAAGAATTTTTGAATTAAAGGATCATGGCTAAGAATCACATAGCTGAGAAATCAGAACCAAAGGGCCGAAAAGAACAGAGGAAAAAGAAACCTAATGACAAATGCTCACCCTCTATCGACTTGAAGAACCCGAAATTTGGGGAAGAAAATTTTCAAGAAAAAGGAGGAATACGAAAGCAAGTCCAGTTCAGAAAATGTAGCTACATGAAATAACGCAGAACAAAAATCAAGTGATGAACATGACCTACACTCAAACACGGAATCCCGTTGAAGTAAAAGAAAACCAAGAAAGTTAGACAAAGAGGCTTGAAAAGCTACGATGAATTAGGGAAATGATGATACATACCCGGGAAAATGAGACTTGGAGAAAAAGAAATGGGATTTTCTGACAGAGAAGAAAGCTGAAACGTTTTCCTTTAGCGGACTCTCGTCCATAAAACGAAGCAAGAGATTGAGTGTCTTCGCGGTCGCAGGCAACTCCAAAGAGCCCAAAACCGAGGCCAGTTGAAACCTGAAGTGCACACGCGCCCACATGTCACGCGCGAACTAATACCGAGCCCACAACGACTTTTATAAATTTACGTTGGGATAAAAGTTATGGAGAATTACCAATGTGAGTTGGCTTAGATGGTAAGGGATCCAGGATTAGGCCCTTGGGTCGTGGGTTCGATCCCCTCTGCCGTCACTGGGACTCCTTTGGTAGGCGATCTCGTAAGTCCCCAGTAAGTGCTCATAGAGCCGGGCCGTGCCCGCGCCTTGGTGGGGGCGATCTGAACCTCCAAAACTTATTTATATCAAAAAAAAAAAAAAAAAAGTTAGGGAGAATTCCAAATAAATAAATGTGAGTTGGCATAGATGGTATGTGATTCAGGATTAGACCCTTGGGTCGTGGGTTCGATCTCCTCTGCCGTCGTTAGGATTCCTTTGGTAGGCAATCTCGTAAGTCCCCAGTAGGTGCTCATAGAGCTCGGGGCCGTGCCCTGCCCTTGGTGGGGGACTGATGTCGAACCCCTTCAAAACTTTTTTTTATAAAAAAAAAAAAAAATTAGGGAGAATTCCAAATAAATACATTTTGAAGTCTGTTGAATTTGTAAAAAGATTGAGAGGTACTAAGGACCTATAAGGGATATGCAAATTTGTGTGAAATTACCCTTTTACCCTTAATTTTAAATAAATTAAAATAAAAAAATAAAAAACCCTCACCACCGGCGGCGGCCGACCGGCCATCGGCGACCACCACCGCCAGCCAGCCGACGACGGCGGTGGTCGCTGTAATACCCTAAAGATCTCATTTATGATAAGTATCATATTGAGTAAATAATACCTATTGGAAATAGGTGAATATGATATCTCAAAGATCTTGTGAAGAATTTATCCTATTTTTGGGATAGTTTCTCTTGAAAAAGAATAATTTACAATTTGGTCCCTAAAACGTTTGGAAGTTTGCAAATAGGTCCCTAAACGCATTTACATGTTATAAAATACCCTGTGAAAGTTATAAAAAATGCAAGTAAATATTTATTTAAAATAGGGAATAAAACTGTCCCTAATTTAGGTAATTTATTAAATTATTACCTTAAAGAAACAAAGGGGGAAAAGTTAAAAAGTATTATAATGACCAAAATGCCCCGTGAATATTGATATAATGCATAAGGCATATAACACTAATGTCAGTGTAAAAGTTGTGAGGTAATGAGTTATGCTAAATAAGAAAATTAGCAACAAGTAGTAAGGAGTTGATTAAGTAATTATTGGCTAATTACTCAAGCATGAACAAAGGAAAATCCATAAATAATTATGTAAAACCCTATAATTAGTGGGTAATGGCTAAAAATTAGCATAAATATATTTGCTAATTGATTGAGAAATATGAAGGAAAATTGGCGAGATTATGTAATTTTAAGCCTAAATACAAGTATGGGCCAATAGGGAAATTTTGTAAAAAAATTATGTAAAAAAATTATTAAAATATATAATAATTAATTAAAAAATAAAATAAAAATATATATAATTTGTGTGTGTGCGCCGACATCCTTGATGGAAAAAGAAAAAGAAATAGAGTTAATAAATGTGGAGTGTAAATAATAAACTCTTATTTAAAAATTAATTAAAGTAAAGGTAAATAAACACCGATAGGAATTGGATCCTATCTAGAGAACCAAGAACAGGATTTCTAAAGTCAGTAAAGAATATGAATGAGTGGATTTTTATCTTGAAGTAGACTGTTCCAGAGGTTAATTCCGAGATCGGTGGAACATTTTGATAATAAGACGAAATAGGGTAATCTATGAAAAAGGAAGATAGCCACAGATTTAGAATTTGAAGAAAATAAATCATAACTCAACATCTGGGAATGAGTTGAGAATTTCCTGGACATATTTGGAATCAGTGAATTTTTGTCCAGAGATTGATAATTCGGAAGTTCGTTCCGTAGCAAGCACGTTTTTAGTAAAACTTCCGCAGGACCGTTGGAACCACGTATGGAGTCGAAATTTATTTAGCCGGACATTTCTAATAAGTGAGAAAATGTCTTCAAAGTTGTGATTCCAGATTTCTAAGATTTTACAAGATTACGCGATTCGGACACCGATCGGAGACTTTATCGGTATAAAACTTCTTGAGGAAGTAAGTGACATCATCAAAGTTCATGGATGACATCATGGGGATGATGTCATATGGAGGAAAGAGAAAGGGTTGGATGGCCAAGATGAAGCCACCTCATCCATGTGCGATCCGACGGTCGATATCCGGTTTGGTAAAGTGTGAATAGTGCACTGGATTTTCCCTATAAATAGGACCTCCCTTCATTTGAAAATTCACACCAACATCAAGAGCTCAAGGCCAAAATTGAGGAGCAGCCAGGAAGGGAAGGAGTCCGGGGATCGAAGTTCTGACAAAATTTTGGAAGATTAGAGTCAAAGTAGCGAAGCTCTGGCAAAATTCCGCCGACTAGTAAGGATAGGGGCAAAATGGTAATTTGTACCTAAAATGCCTGTTATGATGTAAATCATTAATCAATATGATTTATATTTCGAAAATTATGTTGGAGTAGGAGTTATGTTGAAATTTTGGAAGATTAGGGTCAAAGTAACGAAGTCTTTGGCGAAATTCCGTAGATTAGGGGTCGAGGGTAAAATGGTCATTATGACTAAAAATGTCCGTCGTAATGATAGATCCTTAAAAATACGTTTTTATATTGATAGGATATCCACGATTACGTTCGACCAACCGCAAACCGAAATTCCGTCAACGAAGGTACGTTCGTGTACTGTAACACTAACTCTGATGGTTATTGTATGCATATATGTATATTGTTTGTACTCCGACTGTACTATTGTCTGTCATGCCTGTACTCTGACTGTACTATTGTCTTTCATGCCTGTACTCTGACTGTACTATTATGCATCATGCACGTACTCATTTGTACTATTGCTGTCATGCCTATTGTCTGTCATGCTGTACTCGATTGTACAATTGTCCGTCATGCCTATTATCTGTCATGCCCGTACTACGACTGTACTATTGCACGTACTCGATTGTACTATTGTCATACTCTGCTTGTACTATTGCACGTACTTTGGTGTACTATTATCGTACTCATTGTACTACTTACGTCATCCGATTGTATTGTTTTTGCCATACATATCGATATGTATATCCTATGTCCGACCGTAGTAAATGTTGCCAAAATTCTATGAATGTCATTGTACATATATGGTGTATATAAACATGAGGTTAACCGTTATCCGGGGTTTGATGCATGGACATGACCCTTAATATAGCTTCGAGGTCGGGTGGACCGAGGATCGAGGAGAAGGACAAGCAGCACGCCTAGGAGTCGCGGCTGAAGACTTCTTTCTGTATTACTTTTGAAACACTCTTGTACCACTGTTTAAACAACAAGACATGCTACTGTGGGCATTTTAATACATACATCAATTACTCAATCGCTCCGGTGCTCTACTCTGATGATTTTGAAATGATGTTTGAAAAAAAAAATTATACTGCTTGTGAAAACGGGATGTTATAGTCGCCGGCCGGCGGCCGCCGGTGGTGGGGGGTTGGGGTTTTATTTATTTATTTATTTAAAATTAAGGGTAAAAGGGTAATTTCATACGAATTTGCATATTCCTCATAGGTCCTTGGTACCTCTCAATTTTTTTACAAATTCAACAGACTTCCTGGGGGTTTTGCAATTTCAAAAGATATTTATTTGAAATTCTCCGTTGATATTTTGATTTTGCTTATGTTATGTTATTAATGGTGTTTTGATATTTTCATTAAAAAAAAAAAATCTTTAACTGGTTGGGAAGAAGAATGGAGAACGGAAAATATATAATATGGTTAATCATTTTTAACATTACCCTGTCTTGTCCTTTAATTTTTTTCATCGCAGAAAAAGTCTTCTCTCGTTGCTTTTATTTATACGTAATCATCAATATATCAATACTTGAGATGACACTCCTACTATCTATTAGTTACTCCGAGTTGACTCTTCGAGTTTACCGTTTTTACGTTCCTACTTTACTAAATCAAGTTAAGTCTCTAGTAAAATCGTGTTAGCTGTAAACTCAGATAAACTTACGAGTTTACACAACGAATTTACCGTTTTTACGTTTGTAACTTACAAAATTGTGTTCATTTTTTTCAATTTTGTCATCCTCAACGTCTTTATATATGAATTTTATAGGAATTTCTTTATTAAATATAATAAATTATGAATGTTGATATATTTAATTTCAATTATTTGGATTTAAAATATATTTAAATTAAATTATTGTCATTTTTATATTTAAATTATTTAATTATATATTGTTAATACATATTTAATGATAAAAGTAAATTCTTACGAGTTTACCGATTCGAGTTTACGATACGAGTTTATGTCACTGTCACGAATTTGCTTAGACTCTTGAGTTTGACAATCTTGGGTACTCCTTCCTGAAAATAAACTTAACTTTCAACCAATTCATCAAAATTAAGAATGAGCTATTAACTCATTAAATATTTCTTAATTTTTTTTACAACTTTACTTCTATTAAATGAGGTTTTAAATGATAGAGAAAAATATGAGTAACTACATTTAAGTATCAACTATATGTGCAGAACTAACAAATAAGTATTACCATCATATTGTACTTTAAATGTAGGGTATTTAGGATCAAATAAGTATTAATTACTCTCCAAATAATTTATATTATCAGCAAGAGAATTCTCTTAAAAAGGTGACTTAATTATATATTCTGAACCGAAGATACAAAACTTTAGCCAATACCCTCTCAGCTTCATTAAACCAAAGAGTGAAGAGAATATAGAGTGTTCATCATTTTGATAGAGTTGAAGAGAAGAAGCCCAGAAGACATGAAGACACTCAAAGCAACAAGAAGCACTATCCCCACCGCCAAACATGGCCTTACACTCATCAAATAACTCTGCAACAACCCTAGGACTTCACAAACATGCTTGCCATATTCTCCGACATAATACTCTCTCTCCCATTTCATCATTCCAGAACCTTCTTCTTCTTCTTCGTCGTCCTTCTTCTCCATCATCTTAATCTCCCTTATTCGTAGTCTCAGCATGATCATGTTCTCGTCCACTTGTCTTCCCCATCGGCGATCTCTTCCGGATCCGCTTGCTCTCGCAACCACCACGCCACCGCCACTGCCATAGCGTTGTCTTCTCCGGCGAGCCAGTGCTATGGACGGCACTGGCCGACTCTGTGATGGAATTATAGTACTGGTTAGTGCCTCCATTGATGACAAATAACAAAGAGACAGATCGACTATGGCTTTATATACGATTTTACTATGTTTGTTTGGAGTGTTTTAAGGTTCTTTAATGAGTGGAATTAAACCAGGAGATGAATACTTATAGGCGAAGTTGCGTGTCCTTGGTGAATTTACTTAATTATAAAGTATACATGACGCTAACGCGCACAAACTAGTAAAAAAGCTAATAGCGACGTTGCTTAATAATTGATTTTAAAGTTAAATCAGTTTGATTTTGACAATACACACACGGTTTTACATATATAATTAAGTTGTAAGGAGAAATTGCTAAACAATTTCTCAGTGCAAAATTTGTTACTGATCAAAGCTATCTTTAAGGCCTACATGTTCTTTATTTTTTTTTGGATACATAAATTTTAGGAAAGGGGTTAGGTTCACCCATGATCTAAGGACATGGAAAAATCTCTCTTCCTCCTAGGTGATACCAATGTTGGGTACGACGAGCCGTCTATTATCTTCAGGCGTTTACTTAGACATCTAGGAGCTAAGATGCCTCCATCAGCGTCTTAACCAATTCTAGGATCGAACCTCCTCCCTTTATGATGTAACTCTTCTTTAACTGTGAGCTACATATCTTATGTAAATGTCTTATATTTTGCATATAGTTAAAGGTAAGTTACACATAAAAGTTATACTCGCTCAAGAATCTAAGTCTTTAGGTATCTTTGACTAATAAATTTTGTTTAGCAATTTTCTCAAATTATAATGGTACTACACACCCTATTGGTAAGAATTTAAAGTTTGTATTTGGATTAAAAATAAGTAGAGTGACTATATTGTCTCTTGAAAATATACTGTGAATGGTAACTTATTTTTATTGTGTTTCTCTCAAACTTCTACCTTCATATTCTTGGAATAATGGATTACATCACAAATATGATTTAATCTAAATTCTATCTTAAAATAGTAGAACTGAGAAGTTAATCGACATTTCATGACGGCAAGCATTTTACTTTTTATTTATTTATTTATTTATTTATTTGTTATTTTTTGGCCAAAATATTTTATATTTTTTATCCATGACACTACCAAATCCAAAATCTGATGTAAGTGACTAATAACATAAACAATAAATTACACGGAACCGCGTGAAATGATCTTATCTATCTTCCTCCCCCAAAAAAAAAAAAATTTAAATAAACAAACAAATATTATTCTCTATCAAACGCGTACTTTATTATGTTCATACCCTATTTATTGATTGATTCTCCTTAATTTCTTGATTAGAGCGTCTCACATGCTGACAAAATCTTAAGACTTACAGATTGATTATGTTTAGGTTTGATTAACCTAATGATTAATTTTAGCATTATTACACCTTACTTTAACGATTGAAGAAAACAAATGATTAATTCATAGAGCCTGGTCTTATCATAAATGATATTTATATAATTATTATAGACTTTTTTGCCGGAGATTTTGTATGATAGTGTAGTTAGTACATAAACAGCCGAAAATAGTCATTTTAATTAATAGGGTTTAAAAGTACATTAATAAAAAAATAATATACGATCTAAATCATTTGCCAAAAACAATTATACGATCTAAATCTTTACGTTGAAATTGTGTCCAAGCAGCTGCCGACCTAGAAATAAAACTAGTTAAGCATGTAAAAAATAAAATCTTGATCATGATGAAGGAGCAAATAACAATGTAATAAAATATACATTTTTTTATTAGTATTTCTACAACTTGTTTTTGGCTTTTTTCAAGACAACAAATGTAATCTTTCAAAATCAAGATAATTAGATCTTTTACTGTTACCTCCCAGTTATGTGATTTTTAATTCTGTTTTATTTGAACCATTGGATAAATGTTAGTTGGCTTGAGGTTCTAGGATATGCATGTTATTGTATTCAAGGCTTAGATTGTAAAAGGTTTTCACTTTTCTCAACAAACGCACTTCTAGGATAATTAATTTGCAGATATTAAAAATTAATTAAGTTAGTTATATATTTATAGCAAATATTCATCAGGTCCTATTTATCAGGTAAAGAAAGAGTTTTCCCCCCTCATTGATAAGTTACATCATTGGAATTTTACATGAATGCAAAATTTTGTCTGTCATTTAATTTGTATATTGATTGCAAAAAAAGTGAATTTGTGAAAGAAATTTACACATTAACAAATGACGTAGATAACATGTGGACGGCTAGTTCAGCATATTTAGTCAACTAACAGCAAAATTAACGGGGGTAACGGCCCAAGCAAAATTACTACCCTTTTGACACTTCTTAGGTAAAATTGCCTCCAAAAAACTTTCAGGACAAAATTATTGTCCTTTGATGAAAACTTCCAAGGCAAAATTACTCCCTTAATATTTTTTTTTGTAGTTAAGAAAATTGGTAAAATTGGAAAAAAATTAAATTTTAAGACAGAATAAAAAAGATAAATAAACAACGATTATTGAGTTACCTGATAATATGAACATCATAAAAATAAAGCAAGCTAAAAGCTTCGCCAGCTATGGAAGCTTCCTGCTGCACTATGGATTTGAAAGTACTGTTAAATGTATATATGCGATTGTTGAAACATGAAAGTGTTGTTCTCCCACAAGTTTTTCTTTTCTTAGCGGTCGTTATTGTAACATCCCGTTTTTACAAGCAGTATAATTTTTTTTTTCAAACATCATTCGTAAACATCAGAGTAGAGCACCGGAGCGATTGAGTAACTGATATATATATTAAAATACCCATGGTAGCATGTCTTGCTGTTTAAACAGCGGTACAAGAGTGTTCAAAACTAATACAGTCAGAGTACAGGCATGACAGACAATTGGCATGACAGAACAACAGTACAGTCGGAGTACAGACAATATACACACATGCATACAATAAACATCAGAGTTAAGGTTACCAGTACGCGAACGTACCTTCGTTGACGGTAGACGGTACTTCCGTCGGAAATCGTACTTTTTTACGGAAAACTGTGAAACGTCCAACAGTGGCACGTCGGGCAGCGTAACGGCAGCAAATCAGAGTTTCTGATATCCTATAAGAGTAATATCACTTTTATTAGTGATTTGATACTATATCTGGCATTTTAGGTAAAAATTACCATTTTGCCCCTATACCCCTAATTGGCGGAATTTCGCCAGCACTTCGTTACTTAAATCTCCAACTTTTCAGGAACTCGATCCCTACCAAGTTTTTACCTCGTCAGGCATTTTCAATGCAATGAGGCCTAAAAACAATAGTGGGAATCTCACTCCCTACTTACTAAATCTAACTACGGAACTAAAGACTAGTACTTAAAAACTAAGGACCGAGGAACTTACCCGTTGAAGACTTCTGCACAATTTTTCCCAGAGCTTCTCTCTCTAAAAACCTCTCTCTAGATTCGGTTTTGCTCTTCAAAATGGTGTGAGAAATGAAGAGGAAACTTGGCTATTTATAGAAAAACTTAGGGATATGTTGGGAATTTTTCAAGTTGTTCTAAACCATAGAAAATCAAAGCAAATGGTGTTTATTTCTTGGCCATGCAAGCACTTGGTCGACATACATGGTGATGTGGCAGCCCATGATGGGTTCAAAGTGTAATGACTTATGTTGCTTTATGGCCCGGTCTGATAGAATTTCCCCGATCAGTACCCGATTCGCGTGATTTCGGAGAAATCTCAAAATTCTGGATTTACAACTTTGAAGAAATTTTCTCACTTATTAGAAATGTCCAAGTTAACCTAAATTTTGGTTCCATATAGGGCTCCAAGCGTCGATCTGAAGTTCCTCGAAAACGTGTCCTAGGTTTGAACGCATTTACGGAATCATCAACTTCTTGAAAAAATTCACTGATTCCAAATATGTCCAGATAAATTCAAACTCATTCCTAGATGTTGAGTTAGAATTTATTTTCTTCATATCCAAAAATATGCCTATCTGCATTTTTCTCTATTTCGTCTTATATGCAAAACGTTGCATAGGACTCGGAATAAACTTCCGGAAGAGGTCACTTGAAGGTAAAAACTCACTGATCAATATTTTACCTTGACTTTGAAATTCCCATTCCTGGTTCTCTAGATAGGATCCATTTCCTATTTATTAAATCACTATTCATCATATTTAATTATAATATTAAAATACTACAACTTGCAACAATAATATCTAGATATTATTTTGCAAATTCTTATCCAATTTTGCTCCAACATTTCGGTCCATATTCTGGTCCTTTTTAATTTATTTTTCGTTTTTTATTTAATTATTTAATTAATAATATATATTTTTAATTATTTAATAATTATTTTTCATAATTTTTCCACAAAGTTTCCTATTGGTCCATACTTGTTTTTAGGCTTAAAAATACCTAAACTCATCCATTTTTCTCAAAAATTTCCAATTAATTAGCAAATATATTTTTACTAATTTTAAGCCAAAAACCACTAATTTTAGGGTTTTATATAATTATCTCTAAATTTTCCTTCGTTTATACTTAAGTAATTAGTCAATAATTACCTAATTACTTTCTTATCAATAGTTGATAATTTTCTTAATTATAACAACTCATTACCTCATAACTTTTGTATTGACATTTTTATTTTCATGTCTCCTGCATTATCTTAGCATCTACGGGGGCATTTCGGTCATTTCCTTACTTTTTGAGTATTCTTCTACAATTTCCCCAAGTTTGTAACTTAATAAATTACCTAAATTAGGGACAATATCTTTCCCTATTTCAAATAGATTTTTACTTGCCTCTTTTATAGCTTTCACAGGGTAATAACCCACAATGTGCTTAGGGACCTATTTGCTAATTATCTATTTTCAAGGGAGATTACCCTAACAACAAGGTAAACTCAATACAAGGTGTTTGAGACCTCATATTCACCTATTTTCAATAGGTACATTTCCTAATTTTTGATATTTACCCTAAGTGTGATTTTTAGGATATTACAGTTATGGAGGCCTTTGACACTTTGAAATTTATGATTCATTAATTTAAGCATTAATGCATTAATGTCAATGCATCTTACTTATTATTCGTAATAAATAAATGACATAAAAATGTCCTCCTTTAATGTTATATTTTTAAAGTAGAGAAATAATGTTTTCTTTAAACTTTTTATGAATAGTCATATTTAAAGCATTATAGTCATATTTATGAATATGAAATTTTATCCATAATTTATAATTATAGAGATTTTTTTTTTTTGCTAAGATTATAGAGATTTTGTTCTTATGTCTTATAGAGTATATATTTATTAGGCTTTTTTGGGAGTTTCATTTTGGAGGGAAAGGAAAGGGAAGGAAGGGTTTTGACAGTCCATTCCTTTGTTTGCAAGTTTTATGTAACACCCCAAATTCCATACCGTTTAGTGTGTCTGTGGATACATAGTTTTAGAAAAATCAACAGAGTTTTGAGGTGCTACATCAGAGTATTGCGGAAACGGAGAGCATGCACTAACGTTTGGACGATGAGTAACTGATATAAAATGCCCAGGCATATGAAGTGGCCTAGAAAATATTATGAAAAATCCTAGGAGGCAGAAAAATAATTATTGAAATTAGGAGAGTATATTGTCTCTAATTTTAGTAATTTAATAAAATGTCACCTTGGAAAAATTATAAGAAGGGAATGAAAAAGTATTATAATGACCAGGATGCCCCCGTAAATGTTATTAAAAATGCATAGGACATAGAATTCTAATGTCAGTGCGAAATTTATGAGGTGAGGAGTAATTATAATTGAGAAAATTATCAAAGATTAGTAAGGGAGTAATTAAGTAATTATTGGCTAATTACTTAAGCATAAGCAAAGGAAATTCATGAATAATTATGTAAAACCCTAAAATTAGTGGTTTTTGGTTAAAAATTAGTAAAATCATATTTGCTAATTAATTGGAAATTTTTGAGAAAAATGGACGAGTTTAGGTATTTTTAAGCCTAAATACAAGAATGGACCAATTAGGTAATTTTGTGGAATTTTTGAGAAAATTAAAATAAATAAATAAATAAATAATAAATATTAATTATAATAAAATAGGGTCCAGCCAAAATTTTGGAGCAAAATTGAAGATAAGAACAAATGAATAATATCTAGATATTCTTATAAAAGTTGTATTATTATATAATATAATTAAATATAGTGAATAGTAATGAAATAAATAGGAAACGGATCCTATCTAGAGAACCAGGAATAGGATTTCCAAAGTCAAGGTAAAATATTGATCAGTGAATTTTTACCTTCAGTTAGACTTTTCCGGAAGTTAATTAGAAGCCGTAGAGCATTTTCCTAATAAGACGAAATAGGGAAAAATGCGAGATAGTCACATTTTAGAATTTGAAGAAAACAAATTATAACTCAACATCTGGAGATGAGTTTATAATTTCTTGGACATATTTGGAATCGGTGAATTTTTGTCCGAGGTTGATGATTAGGAAATTCGTTTCGCGATCGACACGTTTTTAGTAAAACTTCCATCAGGCCGGAGAAGACCTAGACAGAGTTAAAAAGTTAGTTAGACCAGACATTTCTAATGAGTAATGAAATGTCTAGGAATTGTCTAATCCAGAATTTTGAGATTTTTCCGAAATTACGCGAATCGGACACCGATCGGAGAATTCGACCGGAAGGCTTCTGGAAGGTGGACACTTGGCACCATTTGATTTGCTCTTCCCTTGAATTTTGGGGCATGGGATTTTCGGCCAAGAGGAGAAGAAAAGGAGAAAACTTGTTTCCAAAGTTATGCAATGAACGGTCCAGATCGATTCTCACAAAGTTGATCCAACGGCCGAAATCCTACCTCCTTTTCTATAAATACCCCCCTTCCATTCACTCTTCACACCATTTCAAGAGTAGATTTCGGTTTTAGAGAGAGGTTTTAGAGAGAGGAGCTCTGGAGAGAAACTGCAGTGAAGCTCAGGTAAGTTTTTCGGTACTTAAGCTTAGTAGTTCTTTCGAGTCAGAGTAGTAATGTTAGAGTAGCCTTTAATCTTTCAAGTATGATTAGATATCATATGATAGGGCTATTTTAAGTTAGAATTTCAAAAATCATGATTGGGTCGAAGTTCTGGCAAAATTTTGGAAGATTTTAAGGTCAAAGTAACGGAGTGCTGGCGAAATTCCGCCAATTAGGGGTATAAGGGCAAAATGGTAATTTTTACCTAAAATGCCGTCGTAATGTCAAATCACTAATAAAAGTGATATTACTCTTAAAAAGTACGATTTCCGACAGAAGTACCGTCTACCGTCAATGAAGGTACGTTCGCGTACTGGTAACCTTAACTCTGATGTTTATCGTATGCGTATATATGTTTGATGATTGGTTGTGTGTTTTTATACTGTTAGGATACTGTAGGTATGTACGTCCGCGTACTGTAACATTAACTCTTATGTTTATGGTATGCATATATGTGCTATATGTATTGTTATGGTATGTTTATTGAATGCAAATATGTTAGAACAGTTTGGTGCCGAAGGAAAGGCTAGTCTATGTGGGTAAGCCATTAAGTCGCCGTGAACTCGGTGAGGCCCCCATGATAGACACTTACCTGGCCATTCTGTTCGGTTTACGGAAGTATGTACGTTCGCGTACTGTAACACTAACTCTGATGTTTATGGTATGCATGTATGTGGTATGTGTGTTGTATAGATGTTGTACTGTTTGAATGCATATAGTGGTTAGAGGATATGTCTGTATGCTGGGGGCAATCTGTCGGTATGCTGGGGGCAATAGGTCTACATGCTGGGGGCAATACATATGCATGGGTTGTGATAGAGTGATGGTATGTGCTGATGATGTTGTGGATGTCTGTCGTTTGTATATGTATACATAAACATGAGGTTAACCGTTACCTGAGATCCGGTGCGCTGGATCTCAGCCCTTAACATAGCGTCAGGTTCAGGAGGACCGAGGACCGAAGAGAGAGACAAGCAGCCCGCGTAGAAGTTCCGGCTGAAGACTTCTTTTGTTGTTCCGTCTGAAGCCTTCCTTTGATGTTGTTATCTACTTTTGAACCACACGGTTTTGTACCGCTTCTGTAAATTGGCCAGACTTACGGCATTTTATATATACGTATCAGTTACTCAATCGCTCCGATGCTCTACTCTGATTATTTGAAATGATGTTTTGATGAAAAAAAAATATACTGCTTTTAGAAAACGGGGATGTTACATATGCTGGTTAAATTAAATATCCCGAAAGAATATTCATGTTATACAATAATACAGGACTTGTATAATTACATCTCTTGAATAGTAACTACACATCCTTAAACCAAGCCTTAACTAGACTTGTGGCTTAGAACCCAATACAGTTAATCAAACGCATTGGCCAAGACGGATGCTAGTCAAGTGGAAGTCTCCCCGTATTTCACGACAACTTATGACTGAACCACAAGACCAACCCTTCCTTAGACACCAAATTGTTTGAAGTAACTTTACTGAATTCATGTTAGAAACTAAACCTCTGATGTCCTTCTTCAGGCTCTCGTCTCAGCCGGTGCATCTCCACGGCTCTGTCCATTCGTGCCTCTCCACGGCTCCGTCCATCGGTGCCTCCTCAGTTCCAGGTTCCTTTCGTGAACTTTTAGTCAATGCTGAGATTCAACCAAAATTGAACCCCAGGTAACAATTAACCTCTATAGCAGATATAACAATATATGACAGATGTTCATTACATATCAGCATCAACCATACATAGCACACAACAGATGTAAGGTTACAACAATACATAAGCACACATCAAATGTAATGTTAACAACACAACAGTACATAGCACACAACACATGTAATGTCATCCACGTTTGCACTAATCAGTACCACGACGGCCCCTCGTGTCCTCATCACTAGGAAAACAATACTACGGTGTTATCAAGACTATAACCCGCATACAGCTGAATGTATATAAACTGTGACCTAAGACCGAGTCTTAGCCACTCTATGAATCATCTATCACATATAAGCATACAAGATATAGACGATTACTTATAACCCTTGAAATGTCTAGTTTCAAGGAAAAATATTCCCAGAAGCTATAACATCAAGAATCATTCCCAGTTTAATTGTTTCTCAACGCTGCCCAGTTTTACTTTCAGGAAAGTGGCTTAACTTCAACAACTTTTATCTCATTTTCCAGAGATTAAAACGGTACATATTTTATATATTTGGAAATCCCTGGATGTCTAATTTATTTATGTAAAATTTCATGTTTTGTAAAGATCATTTGATACATAAAATAATAGCTTCAATACGACTGACTTCAACAGCCCAACTTCTGGGAACTTTCACAATCTTGTTCCATTAATACCATAAACTATTCACAACATGTTTTTACCCCCATTTTGTGTTTTAAATGCAATGGAGGCCTTAAAAACAAGTATATGAATTTTCCTAATAATTTCCTAGATTAAACTACAATTTATACTAAAAACTAAAAAGCTTAAAGGCTCAAGCTCAAGAACAAGAGAGCATGTCGCCCCCTAGGCAAACGTATCCCAATAGCACATAAGCCCCCTGGCAGATATGTCATCCCCTAGGCAAACGTAAACATATCAACAATACATAAACATATAGCAGACCATCAAATACATATACGCATACGATAAGCATAAGAGTTAGTGTTACAGTACACGAACGTACTTTCGTTGACGAATTACGGTACGTCTGTCGGTCGGAACGTGATTACAGATATCCTATAAGGTTAATAGCGTATTTATTAATCAAACAATATCCTAACAGATATTTTAGTCACCAAATGACTATTTTACCCCTGGCTTTGCTAACCGACTAAATTTTGCCAGAGCTTCGCTACTTTGACTCTAATCTTCCAAAATTTTGCTGTAATACCCTAAAAACCTGTATCATAATTGGGTAAAATTATACCTATAAAAAGTAGGTGAATATGAGGTGTCAAACACTAGGTTATGATTATCTTACTTTCTAAGGAAAAATCTCTAGGAAATTAGAGAGTTTAAGGGCCAAAGTGCCAAAATGACGAAAATGCCCCTAAGGGACATAAATGACTTAGGAAAATTATGAAAAATCCTAAAATGTAGTAAAATGGTTAATTGAATTAAGAGAGTATATTATCTCTTATTCTGGTAATTTAATAAATTATGAACTTGGAGAGATTGAATAAGAATGCTCAAAAGCATTGAAATGACTAAAATACCCTTGTAAATTCTAATATAATAAAGGAGACATGAAAACACAAATGTCAATGCAAATGTTATGAGGTAATGAGTTGTTCTAATTAAGAAAATTAGCAACAAGTGATAATAAAGTAATTAGGTAATTATTGACTAATTACTTAAGTTTAAGCAAAGGAAATTATGAAATAATTATGTAAAACCCTAAAATTAGTGGTTATTGGCTTAAAATTAGTAAAAACGTGTTTACTAATTAATTGGAAATTTTGGAGAAAAATATTTGAGTTTAGGTATTTTTAAGCCTAAATACAAGAATTGACCAATAGGGAAATTTTGTAAAAAGTTATATAAAATAATTATAAAATAATTATTTTATATATTCTTAATTAATTAATTAATTAATTAATTAATTAATTAAAACGAAAATTTAAATAAAAAGGACCAGATTTGACCGAAATATTGGACCCAAGAAAATGAGAAAAAAAAAAAAAAAGTATAATAGCATTTAGGCAAGTTGATATTATTTTATTATTATAATTGATTAAAGCAAAAAAATGTGAATAGTAATTTAGAAATTAGGAAACGGATTCTATCTAGAGATCTAGGAATGAGATTTCCAAAGTCGATCAAATATTGATCGGTGAGTTATTATCTTCCGTTAAACTCTTCCTAAGTAAATTAAGCCGTTTGTGCATTTTCCTAATAAAACAAAATAGGGAAAAATGCATATAGGCATATTTTTGGAAATGAAGAAAATAAATTCTAACTCAATATCTAGGAATGAGTTTGAATTTATCTTGACATATTTGGAATCAGTGAATTTTTCTGAAGAGATTGATGTTTCCAAAAACAAGTTTCGACACCGGACACGTTTTTCGAGAAAACTTCAACTGGACTGTTGGAGCCCTATATGGGATCAAAATTTAGGTTAACTTGGACATTTCTAATGAGTGAGGAAATGGTTTCAAAGTTGTAAATCCAGAAGTTTAAGATTTTCCCGAAATCACGCGAATCGGGTACCGATCGGGGAAATTCTCTTAGACCGGGTTTAAAGCAACCCAAATCACCACTTTTGGACCACTCCAAGGCAGCCACATCAGCCCTGAATTTCGTGCAGCATGCTCCCTTGGTCATGGATTAAACACCAATTCATGTTTGATTTTCCATGGCTTAAACAACTTCAAAAATTCCAACTTTGTCCCTTGAAAAGTCTATAAATAGGATGCTTGCCCTTGAGAAATCTTCACACCAAAATCCTCTCCTCTTGGCCGAAATCCTTGAGTGAGAAAGTAGAGAGAGAAGCTCTGGGGAAAATTCTTCAGAAGTCTTCAACGGGTAAGTCTTTCGGTCTTTAGTCTTTAGTCTTTAGCTTTCTAGTTCGGTAGTTTAGTAGAATTGTTAGATGGTTTTAGCAAGTAGGGAGTGAGATTCCTACTATTGATTTTTAGGCCTCATTGCATTGAAAAATATGCCTGACGAGGTAAAAACATAGTAGGGATTGAGTCCTCGAAAGTTGAAATCTTCGTAGTTCTTTCAATAGTTAGAGTAATAATGCTAGAGTAGCCTTTATGTTTCAAAGTATGATTAGATATCATATGATAGGGCTATTTTAGTCTAGAATTTCGAAAATCATAATTGCGTCGAAGTTCTGGCGAAATTTCAGGAAGAAAATTTGTAAGAGTAACGAAGTCTTTGGCAAAATTCCGCCAATTAGGGGCATAGGGGCAAAATGGTAATTTTTACCTAAAATGCCAGTTATAGTGCCAAATCACTAATGAAAGTGATATTACTCTTATAGGACATCAGAAACTCTGATCTGCTGCCGATACGCTGTCCGACGAGCCGCTGTTGGACATTTCACGTTTTTCCGTAAAAGTACAGTTTCCGTAAAAAACATCTACGTACATCAACGAAGGTACGTTCGCGTACTGTAACACTAATCTAGTGCTGCTCATATACATATATGTGATAGGTACATTCACGGATAGAGATTCTGTTAGAGTCACCGAGATACATTCACGGTTAGAGACTCATTCGGGGTTACCGATTATACATACGATTCACACGGGTTATAGATGTAGTAATACCGTTAGAGTTTTCCTAGCGCCGAGGACACGACCGATCATCGTGGCACTGGTTTTGTGCAGGCTATTATTGTTTAGGACTTTACGTACTGCTTTAATGCTTATGTTCTGTCTGTGTCACAATCATGCATCTGCTATATGCATAAGTGATATGCTGCTGTTATGTTTTGAATATCTGTCATCCGTATACTGTTTTATTTGAGCATAAGGTTAACCGTTACCTGAGATTCAATTCGATAAATTGAATCTCAGCTATAGCTTCAGGGTTAGGAGGACCACGGATCAGAGATCGAGGTAAGCTGCACGAGTGAGCTCATAGTTGGAGGGCATGTAGCACGAGTGAGCTCTGAGACGGAGATGTCACTTTATCGTTTTCCGTAATTACCTATGAGAACGATAGGATGCTGTATCAACACTGTATTACACTCTGGTTACCGTTTTAATGGGAATCAGTTACTCTTACGCTCCAAGGCTCGACTCTGATTTAAAAAAAAAAAAATGGCTCTGGAATTGGGATGTTACATTTGCCATATCTCTATTTCCATCATATTTTCGAAATAAATACCATATTTAACCATAAAACAGGATATCAACAATATATTGGAAGATTAAAGATCAAAACAACATCTAGGCTATGAACTACACTAGAACTTCAAGAACTACCGAACTAAAAGACTAGAACTTAAAACTAAGGACCGAAGAACTTACCAAGAACTTCGCTACTCCTTCTCCAAAGCTCCTCCTTCTCTCTAACCTCTCTCTAATTTCGATTTGCCTAAGAAAATTTTGGTGTGAATTGAAGTGAAATGAAGGGGTCTATTTATAGGAATTTGGTGTGGCATAAGTGGTAATTCTTTCAAACTTTCCCTTCTTCATTTTGGACCGTTAGATCTAGGGTTTATCTCCATCTTCAATCCCCTCCCTTGAACCCTTCTAGTCGACCTCCCCCCTCTCTCTTTCCTCTATCCTCTTCCATTTCATGATGTCACCTTATCTCTTTGAGATTTTCCCTTACCGATAAATTCCCCTGCTCAGTGTTCTAATCGAATATGCTTATAAATCTCAAATGCTTTTAGGGGTAAACTTTGAAGTTTATGTAATCACTTGAGAAGTATTTGGAATATCAAGGATTATAGTCCAATTAGGGGTCTTTACTAGCCTTTTAGTCATTTTAGGATAAACACCGTCGGTTACGGAAATGACTTCGGAGATAACCTACTCCGGGACAAAAATGCACTTGTTTATAATAAGTCCTGATGTTTGATAGTTAGTTCACATATTTCAAGATACAATTTAATTTCTATCGGTTCTCATTTACCCTATTGGCTTTTTACAAAATATCTTCTCAAATACATAGCTCACACACAAACATACCTCACAATTCTACACCACTCATTTACACACACACACATTTCGTTTTCCCCTCCCCTTTTTCTATTTTTTTTCTTTTTCTTTTTAATTAATTTCATATTTAAATACAAGAAATGCTCCCATTGGTTGATTTCATTTCACTTGGATTCCACTTTATTATTTCTAATCCAAACCTATTGACTTGTCAAAGTTGATTAACAAGTTTGATTAGGGTCTTAATCCTATGCTTAGTAATCCTTTGTTGGTCAACTAGGCTTTAGGGATTTTATGTATTTAATCTTATACATTTCTTAGTCATTAGCAATTATCTTTATGCTAATCTTGACCCTTCATTGGTCATTTAATCTTTAATTAGGGGTTTTATATAGTTAACTTTGGACATTCCCTTTATTCATGCCTAAACAATTAGCAATCAATTATTCATTTAATCATCTACTAATTGTTGACAATTTTCTTAAATTAGATTAATTATTTTCTCACAACTATTGTGTTTACATTGGTCATTTATGCTCCATGTATTATTTTAAAAATCATAGGGCAACTTATGGTCCCCAAAATAATCACTACAAAAAAAACGACAATTAGTAGCGGTTAAAATGACCTATTTGTAACGGTTTTTGACGTGACAAACGACATTTGTAGCGGTTAGAGGAACCGCGACAAAAACGCCTGTGGCAAGCCGATTTGTAACGGTTAAAAAAAATCGATACTACACTACATACATATAAACCGCTACTATATCTCATTATGGTTATGATAAACCGCTACAAAATATTGAAAAAAATGGCGCCCAAATTTTGTAACGGTTGTAAAACCGCTACAAATATTTAATCCGAATTTAAATTAAAATTTGTAGCGGTTGTTGTAGCGGTTTTACAACCGCTACAAAATATTGAAAAATTGAAAAAAAAATCGTAATTTGTGTCCATTGTTAAAATATTATATTGAATATTTTTATTATTTAAGTGACAAATTAAATGATAATAGTTAATATTTAAAAACTGATTAACTTAAGTTAGATAAGTATAAATATTATGTAGGTATAATATTGAGAATATGTAGATAATAAGGATTTATTGTGTTGTCCACCTCTGAGCAAAAAAATTATGTTGTGCATTAGATGATATTTGATTATATAAAGAAAGTTGATGATGATAGAAGGAATATTGAGGAAATATACTTAAAGTTCTGGATAAGGAAAAAAAAGTATCGGTATTATAAGAAGTAAAAATAAAACATTGAAATCAAAGATTTTAGAAGGAGTGGGAAGAAATGAGAGAAACGAGAGAGAAGTGAGTGGGAAGAAATGAATGAGTGTGTGAGATGAGGTGTGGTGGGGATATTTATAGGGATATACGTAACATTTGTAGCGGTTGATGTGACGGATTCTCGTAGCGGTTTAATGTTTTGTAGCGGTTAAAAACCGCTACAAAAATTCATTAGTATTTTAAAAATATATATAATTTTCAAATTTTGTAGCGGTTACACTAAAAACCGCTACAAATGAATGAACGTTAGCGGGATTTGAAATATTCAAATTTCAATGTTACACACTTTGTAGCGGTTGATGTAATGATTTTGTAGCGGTTCACATTTGTAGCGGTTTTTTGCGTTTTGTAACGGTTTCAAAACCTCTACAAAAATTCATTGGTATTTTTTTTAAAAAAATCAAAATATCACATTTTGTAACGGTTATACTAACAACCGCTACAAATATGAACATAGTTTTTTTAAAAAAATAAACTTGGCGGGATTCGAAATATTCAAATTTCAATATTACACACTTTGTAGCGGTTCACATTTGTAGCGGTTTTTTTTGCATTTTGTAACGGTTTCAAAACTGGCGCCATATTTGTGACGGTTTTTTATAAATAAACCGTTACAAAATAACCGTCTAAATTTGGCGCCAACTTTGCGCCATATTTTGTAGCGGTTAGTTTATGATAACCGCTACAAATGTCGTTACGAACCAGCGCGCCACTTGGCGCGAGTCATACCGCTACAAATTTGTAGCGGTTTCGGTATAAACCGCTACAAATTCGCATATTTGTAGCGGTTTATTTTGACCGCTACAAATTAACCGCCACAAAGTGGCACTTTTTTTGTAGTGAATATTGGATTTTTGCCTCTTTAAATTCCAAGGAAATAATTTAATAAATTACCAATATTAGAGACAACATGCTTTCCTATTTTAAGTATGCATTATTTATCAAAATATAATATTTAAGATAAATAATTATCCGGGTATTACACTTCCTGACCATACTATAAGTAACTTTAATTTCAACCAATCATTAAAACTAAGAAAGAGCTATTAACTTGTTAAATATTTCTTAGATTTTTTTAAAAAGTTTACAACTTTACTTCTATTAAATGAGGTTCTGAATGATAGAGAAAAATACAAGTAACTATATTTAAGTATAAACTATATTGGCAGAATTGACAAATTTGTATTACTGTCATACTGTGCCCTAAATGAAGGACATTTAGGACTGAATGAATATTAATTACTCCCCAAGTAATTTATATTACTCCCTCCGGTCCTAATTATAGGAGCAAATTTTGGAGTTGATTTTGGTCCTAATTATAAGAGCAAGTTTTAACTTTTGTCATTTTTTTCCTATAATACCCCTATTTATACTTTCTCAATAATAATTAAAGACAATAATAATTTAATAATACACCTAGCTATATATTTTATAAAATAAATAATGTTTGCAACTCATTAATAGCATATACACCTAAATTATACTTTTTTATATAAAATAATTTTGAGTAATTTTTGTCATATTTTTCCCATATCACCCCTACTAATACTTCCTTCAAAGTCTTTTCAATCTACTTTGACATCACTTCCATATTTTGCCAATGGGTTGAAATGTATTTGAAAACTTGGTGAATGTACGTATTTATATGTTTTAATTAATGAATAAAAATGGATTCTCATTAATTATTGCATTTATCATGAAACTAGATGCACACCCCTTGTTTTAATTTGCTTGAAACAGAAAGTGAGACACATATTTTGCTTCAGTATACTCCCATATTTACGGAACAAATATCTTACGGAACATTATAAAGTGAGCAATTTTTGTCATATTTTTCCCATATTTATGTAATTTTTAATTTTCAGAGGGGTATTTTTGGAAAATACACATAATTAACTAATTTAGCTTCCTTCCTTAATCTCCCCAAATTTTAGTAATTTGCTCCTATAATTAGGACCGGAGGGAGTATATGCAAGAGAATTCTCTTAAAAGGTGACTTAATTATATATTCTGAACCGAAGATACAAAACTTTAGCTAGCTAATACAATAACTCTCAGCTTAAACCAAAGAGTGAAGACGATAGGGTGTTCATCATATTGATAGAGTTGAAGAGAAGAAACCCAGAAGAAATGAAGACACTCAAAGCAACAAGAAGCACTATCCCCACTGGCAAACATGGCCTTACACTCATCAAATAACTCTGCAACAACCCTAGAACTTCACAAACATGTTTCCCATATTCTCCAACATAATACTCTCTCTCCCATCTCATCATTCCAGAACCTTCTTCTTCTTCTTCGTCGTCCTTCTTCTTCTCCATCATCTTAATCTTCCTTATTCGTAGTCTCAGCATGATCATGTTCTCGTCCACTTGTCTTCCCCATCGGTGATCTCTTCCTCCGCTTGCTCTCGCAACTACCACGCCACGGCCACTACTTCCATAGCGTTGTCTTCTCCAGCGAGCCGGTGCTATGGACGGCACTGGCCGCCTCTGTGACCGAATTAGAGTACTGGTTATTAGTGCCTCCATTGATGACAAATAACAGAGAGAGATCGATTATGGCTTTGTATATGGCTTTTACTATTTTTGTTTGGAGTGTTTCAAGGTTATTTAATGAGTGGAATTAAATCAGGAGATGAATACTTATAGGCGAAGTTGCGTGTCCTTGGTGAATTTACTTAATTATAAAGTACATGTGAGCCAACGCGTACAAACTAGTAAAAAAGCTAATAGAGACGTTGCTTAGTAATAATTGATACTTTTTAAGTCAAATCATTTGGATTTTGACTATACACACACGGTTTTACATATATAACTAAGTTGTAAGGAGAAATTGCTTAGCAATTTCTCAGTGCAAAATTTATTACTCAAAAGGTGTCTTCTTGAAGGTCTATAGGTTCTTGAGTAAGTATAACTTTTTTTAACTGTGCGCAACATATCTTTCAGTTATATGTAAATGTCTTATATTTTGTATATAGTTAAAGGTAAGTTGCACATAATTGAAGAAAAGTTATACTCATCTAAGTTGCACGAAACTAAAAAAATGTTATACTCGCTCAAGAACCTAAGACTTTAGGTGTCTTTGAATAATAAATTTTGCAATAAATTTTGTTTAGCAATTTTCTCAAATTATAATGGTACTACACTCCCTATTGATACTAATTTAAAGTTTGTATTTGGATTAAAAATAAATAGAGTAACTATTGTGTCTCGAAACTTTACTGTGAATGGTAAATTATTTTTATTCTCTCTCTCAAACTTCTACCTTCATATTCTTGGAATAATGGATTACAACACAAATATGATTTAATCTAAATTTATTTTAAACAAATAAAATTTTGATTAGTGAGGGTTAAAAAAGTAGAACTGATGAGAAGTTAATCAACATTTCATGACGGCAAGCATTTTACTTTTTTTTAAAAAAAAAAAAAAAATTATTTTGTGGCCAAAATATTTTACTCCCTTCTGTCCTAATTATATGAACACTTTTATAGTGTAAATTGCATTATAAAAGTATTCTTATAATTAGAACCGGAGGTAGTATTTTTTTATCCATGACACTACCAAATCCAAAATCTGATGTAAGTGACTAATAACATAAACAATAAATTACACGGAACCGCGTGAAATGATCTTATCTATCTTCCTCCCCAAAAAAAAAAAAATTAAATAAATAAAAAAAATTATTCTCTATCAAACGCGTACTTTATTATGTTCATACCCTATTTATTGATTGATTCTCCTTAATTTCTTGATTAGAGCGTCTCACATGCTGACAAAACCTTAGGACTTACAGAGAGAATATGTTTAGGTGTGATTAACTTAATGATTAATCTTAGCATTATCAGACCTTACTTTAACGATTGAAGAAAACAAATGATTAATTCATAGAGCCCAGCTGGTCTTATTATAAATGATATTTATATATTTTTTATAATTATTATAGACTTTTTGGCCGGAGATTTTGTATGATAGTGTAGTTAGTACATAAACAGCCAAAAATAGCTATTTTAATTAAGGGGTTTAAACTTCTCATGTTGCATGAGAAGAAGAAGATTTCTACACACACATGAAATGATGGGACCCACATATATATATAATGCTCATTATATATATATGTGGGTCCCACCATTTCATGTGTGTGTGACATAAGAAAACACTTCTCCTACAACATGAGAAGTGTTTTTCCCTTTAATCAATAGGGTTTAAAATTACGCTAATAAAAAATAATATACGATCTAAATCTTTTGCCAAAAAAATAATAATAATACGATCTAAATCTGTAAGTTGAAATCGTGTCCAAGCAGCCGACCTAGGAATAAAATTAGTTAAGCATGACAAAAATACAATTTTAATCATGACGAAGGAACAAATAATAATGTAATAAAATTGACATTTTTTATTAGTATTTCTACAACATTTGTTCTTGCCTTTTTTCAAGACAACAAATGTAATCTTTCAAAATCAAGATAATTACATTTTTTTTCTTACTGTTAGCTCACAGTTAGGTGATTTTTAATTCTGTTTTATTTGAACTATTGAATAAATGTTGTTAATTGGCATGATGTTTTAGGATATGCATGTTTTGTATTCAAGGCTTATGGTGAATAGAGTTTTCGCTTTTTCTCCTCACATCTATTAAATACATATCTTTATATTAATTATCCCTTATTCACCACCAATTCTCTTTAATTTAATCATTTATTACCCATTCTCTTATTTTTATACTAAATTTAATCTCATATTTTTCTTCTCATTTTCTCTTCTATGCTTGTAATACTCTAAAAATCACACTTATGATAAGTGTCATAATTTAGGAAATTATACCTATTGGGAATAGGTGAGTATGAGGTTTCAAATATTAAGTTATAATTATCTTATATTCTAAGGTAATTTCTAATAAAATTAGAGTGAATTAAGGTGCTAAAATGCCCTAAAATGAGCTTAGAGCCATAAAATACTGTGATAAATTCTAAAGGGAAGTAAAATAATTATTAAAAATTAGAAAGAATATTGTCCTTAATTTAGAAAATTTATTAAATTATTTCCTTTGGAAATAAAAGAAAGAAAAATTAAAAAGTATTCTAGGAACCATAATTGACCCCATGATTTTTAATATTTTATGTGGAGCATAAAATACCAATGTAAGCCAAATAGTTGTGAGATAATAATTAATTCTAATTAAGAAAATTGTCAACAATTAGTAGGTAATTAAATAAATAATTATTGACTAATTGTTTAGGAAATAAATAAGGTGAAGTATATGAATACTTAAAGGTTTAATTAGCAAATGGGATAATTACTAATTAAGTAATTAAAGCATATAATTAAGTGATTAAAAAGGTTTAAAATTCAACAAAAAAGGGCCATATTTTTGAAAAAATAGAAAAGAAAATGAAGAAAAATGTTGTAGTGTGAACATGGAAGTGGTTTAAGAATATTCTAAGGAATATTCTGTTAGATATTTGTGAAAAAGCAAATAGGAGAAGTGACCACCGATATGAAATAAATCCTAACTCAAAATCCTTGAATTAGGTTGCTAACAACTGGACATATTATGATTCAGTGTAATTTTGTCCCGAAGTTGACATTACCCGAAGCGATTTCTGTAACCGAAAGCGTTTATCCGAAAATGTTCGGCAGGCAACGGAATGCCCTGAATAGGATCAAAAATTTAGTTAATCTAGATATTTCTAAAGAGGATGAATAGACCTTTGAGGCTATGTTCTTGAATTTCTGAGATTTTCCAAGATTACACAATTAGAACACCGAACAGGGACTTTATTGGTATAAAACTTCTTGAGGAAGTAAGTGACATCACCCTAGTGACATGGGATGACATAGGGGGACGAAATTTGTGGAGGAAAATGGAGGAAAATGAGTGATTCTCATGAGGCCACATCTACCTCCTCTGAACCGTTGATTCGAAAGTAGATCCAAGGGCTAAGATCCATAGAAGTTGTCTATAAATATCCTCTTCCCATTTCACTTCAACTCACACCAATTCCTCTTAGAT
This sequence comes from Acacia pycnantha, assembly GCA_025563575.1. Taxonomy (NCBI): domain Eukaryota; kingdom Viridiplantae; phylum Streptophyta; class Magnoliopsida; order Fabales; family Fabaceae; genus Acacia; species Acacia pycnantha. Next base: position 563,389 of record JAMWYP010000150.1, on the reverse strand, counting down.
TTCGAAATAGAGAGAGGATTTAGAGAGAAGGAAGCTCTGGAGGAAGTTGTAGCGAAGTTCTTCATGGATAAGTTCTTCGGTTCTTTGTTTTAGTTCGGTAGTTCTTGAAGTTTTAGGGTAGAAGTTGTTTTGATCTTTAATCTTCCAGTCTATTTTAGATATCATGTTTTAGGATTAAATATGATATTTATTTTGGAAAATATGTTGGAGTAAGAGATATGTTGAAATTCTGGAAGATTAGAGTCAAAGTAGCAAAGCTCTGGCGAAATTCCGCCAATTAGGGGGTCAGGGGTAAAATGGTCAGTTATGACTAAAATGTTCGTCATAATGCTTGATCATTAATAAATGCGCTATTATCCTTATAGGATATCTGTGATCTCATACCGCTGTCAAAAATATCATATTCCGTCAGAAATACCGTATACCGTCAACGAAGGTACGTTCGCGTACTGTAACACTAACTCTGATGTTTATTGTATGCATATATGTATATTGTCTGTCATCCGATTGTACTATTGTCTGTCATCCGATTGTACCATTGTCTGTCATTCGACTGTATTACTGTCTGTCATGCCTTACATCCGACTGTATTATTGTCCGTTGTGCCTTAACTTTACATCCGACCTGTATTGTTATTGCCGTGCATATCTAATCATGTACATTTCTCATTGTGCCTTAACCTTGCATCTGACTGTACTGTTATTGCCATATATATCTGATATGTATACCCTATGTCTGACCGTAGTAAATGTTGCCAAAAGCCTATGAATGTCTGTCGTACATGTATGTTGTATATAAACATGAGGTTAACCGTTACCTGAGATCCGGTGCGGATCTCAGATCTTAACATAGCGTCAGGGTCAGGAGGACCGAGGATCGAGGAGAGAGGAAAGCTACAAGCTTAGAGGTCCGGGTCCGGCTGAAGACTATATTTTGTTGCCAGGGAGACACTTCTGTTGTTATCTATTTCCAAGAAATTCTCGGTTATCGTACCGTCTCTGTAACTAGCCAGTGGGCATTTTGAATATATATATCAGTGACTCAGTTGCTTCGACGCTCTACTCTGATGATTTGATGGGAAAAAAAATTATACTGCTTTTGAAAAACGGGGATGTTACAATGCTCTTTTCATAAATAATGACATATTTAAAAAAAAAACATGATATTTTTGACACATTTATTGTTCTTAACTAATTTTGACTGTCATTTCATTTTGTGCAATCAGGAAAAAAAAAAAAAAGTTTCTTATAAACAAGACGAAGTAATGTTTACTGCGAAAGGTTTAATTAGTGGAAGCCTTCTTATACAATTATTCATGATAGATTCTCGTGTTTGTTTTGTTCTTTTTTATCATGGATAACCTGCATAAATAATGGTATAGTTTGTTCCTTTTTAACCTTGACAGTGTCTTTAAAAACATTTGTTGTTTCTTTTCCTGTAGAGGCTACCTACTTTCTTTAGTCTTTATTATAAAACACCAACTAATAAGTGTATTTGATTTTTTTTAATAAGCAATTTTCTTGTTTCCAAAGAGCATTAAATATTTTTTTCCATGTATGCCCGTAATTATAAGGATAGTGGATTAGAGTAATAATTGATATTAGAATTTAATACAATTAGTAGCGGTAATGTTGTAAATTACTTAAATTTTAGGACAAATTTAATAACTTTAATTATTTTTATTGGTTTTTGAGAATGGTTAGTTGGTGTCTTATTATAAGGATCAAAAAGAGTATTAAACTCGCATCAGACAATCTTTTTTTGCCTGCACGCGTATAAGACGATTTTTATTATAACGTCTATGGTAGCTGGTTATGCTTTTAATGTTTATTTAATTCTTTTCTTGTTAGAGTAGACCTTCAATATAATATATATATCTACTAATAAAGTAGTAAAACATGGTTATATGCATTGTTGTCAAACTCACGAATTGATTCTTTGAGTTTACCGTTTTTACGTTCTTAGCTAATCAAATCGAGTCGAGTCATTGGTACACTCGTGACCATTGTTGTCAAATTCGCGAGTTGACTCTTCGAGTTTACTGTTTTTACGTTCCTACCTTACTAAATCGAGTTAAGTTTCTAGTAAAATTATGTCGGCTGTAAACTCGAATAAACTCACGAGTTTACACACCGAATTTACAGTTTTTACGTTTGTAGCTTACAAAATTGTGTTAATTTTTTTCAATCTTGTCATCCTCAACGGCTTTATATATGAATTTTATAGAAATTTATTTATTAAATATAATAAATTTTGAATTTTGATATATTTAATTTCAATTATTTGGATTTAAAATATATTTAAATCAAATTATTATCATTTTTAAATTTAAATTATTTAATTATACACTGTTAATACATATTTAATGATAAAAGTAAACTCTTACAAGTTTACCGATTCGAGTTTACGATACGATTTTATGTCACTGTCATGAGTTTGCTTAGACTCGTGAGTTTGACAACATTGCTCGTGACTGCTGTAAACTCGGTTAAACTCACGAGTTTATACATCGAGTTTACCGTTTTTACGTTTATAACTTACAAAACCATGTTAAATAACACTTAAATTGGTGCTAACTTTTTCTATTTGATCACGTTTAACTGCTTTATATATAAGTTTTATAGTAATTTCTTTATTAAATATGGTAAATTTTGAATGTCGATGGATTTAATTTCAATTATTTGAATTTAAAATATTTTAAAATCAAATTGTTGTCGTTTTTTTATATTTTAATTATTTATTATACACTATTAATACCTATTTAATAGTGAAAGTAAATTCTTACAAGTTCACGATACGAGTTTACGTCATTGTCATAAGTTTACTTAAACTCATGAGTTTGACAACCTTAGTTATATGGTATATGATAAAATTTATTATTGCATTATGAAAATAAGTAAAAAGTAGCCAACTCAAATAAAAAGAGACTACTAGGAGTAGTTGTTGTTATCATTTATTTATTGTTGTCATGAAGAGACTATTTAATATTTATATATTAATATTAGTATGAGGAAGGGACTTGATTGGGATGATGGGGACATCCGTGAGGATTACAGTTGCAGAGACACTTATTTTGAACGCATTGAGGACAGTCTAAGCCAACTCCTCCACAGTATACGCCACAAGGCGTGCAGTCTTCGTCCCTATTGCATGGATATTCGCCCATTCTTGTTTCTCTTTCTCCCCAACCTGCATTATTTATATATTAATTAATTCTCCTCTCCTTTCACTTTATTCTTATCTTTTATATATCATCCGCAACATTACCCAATAATAGGTCAACATGATAAATTTTTATTTAAAAAATTGGTGAAAGATATCTAAAATTTGTGTTAATAAGGATTTCAGGTGTAATAATGTAATACCCGGATATTTATCTGGCATATTATAAATAAAAGTTGAATAATTCTGATAAGTGAAAATTCAATCTCCAGTCTTGTATAATTATAGCATATTTTCTAGGTAGAATTTCTACAAGAAATTAGGGAATTTAAGGACCAAAGAGCCAAAATGACCAAAATGCCCACTGGAAAGGGTAATCAACTTAGGAAATTATGGGAAAAATACCAAAAGGCAGTAAAATGACCAAGTGAATTAGGAGAGTATATTATCCATAATTATGGTAATTTAATAAAATATGAACTTGGGAAAATTGTATAAGAGTGTTCAAAAAGTAGTAAAAAGACCAAAATACCCTTGTAATTATGGAATAATGTTAGAGGTATGAAAATACTAATGTAAATACATGAGTATTGAAGATAATGAGACATTGTAATTAAGAAAATTATCAAGTTATGATAATTAAGTAATTAAGTAATATTGGGCTAATTACTTAAGCATAAGTGAAGGAAATTCACAAATAATTATATGAAACCCTAAAATTGGTGGTTTTTGTTTTAAAATTAGTAAAAATGTATTTACTAATTAATTGGAAATTTTATGAAAAATAGTTGAGTTTAGGTATTTTTAGGCCTAAATACAAGAATGGACCAATTAGGTAATTTTGTGAAATTTTTGGAAAAATTAATTAAATAAATCATTAAATAATTAAATAAATTAAAAAATAAATATTAATTAAAATTGAAAAGGGGGCAGCCGAATTATGCTCCAAGTAAAGAAAAAAAATGATAAATGAATATATTTGTACATATGCAAGTTGACATTAAAAAATAATATAATTAAATTAAAGCAAAAAGTATGAATAGTAATATTTAAATTAGGAAACGGATCCTATCTAGAGATCTAGGAATAGGAATCCCAAGGTCAAGGTAAAATATTGATCGGTGAGTTTTTACCTTTAAGTGACCTCTTAGGAAGTTAATTAGAAGTAGTTTGTGCATTTTCCTAATAAAACAAAATAGGGAAAAATGCATATAGGCATATTTTTGGAAAAGAGGAAAATAAATTCTAACTCAATATTTAGGAATGGGTTTGAATTTATTTTGACATATTTGGAATCAGTGAATTTTTCTGAAGAAGTTGGTATTCTCAGAAATGCGTTAAACCAGACGCGATCGGACACGTTTTCGAGGAAACTTCAACTGGACTGTTGGAGGCCTATATGGAATCAAAATAAAGGTTTACTTGGACATTTCTACTAAGTGAGAACATGTTTGCAAAGTTGTAAATCCAGAATTTTGAGATTTTTTCGAAATTACGCGAATCGGGTACCGATCGGAGAAATTCATCCGGGTAGGCTTCTAGAAGGGCCACATGGCCACTTCCTATTGGCCAATTGGTGCCACCTCAGCAAGAGGGCAGGTCGTCCAAGAAGAAGGAAGAAGAAGAAAAAGCTTTTGAGGGGGAAGTTCTGCCGAAGTCTTCAACGGGTAAGTCTTTCGGTCTTTAGTTTTAGTCTTTAGTTCAATAGTTTGTAAGGCTAGGGTAGTCTTTATTTTTATGATTTGGGTATCATATGGGAGGGCTATTTTAGTCTTTATTTTCAAGAATCATAAATGCGTCGAAGTTCGCGAAATTTTGGGAAGAAAATAGCCTATGTAGCGAGCGCCGCGCGAAATTCCGCCAAGTAGGGGTATAGGGGCAAAATGGTAATTTTTACCTAAAATGCCGAGTTATAATGTCAAATTACTAATGGAAGTGACATTATTCTCATAGGATATCTGAAACGTTGATTACTGCTTTGCCGTTCTGTTGCCCGACGTGCTGCATTGTAGGATTCTTGCACGTTTCTCCGTAGAAAGTACGTTTTCGCGGTAGTACCTAACGTTGCCAACGAAGGTACGGACGCGTCTTCGTAACACTAATCTTGTGCTTCTTAAATGCATATATGTCAATGATATGTTCGTAGACCGTTATACGAGACGGTTATACGGGTTATAGTTTTGATAACACCGTTTTGTTTTCCTAGTGCGAGGACACGACTAATTATCGTGGCACCGGTGAATAGTGCAAGCTTGTTGTTGTTATTTACCTTATGGGGCTTTACATATTGCTCCGTGCTTATGTTTTGTCGGCATAATGATCATGCATCTCTAGTATGCTTATGATATCTTGTTGTATTAGCTCTAGAAATATCATTGTCTGTATCTTGTATTGTTTGGGTATGAGGTTAACAGTTACACGAGATTCAATGCGTTGAATTGAATCTCAGCTGTAGCTTCAGGGTCTGGAGGACCACGGTTCGTGGATCGAGGCAAGTACCCAGAGTAGGCGTGCAGCTGAAGATTTATCTATCTTATCGCTTTTTGTTTCTATCTGTTGTTCCTTTCTAAACCATAGGACTACTGTAATCTATACAATGTTACACAATGGTTGATGTTTTGGCTAAGAATCCAAATGCTCTTTCGCTCTATTGCTCCACTCTGATTGTTTGTTTGAAAAAAAAAAAAATTTCCGCATTTCAAACATGGGATGTTACAAATAACTTCACTTGTTTGCAGTAATATAATTCTTCTTTAACTGTGTGAAACTTAATTATCTTCAAGCATGCGCAATACAGAAGACATTTACACATAGTTAAGGCATATCGTATACAACTCAAGAAGGCTCAAAGGTTCTTAGGTACCTTTTGACAGTACATATTGCAATGTTGGATTTTTCAGCAGTTTTTCCTTTTTATGTGTGTATAAAGAATATACTTACTTCTTCATAATAATATGAGGGAACACTTCTCAGCTTCTTTTAGTTATAAATAATGTAGATATTGTAAAAGAAATAAAATAAAATTCCTCTTTTCATATATTAGAACTAGAGCCTCTAGATCTTAATATATGGGTTAGATAATTAATTTGTAGATATCAAAAATTAGTTAAGTTAGTTATATATTTATACACTCATTCGGTTCTATTTATAAGGTAAAGAAAGTTTATTTTTTCCCCTCATTTATAAGTTACATCATTAAACTTATCACATGAATGCACAATTTTGTCTATCATTTAATGTATGGATATTTTACAATCAGGGTAGAGTGCACAAAAATAACCTAGATAATATGTGGACTGCTAACTCAGCATATTTGATCTACTAACGGTAAAAATTAATTGGGAATAACGGCTAGAGAAAAATTGCTCATCTTTTGACACTTTTGGGGCAAAATTGCCCCCCCCCCAAAAAAAGTTCCATGACAAAATTGCCCCCTTAACCCTATTGTTTATAGTGAAGAAAATAGGTAAAGTTGGAAGATTATTAAATTTTAAGACAGAATAAAAAAGATAAATAAATAACGATTATTTAGTTACCTGATAATATCAACATCATAAAAATAAAGCAAGCTAAAAGCTTCGCCATTGCTATGGAGCTTCCTGCTGCACTATGGATTTGAAAGTAGAGTTGAAAGTATATATATACTATATATATATGCGATTGTTGAAACTTGAAAGTGTTGTTCTCCCACAAGTTTTTCTTTTCTTAGCGGCCGGAGGACTTTGACACTTTGAAATTTATGACTCATTAATTTAAGCATTAATGCATTAATGTCAATGCATTTTACTTATTATTCGTAATAAATAAAGGGAAATACACTTCTCATGTTGTAGGAGAAGTGTATCCTCCTGTCATGGATACTTCGATTTCCGTGTTTGAGTTTTTTTTTTTTTTTTAAATGTGAGTCTCACCATTTCATGTGTGTGTAGGAATCTTCTTCTTCTCATGCAACATGAGAAGTTTAAACCCCATAAATAAATGACATAAAAATGTCTTCCTTTAATGTCATAATTATAAAGTAGAGAAACAATGTTTTATGTAAACTTTTTATGAATAGTCATATTTAAAGCATTATGGTCATATTTATGAATATGCAATTTTATCGGCAATTTATTATTGTAAGACTTTGTTCTTATGATTTATATAGTACCACTCTGGTCCTATTTATAAGTCCCATTTGGTCAAAAAATTTGGTCCTATTTATAAGTCCTCTTTTAGGTAATAAATGAGATTGTGACAATTTTGCCCATATTAATTATACCAATGAAAATAGAGAGAGAAGAAAAAGTTGAAAGATACCCAATGAAAATAGAGAGAGAAGAAAAAGTTGAAAGATACTCATTCATAAATGAGGGCAAAGTTGAAAATTTACCTCACAATCATTGAGCTAACTAACTCTCCTTGGTATATGTGTTTTGGTCAAAAAGGACTTATAAATAGGACCAGAGTGGTATATATTTAAGGGTTAAGGGTCACTTCGCTGAGGTGCAGTGGGTGTCCGGAAGTTTTTTTTTTTTTTAAATATATATATATGTGATTGTTGAAACTTGAAAGTGTTGTTCTCCCACAAGTTTTTCTTTTCTTAGCAGCCATTTTGACACTTTGAAATTTATGACTCATTAATTTAAGCATTAATGCATTTATGTCAATGCATTTTACTTATTATTCGTAATAAATAAATGACATAAAAACTAAATGTCCTCGCTCCTTAGTTTAATGTCATATTTATAAAGTAGAGAAACAATGTTTTCTGTAAACTTGTTATGAATAGTCATATTTAAAGCATTATAGTCATATTTATGAATATGCAATTTTATCCACAATTTATTATTATTATTATTTTGCTCAAAATCCACAATTTATTATTGTAGAGACTTTGTTCTTATGTGTTATATAATATATATTTAAGGGTTAAGGGTCATTTCACTGAGGAGCAGTGGGTTTCCAGGAGGTTTTTTTTTTTTTTTAAATATATATATGCGATTGTTAAAACTTGAGAGTGTTGTTCTCCCACAAGTTTTTCTTTTCTTAGCGGCCATTTTGGAGGCCTTTGACACTTTGAAATTTATGACTCATTAATTTAAGCATTAATGCATTAATGTCAATGCATTTTACTTATTATTTGTAATAAATAAATGACATAAAAATTAAATGTCCTCGCTCCTTAATTTAATGTCATTTTTATAAAGTAGAGAAACAATGTTTTCTGTAAATTTTTTATGAATAGTCATATTTAAAGCATTATAGTCATATTTATGAATATGCAATTTTATCGGCAATTTATTGTAACATCCCGTTTTCCAAAAGCAGTATAAAATTTTTTCATCAGAGTAGAGCATCGGAGCAAGAGTGTAACTGATATATATATTCAAAATGCCTACTGGCTAATTACAACAACGGTACAGTAACCGAGTATTTCAAAAGTGATGTATAACAACAAAAGGAAGGCTTCCGCCGGAACATCAAAAGGGAAGTCTTCAGTAGGATCTTCTATGCGGACTGCTTGCCTCTATCCTCGGTCCTCGGTCCTCCCGACCCTGAAGCTATGTTAAGGGCTGAGGTCCAATGCATACGGACCCCAGATAACGGTTAACCTCATGTTTATATATACATATACGTACAGACAACAGTCATCCACAATATCAACAGAACATACAATCACTCTATCACAACCAATGCATATGTATTGCTCCCAGCATGCAGACATATTACCCCCAGCATACAGACATATTGCCCCCAGCATTCAGACATATCTTCTAACCTCTATATGCACTCAACAGTATAACATCTCTACGCATACAACATACATACCACATATATGCATACCATAAACATCAGCGTTAGTGTTACAGTACGCGAACGTACATACATACAATAAACATACCACATATACAATACAAATATCACATATATGCATACAATAAACATCAGCGTTAGTGTTACAGTACGCGAACGTACCTTTGTTGACGGTAATCGGTACTTCTGTCGGAATACGGTACGACAGTTGATCAGAACGTAATCAGGGATATCCTATCAAGATAATAATGCATTTATTAAGGATCTATCATTACGATGGACATTTTAGTCATAAATGACCATTTTACCCCTGAGCCCCTAATCGGCGGAATTTCACCAGCATTTCGTTACTTTGACTCTAATCTTCTAAAATTTTGCCATAACTCTTCCTCCAACATTATTTTCGAAATATATACCTTAATTATCCCTAAAACATGATATCTAATCATACTTGAAAGATTAAAGATCAAAACAACATTTCTACTATAACTACCGAATCGAAAACTAGAACTTAAGACTCGGTACCGAAAAATTACCTAGAGCTTCGCTGCTTCTTCCTCCAGACTCCTCCTCCACTCCAAGCTCTCTCTATATTTCGAACTTGCTCTTGAATTTGGTGAGAAAGAAGTGAAAATGGATGGCCTATTTATAGGAGAAAAATGGGCCAACTTTGGTAATTTTCTTCAAACTATTCCTTCAATTTCAACCACAAATTCTTGGGTTTGTGTTGGCTAATTTTCCTCCATGCAAAATACTTGGCCAAGAATATGGCCTTGTTGGCTTCTTCTACTCCTTTCATTTTGCTTTATGGAACTTCTACCGATAAAGTTCCCTGTTCAGTGTTCTAATCGCGTAATCTTGAAGAAACTCAAAAATCCGGCTACATAGCCCTGAAGGTCTCTTCTTCCTCTTTCAAAATATTTGGGTTAACCAAATTTTTTATCCTATTTAGGACATTTCGTTGCCTGCCGAATATTTTCGGATAAACACTTTGGTTACGGAAATCGTTTCGGGTAACGTCAACTTCTGGACAAAAATTCACTAATTCATAATATGTCCAGATGTTTACCAACTTATTCAAGGATTTTGAGTTAGGATTTATTTTCCATAGACTCTCCTTTCTAATATCTGTCTTATTTCCTTTCTGTCTTATTCCTTAAGCATTTCGCCGGTTACGGAAATGACTTCGGAGACATTTCACTCCGAGATAAAAATTGTAACATCCCGTTTTCCAAAAGCAGTATAAAATTTTTTCATCAGAGTAGAGCATCGGAGCAAGAGTGTAACTGATACTTATATTCAAAATGCCCACTGGCTAATTACAGAAGCGGTCAATGACCGAGAGTTTTCAAAAGTAAAGGACAATAACGGAAATTCTTCAGCAGGATCCTTGAACCTGCTGCTTTCCTCTCTCCTCGGTCCTCGGTCCTTCCGACCCTGATGCTATGTTAAGAGCTGAGATCCGCACCGGATCTCAGGTAAAGGTTAACCTCATGTGTACATACACACATATGGGTTACACAACAACATCAACACAACATATAAACCACACCCAACCAATGCACATGTATTCGCTCCCAGCATGCAGATATATCGCCCTCAGCACTACAGATGTATCGCTCCCAGCATTATAGATGTATCGCTCCCAGCCTTACAAATATATATCTCCCAGCATGCATACAGTTATCTCCTAACATAATATGCACCAATCAAACATACCACACATACATACCACACACACATCACATACACGCATACTATATCCATCAGATTAGTGTTACAGTACGCGAACGTACCTTCATTGATGGTAATCGGTATTTCTGTCGGTATACGGCATGACAGTAGGTCAGAACGTAATCAGAGATATCCTATCAATATAACAACATACTTGTTAAGGATCTATCATTACGACAGACATTTTTACTCAAAATAACCATTTTACCCCTGACCCCCTAATCGGCAAAATTTCGCCAGCACTTCGTTACTTTGACTCTAATCTTCCAAAATTTTGCCATAACTCCGACCTCATCATGAATTTCGAAATTAATGACTAAAATACCCCTATCATATGATATCTAATCATACTTGGAAGATTAAAGACCAAACTGACATTTCTACTCTAACTACCAAAAGAACTACGAAAGCTTAAGACTCGGTACCGAAAACTTACCCAGAGCTTCACTGCAAATTTCCCCGGCTCCTCCTTCTCTCTAAACTCTCTCTATGTTTCGAAATTATCAAGAGAGAATGGTGTGAAAAACTCAAAGGGGATGGTGCCTATTTATAGAAGAAGTCATGGCATTTCAACCGTCGGATCAACTTTATGAGATCAAATCCTAGCCCTTCATTTTGGAAACTTTGCAAACAAGTTTTCCCTCTTTCCTCTTGTGTCTAGGCCGACCTGCAACCCCCTCCCCAAATTCAAAAATCCAATCAAAAGATGCCACCTTGCAACCTTCTAGAAGTCTTCTACCGATAAAGTCTTCGATCGGTGTCCGAATCGCATAATCTTGTAAAATCTTAGAAATCTGGAATCACAACTTTGAAGACATTTCCTCACTCATTAGAAATGTCCGGGCTAAATAAATTTTTGAAATGCGGAATTTTTTTTTTTCAAACAAACAATCAGAGTACAGCAAAAGAGCGAAAGAGTAATTGGATTCTTAGCCAAAACATCAACCATTGTGTAACATTGTAGTGATTACAGTAATCCTAAGGTTTAGAAAGGAAATAGTGTAATAACAGAATACGATAAGATGAAGATAGTCTTCACCGCACGCCTACTCCGTACTTGCCTCGATCCACGAACCGTGGTCCTCCCGACCACGAAGCTACGGTGAGATTCAATTCAACGCATTGAATCTCGTGTAACAATTAACCTCATACCCAAACAACACAAGATATGGCCAACGAGATATTCAAGAGCTAATACAACGGTATATCATAAGCATACTAGAGATGCATGATCATTATGCCGACAAAACATAAGCACGAGCAATATGTAAAGCCCCATAAGGTAAATAACAACAACGACTTGCACTATTCACCAAAGCCACGATAATTAGTCGTGTCCTCGCGCTAGGAAAACAAAACGGCGTTATCAAAACTATAACCCGTATAACTGTCAGTATAACGGTCTACGAACATATCATTGACATATAAGTATTTAAGATGTGCAAGATTAGTGTTACGATGCGCGTCCGTACCTTCGTTGGCAACGTTAGGTACTACCGGAAAACGTACTTTCTACGGAGAAACGTGCAAAAGTCCTACGGCGGCGTCGGGCAGCGTAACGGCAGCAGAATCAGCGTTTCAGATATCCTATGAGAATAATGTCACTTCTATTAGTAATTTGACATTATAGCTGGCATTTTAGGTAAAAATTACCATTTTGCCCCTATACCCCTACTTGGCAGAATTTCGCCAGCGCTCACTACATAGGCTATTTTCTTCCCAAAATTTTGCCAGAACTTCGACGCCATCATGATTTTCGAAAATAAAGACTAAAATAGCCCTCCCATATGATATCCAATCATAAAAATAAAGACTATTCTAGCATTACTAACTATTGAACTAAAGACTAAAAACTAAAGACCGAAAGTCTTACCCGTTGAAGACTTCTGCAGAACCTCCCCCAGAGCTTCTCTCTCTACTTTCTCTCCCTAGAATTTCAAATAGGCAAGAAGGAATGGTGTGAAGAAAAGTGAAGGAGGGGGTATTTATAGTGTTTTTGGAGGGACAAGGTTGGAATTTTTGAAGTTGTTTGCACTATTCATGTCCAAGAATTTCACACAATTTTTGCCCTTGACTTTTCCCATCTTGGCCGACCTCCATGATGATGTGGAAGCCTAGGATTGGCTCAAAATGGTGACTAGGCTTGCTTTATGCTCTAGTCTAACCGTTTTCCCCGATCGGTACCCGATTCGCGTGATTTCGGAGAATTCTCAAAATTCGGGTTTACAACTCTGAAGACAAGTTCTCACTTAGTAGAAATGTCCAGGTCAACCTAAATTTTGATTCCATATAGGCCTCCAATATTCTAGTTGAAGTTTTCTCGAAAACGTGTCCGAATGTGTCCTGGTGTCGAATTCGTTTTCGGAGATATCAATCTCTTCGAAATAATTCACTGATTCCAAATATGTCTAAATAAATTCAAACTCATTCCTAAACATTGAGTTAGCATTTATTTTCCTCTTTTCCAAAAATATGCCTATATGCATTTTTCCCTATTTTGTTTTATTTTAATTATATTAATTTTATAATGTGCAACTTGGCCACTTGCTTCTTCTATTTCATTTTTATATATTTTTTTTCCATTATCCTTTCTCTTGAATTTCGGCTGGCCCTATTTTAGATTAATAAATATTTATTTTTTATTTAATTAATTATTTAATGATTTATTTATTTACTTTTTCTCAAAAATTCCCCAAAATTATCTAATTGGTCCATTCTTGTATTTAGGCTTAAAAATACCTAAACTCAACTATTTTTCATAGAAATTTCCAATTAATTAGTAAATATATTTTTACTAATATTCCATTAATTTCCAATAATTTTTGAGCTTCACATAATTATTACTGAATTTCCTTTGCCTATGCTTAAGTAATTAGTCCAATATTACTTAATTACTTCATTATCACTTGTTGATAATTTTCTTAATTACTATGCCTTATTACCTTCATACACTTGTATTAACATTAGTATTTTCATGCCTCTTGCATTATTCCATAATTACAAGGGTATTATGGTCATTTCATTTCTTTTGAGTATTTTCCAACAATTTCTCCAATTTCATAATTTATAAAATTACAATAATTAGAGATTATATACTCTTCTATCTCACTTGGTCATTTTACTGTCTTTTAGGATTTTTCATAAATTTTCTAAGTTATTTATGTCCCTTAGGGGCATTTTGGTCATTTTGGCACTTTGGCCCTTAAACTCCCTAATTTCTTGCAGAAATTCTACTTAGAAAATAGACTATAATTATACAAGACCGGAGATTGAAATTTCACTTATCAGAAATATCCAACTTTTATTTATAATATTCCAGATAAATATCCGGGTATTACACAGTTCATGCTTTTCTAGATAGGATTTAATTTCTATCGGTGGTCATTTATCCTATTTGCTTTTTCACAAAATATCACAGTTTTATTACTATTTTAATCCTAAATATCTAGATATTAAACTTTGCAAATCTTATCCTCTTCTTTGACCCAAAATTCGGCTGCCCCTTTATTTTTTTTTTCTGTTATTTGTTTATTTATTAATTAATTAATATTATATATATTTTAATTATATTATATAATTCACCAAATTTTCCTATAGGTCCATACATGTATTTAGGCTTAAAATTACTTAATCTCTTATATTTTTCTTAATCTTTTCCAATTAATCAACAAATATATTTTATGCTAATTTTAGCCATAAACCACTAATTAAAGGGTTTTACATAATTATCTTTTAATTTTCCCTTCATCCAAGCTTAACAATTAGCCAATAATTATTTAATTAATCCCTCACTAATTGTTGATAATTTTATTATTTAGGATTAATTATTTCCTCACAACTATTTGACTTACATTGGTATTTTATGCTCTACATAAAATATTAAAAATCATGGGGTCGATTATGGCCCCACAATACTTTTTGATTTTTCCCTCATTATTTTCAAGGGAAATAGTCCCAAAAATTCTCTAAATTAGAGACAACATACTTTCTAATTTTTAACAAATATTTTGTTACCATTTAGGATTTATCATGATATTTTTAGGCCATTTTATACCCCTAAAATGCATTTTTAAGTCTTTTTGGCACTTAATTTACTTTAATTCCCTTATTATTTTCCTTAGAAAATAAGATGATTATAACTTAATATTTGAAACCTCATATTCATCTATTTTCAATAGGTATAATTTCCTAATTTTTGATATTTACCCTAAGTCAGTTTTTAGGGTATTACATTTATTATTGTAGAAACTTTGTTCTTATGTGTTATAATATAGTACTCCTTTTGGTCCTTATTATAAGACACCAACTAACAATTCTCACAAACCAATAAAAACAGTTAAAGTCAATAAAGTTAGCCTATAATTTATGTAATTTCCAACATTACCCTTACTAATTGCACTAAACTCTAATATCATATTAATGATTACTCTCACCCATTACCCTTATTTAGTAGGGGCATACATGGAAAAGAATAATTAATGCTCATTGGGAACAAACAAGTCCCTTATAAAAAGAACCAAATAAACTTGATAGTTGGTGCCTTATAATAAGGACCAGAGGGAGTATATATATATTTAAGGGTTAAAGGTCACTTTGCTGAGGAGTAGTGGGTATCCGGAAGTATTTTTAAGAGCAAAATCACCCCAAAATTTTATAAAACGTAGCAATTTTGTCCTATCGGGCCTTCAATGTTAAGTGTAACTATTAAATCAGTCAAAAGTCCCATATGGCAAGTCATCTCATCATCCACGTCACTTAGCATTGCACCTCATAATCTCTATTTTTTTCCCTCTTCATTCACTCTTTTCTTGAAAAAAAAAAAAACCAGAAGAAGAAGAATCTTCCCAGTCCTTTCACCCACCACCCATAGCAACAACAACCATGAATCCCTCATCCCCACCCATTTGAAGCAAAGACGCGAAAGGGAAACATCTTTAGATGAATAAAATGAATAAATGATTCTCTTCTGTTTTTATGAACAACAATTTTATTACCATTATTCCTATAACGAGTTTATCAGCTTTGGGTGGATGATGAGATGGTGAGCCATATGGGATATTTCACTTATTTAACTGTCAAACTTAACATTGGAAGATGGTAGAGTAAAATTGCTACGTTTTATAAACTTCTCGAACGATTTTTCTCTTAAAAAAACTTTTAGATACGTAAAACTCCTCAGTGAAACTTCTAGGGAAAAAAATAACCTTTAACCCAATAAGACTATATGCGTAAATCACAAAAACGTATTTCACAAATATTAAGAAATTGAGTTAGAAATAATTTAATTGGCTAAAGTATATATTTAGTCCTTTATTTTTGCTTTAAGGTTTAGTTTAATCCCTTAAGTATGTAAAGTGTATTTTTAGTCTCTTAACCCTAACACCATTAGTCTCATCTAACGGAAAATGCTGACTATACAATTAAATAAAGAATGTTTACATTTTAAAAATATAAAATGAATTCTTATATATTCCAACTGACCAATTAAAATAATAATAATTTAATAACATGAATTATCTTCTTCTCATCTATACACACTCATCATTCTCCTCCATTAATGGCTTCTCCATTTCAATGTTCACTCCATTTTCTTACTCCTGTCTCGGCACTCCTTCTGCCTCTAATCCTCTCTCTCCTCTTTTTCTTTTATAATTTTCTTGAAATCTTTTATTTACAAACCACGTCCTCATTTTCTTATTTCGCATTAGTCCTTTTCGGCTATTACGGTTGTTTCTTGTAACTTTCTTTTCCTCCAATCTTGATCATCTCTATCTATCCGTGTTCGATGGGGTTCCTAGGACAGATCCTGGGTTCCATGAGGTGCATCATTGGGTGGCCCCAAACGCTAATTCTTTGAAAATTAATTGTGATGGCTCCTTTTTAGCTGACTCAAACTCTGGCTCTATTGGTGTGGTATGTAGGGATTGTTATGGATTGTTTGTTTGGGGTTATGTGGATAAAGTTAAATCTATTTCAGCGTTCATGTCCGAGGCCCTTGCTTTGAGGAAAGTGTTGATGTTGGCTATTGACTTAAGTCTGGAAATGGTTATTTTTGAAACAGATTGTCTACTCTTGCATAATTGTGTTGTTGAAAGGTCTTCTGATTTGGCGGATTGGAGATGCAGGGGTGTCTTGTTGGATATTTTCAGTTCTTTTATTTCCAAGGTTGGGTTCTCTATTTCTTTTTCTCCCAGGAGGGGGAATCGAGTGGCTGATTCGCTTGCAGTCAATGCTTATAAAGGGGTGTACCCGGTTGGGTGGGTCGAAAGACCATCACTTGCTTTAACTTCTCTTCTAACCTTGGACATACAAGAAGCTGGTGTTTCCATTGAAGCTGGTTGCATTTCTAATCTGGCTTTGAATGAGGGCTGAATTTATTTCCTTAGTTCTTTTGTTGCTGTGCTGTTTAGCGTTTTTCTTGTTTGTTTTTCTGGTTCTGCCTTGTATTTGGCTCAGCTCTGTTGCTGATTTGGTTATGGTTTTCCTTTCTCGTTGGACAGCTTTAGGATCCTGTTTCCTGTTTCCTGCTTTGTTCTTTGCTTTATGAATAGATACACCTTCTTGAGCAAAAAAAAAAAAAAAAATCTATCCGTGTTCGACGTTGATGTCTTGATTAAAAATAAAGTTGATGACTTGATGTGATCATGGGGTTGATTAAAAATTTAAAAAAAAATGAAGAAAATGGAAGGAGTGCCGAGAAGAGAGGATTAGAGACAAAAGAAGTGCCGACAGCTGAGAAAGGAATAAGAACATGGAATAAGTATTGGAGTGAAAAAGCTATTAATGGAGGAGAGTGAGAGAGTGTATACGTGGGAAGAAGATGTGGTAATAGTTCTAGTTATTAAAATATTATTTTTAATTGGTCAGTTAGAATTAAGATTTTTTTTTTTTATATTCCTAAAATTTAAGCATACTTTATTTAATTGTACAGTCAGTATTTTCCGTTAGATGAGACTAACAGTGTTAGGGTTAAAAGGCTAAAAGTACACTTTACAAACTTAAGGAATCAAATCAAACCTTAAAGCAAACATAAAGGACTAAATGTATACTTTAGCCTTTAACTAATTAAATATGTACTAAAGGACTTTTTGTCCTTTCAGATTTGCCCTTAATTAACTTGTTGGCTTCCAGCTTCCATATAATACATTGAGCTATTCTTAATATGTTCTCTAAGTTCTCTTACATAATTTTTTGACTCCCAAATAGTAAGTGATATTTGGGAAGTGATTTTAATCCTAAATATAAGGCGTAGTTTTTATATTTATCAATCTTTTTTCTAATTTACCTCTATTGATGCTCACTCACAATAATCAAGGAGGAAAGGGGATGAGAGAATTAAGGAAGATGACTTGGGTGTTTTCAAAAATACATATCATATTAACTAACTTCCTTAATCTAATTAAATTAAGTAAATATGTCTTATATTAAAGTGTAATACCCTGAAAATCTCACTTATGATAAGTATCATATTGAGTAAATAATACCTATTGGAAATAGGTGAATATATGATCTCAGAGACCTTGTGGAGAATTTACTTATTTTTGGGGTAGTTTCTCTTGAAAAAGAATAATTTGCAATTAGGTCCCAAAAATGTTTGGAAGTTTGCAAATAGGTCCCTAAACGCATTTACGGGTTATAAAATACCCTGTAAAAGTTATAAAAAAGGCAAGTAAATATTTATTTGAAATAGGGAATAATATTGTCCCTAATTTAGGTAATTTATTAAATTATTACCTTAAAGAAATAAAGGGGAAAAAGTTAAAAAGTATTATAATGACCAAAATGCCCCGTAAATTTTAATATAGGGCATGAGGCATAAAACACTAATGTCAGTGTAAAGGTTGTGAGGTAATGAGTTATGCTAAATAAGAAAATTAGCAACAAGTAGTAAGGAGTTGATTAAGTAATTATTGGCTAATTACTTAAGCATGAACAAAGGAAAATCCATAAATAATTATGTAAAACCCTATAATTAGTGGGTAATGGCTAAAAATTAGCATAAATATATTTTCTAATTGATTGGGAAATATGAAGGAAAATTGGTGAGATTAGGTAATTTTAAGCCTAAATACAAGTTTGGGCCAATAGGAAAATTTTGTAAAAAAAAATTATTAAATTATTTAATAATTAATTAAAAAATAAAATAAAAATATATGTAAATTGTGTGTGTGCCGAAATCCTTAAGGGAAAAAGAAAAAAAAAATAGAATTAATAAATGTGGAGTGTAAATAATAAACTCTTATTTAAAAATTAATTAAAGTAAAGGTAAATAAACACCGATAGGAATTGGATCCTATCTAGAGAACCAGTAACAGGATTTCTAAAGCCAGTAAAGAATATGAAAGAGTGGATTTTCATCTTGAAATAGACTGTTCCGAGTTAATTCGAGATCGGTGGAGCATTTTGATAATAAGACGAAATAGGGTAATCTGTGAAAAGGCAGATAGTCACAGATTTAGAATTTGAAGAAAATAAATCATAACTCAACATCTGGGAATGAGTTGAGAATTTCCTAGACATATTTGGAATCAGTGGATTTTTGTCCAGAGGTTGATGATTTCAGAAGTTCGTTCCGTAACCGAGCACGTTTTTCGAGAAACTTCCGCAGGACCGTTGGAACCCTGTATGGAATCAAAAATTTATTTAGCTCGGACATTTCTAATGAGTGAGAAAATGTCTTCAAAGTTATAATTCCGAATTTCTGGGATTTTATGCGATTACGCGATTCGGACACCGATCGGAGACTTTATCGGTATAAAACTTCTTGAGGAAGTAAGTGACATCATCAAAGTACATGGATGACATCATGGGGATGATGTCATATGGAGGAAAGAGAAAGGGTTGGATGGCCAAGATCATGCCACCTCATCCGTGTGCGATCCGACGGTCGATATCCGGTCTGGTAAAGCATGAATAGTGTCACAGAATTTCACTATAAATACCCCCTTCACTTCATTTCATTCTTCACACCAAAATCCCTTGAGATTTTTGAATTGGAGCAGCAAGGAGTAAGGGAAGAAGTCTGAGGAATTTTGCAGCGAAGCTCTGGGTAAGTTTTTCGGTACCGAGTTTCAAGTTCTAGTTTTCGATTCGGTAGTGCTAGAGTAAATGTTGGATTAGTCTTTAATCTTCCAAGTATGATTAGATATCATATGTTAGGGGTATTTTAGTCATGAATTTCGAAAATCATGGTGGGGTTGAAGTTCTGGCAAAATTTTGGAAGATTAAAGTCAAAGTAGCGAAGCGCTGGCAAAATTACGGCGATTAGGGGCATCAGGGGCGAAATGGTAATTTTTACCTAAAATACCTGTTATGATGTGAATCATTAATTAATATGATTTATATTTCGAAAACTATGTTGGAAGAGAAGTTATGTTGAAATTTTGAAAGATTATGGTCAAAGTAACGAAGTGCTGGCGAAATCCCGCCGATTAGGGGGTCAGGGGTAAAATGGTCATTTTGACTAAAAATGTCCGTCGTAATGATAGATCCTTAACAAATACGTTGTTATCTTAATAGGATATCCCTGATTACGTTCTGACCAACTGTCGTACCGTATTCCGTCAGAGATACTGTATATCGTCAACGAAGGTACATTCGTGTACTGTAACACTAACACTGATATTTACTGTATGCATGTATGTGGTATGAGTGTTGTATGCGTACTTGTGGTTAATGGTCTGTTGATATGTTGTGAGTATTGTTATGTACTTTTGGATACATGCACTCCGTGTGATACATCTACATACACTCCGTGTGATACATTTATATGCACTCCGTGTGGTACATCTTTATACACTCCGTGTGGTACATCTACATGCACTCCGTGTGATACGTCTGTTATACTGTTAATGTGAATGATTGTGGTCTATATACCGTATATGTGAATATGAGGTTAACCGTTACCTGAGATCCGGTGCGGATCTCAGCTCTTAACATAGCGTCAGGGTCAAGAGGATCGAGGACCGAGGAGAGAGGGAAGCAGCAAGCTTAGAGGTTCGACTGAAGACTATCATTTGCTGTCACGGCGTAGGAATCAAAGAAACACTTCTGTTGTTGTTTACTTTAAAAACTCTCGGTTACTGTACCGCTTCTGTAACTAGCCAGTGGGCATTTTGAATATATATATCAGATACACTCTTGTTCCGATGCTCTACTCTGATAAAAAAAATTTATACTGCTTTTGAAAAACGGGATGTTACATAAAGACTGGAGAAAGTATTTTTTATTCTCTTACTGAGTCTCAAGTAACGGGTTTTGAGTATGTTTTAAAAAATAGTCTACGTTATAAAGTAAAAAAAAAAAAAAATCCAAAATCTCAAGCTTAATAATATAAGTTAGACCTAATAATAATTTATTTATCTTCTATATATACAGGTTTTGTGTAGCCTTTCTTTCTTTCTTTTTTTAAAAAAGACAGAATTTAGTAATAAGAAGCTTTAGAAACCAAATTTTCATTCACGTAGGTACTTAAGCAACAAATCTCTTATGGCTCATATCAACTTAAGTTTTTCTCTTTAATTATTAGTTTTTTTAAATAACATATAGACAGCCCAAGCGACTAAACCGATATTACACTGACGAGAAAACCTAAATTTTAATACTCCTCCTACAAACCGTTTCACTTAAAAGTAATTTATTTGACTTATAAACTGATATATAATATAATAATACATAATATATGCTATGATTTTATAATTTATTTAGCTCTCGTAATTTTTTCAAAAAAAAAAAAAATGTCAAATGATAACTCTCATATTAACGATTGGAGATAGTAATTGGTTTTTTTTTTTTTTTATAACAAGTAGTAATTGGTTTTAAAAGCTAGTTGAGTCTTTAATTTGTTAGACTAAGTCTCGCATGGGACAAAATTAGAAGACTTTTATAATTGAAATGTTTTTGGTGTAATTAAGTGATTAATTATAGAATCCAAATCTTTGAATAAACTATTGCGATCTTCTTCGTGCAGAGTATGTTAAAATTTTGTCTTTGTGTAAAGTGATTAATTAGCATCCATCATTGATTAAAACCGTAAATAGTAATGATTCATTGAATCCTTGTTCTTAGGAAAAAGGACATTATACACACACACACATACTTCCTCTGATCCTGTAGCTGGATAACTAATTTGCAAAGTTAAAAAAAATTATTTAAATTTATTTGTAAAAAAAGTTGTATATTGATTTTCCTAAATAACCCTTTTTAATTTTTTGCATTGAAAACTACTCAATAGATCAAAAAGAACTATGTGTAATTAACAAGGAGAGTTTAAGAAAAAAAAATTATAAATTTGGGGGGACAAAATAGATGTCTTATATATAAAATCAACGGTTAAGGTGTAAAAATGTACATGTAATTTACTCGAAAAGCGCCCAACACCAAAGATTTTTTTAGATGCTAAAGTGACTACGTGGTTACAAATTAGGTCCAAAAATACTGTTTGACCATTAAGTTTGACTTTAAACATTAAGTTTGACTTTTTTTCTGACTGGACGATGTTTTGGCTTTCAAAAAATACAAAAATACACATGTGGTTTGGCCAAAAGAGCGTCCAACATCAAGTGCTTTTTTTTCTAATTTTATTTCAATTAAAGGAAAATTATTATTTCTCTAGGTATAATTAATGAGAGGCCAAATTTTTTCTTCTGATTTATCATTTTGGAAACGAGGATTTATTCAATAGATAAAAACAGTAAAATTTTTATTTCCATAATTTATTTTCTTTTTTTTAAAAAAATCCTTATTAAATTTTCTAATTACTAATTAATAAATGAGTATTTATGCATCTGAAATGTAATATTATAAATAATATATTTACTTGAAATAATTTTAATTTTTTGAAAAATAAATAGTTAAAGAAATAATTCATTTATCTATCAAAAAAATAATTCATTTACTATAAAAAAAAAAACTCAACTTTATAACTATAGGTCTATAACATTCCTTGATTTACTTTCATTCATCATATAAATAGAAATTACTCATTTAGAGGTGCAAACATTTATATTGCATATATCTTAATGCAATAAAAATTAAATAATATTGTTTGTTTTTTATTGAAAAATTTTTTAAATAATTTTTGATTCAATTTGTTAGATCAAAAAATTAAAATAATTTTTAAGTAAATATATTATTTATAATATCAAATTTCAAAACACTCATTTATTAATTATTAATTATAAAATTTAATAAGGATTTTAAAAAAAATTTATGGAAATAATTTTTTTACCATTTTTACCCATTGAATAATTCCTCCTTCCCAGAATGATAATTTAGAAGAAAAAATATGGCCTCCCAGGAATTATACCTAGAGAAATAATAATTTTCCTTTAATTGAAATAAAATTATTAAATTAAAAAAAAACTTGGTGTTGGATGCTTTTTTGGCCAAACCACATGTGTATTCTTGCACATTTGAAAGTTACATCATCGTCCAATTAGCAAAAATAGTCAAACTTACCCGGTCAAATGGTATTTTTGCACCTAATTTGTAACAATGTAGTCACTTTTACACCTAAAAAAAACAGTTGGCGTTGGACGCTTCTTGGAGTAAAACACATGTATATTTTTGCACCTTAACCCTAAAATCAAAGTAAATCACTTTATTAGCTCTTACATTTAGTATAAGAGGGAGTGTATATATATCTTTTAGTTTGTAGTACAAATATATATAGTTCAAAGAAAACCTCTCTTATACCAATTTGCATTGCTTAGTGAAGAAGTTATAGTCACTCAAGCATGAGGTTTCAAGTTCAAGTCTATATGCATGCAAAACTCATTGTTAGGAAAGCTACTTTTAATGAAAAGCCCGATAGTGTTTAAATTTGACCCAGCCATATAGTCATATATAGAAAAATAGAGAAAATCTCTCGCATTAATTAGGAGGGTTTAATAGTAATTAAAACTCACCTTGAACAAAATAATAGAAGAAATTGAAGATATAATGATGTGAGATCAGTAAGCTTTTTTGCTCATATTCTAAGAAAAGTAAATGATCGTGTGGATTGATTATTTTCTCTCGGTCCAATATATATAACATCGATTTTAGGATGGGTTAAGGTGCAAGCCAATTTATGAAGTATTCCATCATGTCCACTTAGCAACATAACTTTTATTGGGAGTAAAGATTACATTAAGTTTCTAAAATTGTTCAAAAATGTCATGGCCATTAAGTCAATCAACGTAAGCCGTTTCACAAAAAGTACTCTCCACCATGTTTTTACTCCCAGCAGGCCGGTATGCCACTAATGGGGCGTCTGCATGACGTAAATGACTACCCAACCCTTTCCTTTTCTCCAGTTTCTTCACTGTTGATGAATATTATCATAAGATTTGAAGATGTTAATTTCTGTGGTGACTGATGATCATCCTCAACCATCCTATTTGCCATCCTCCTCTTAATTTGTCTCCTTCTAGCAGATGGTTATTTTATAACGACAGTGCTCTTAATTTGCGGCTTGTTGGCTCCGAGGCAAAACCACTAACGGTGAAATAGCTAAAGAAAAGGAAGGAAGATGAGGCGGTTGGGGGAGGCATAGTTTCAACACCCCGCCCCAATCAAGGTAGCCACCAAAAAATGTCAACTTTTTCATATTTTAGGGCAAAAAGAAGATGAATGATGCAGACCTCAAAATCTATAGAGATGGTCAAGAGAAAAGATCAAACAAATGGAATAATGGAGATAATATAATAGAGGTAATCGTATGATTTGGGCACTTCCATCCTTAAGTTTCTCTCTCACGACACACAGCAAACGAGCGCCAATTCTGCCTTTCCTCCGTTCTTCAGGGTAGGTAATTAGGTCTTTTTACAAGTTGATTATATTACCCCAATGTCCCACAGGACTTGCCAACAAATTTGAGATTTCAAAAGATCTTGGAGGAGTAGTATTTTCTCTTGTACGTTTGGGACTTCAGTGCAATTTTTTCAAACTATAACACCTTAATTCTTTTTCATGAAATCCTTCAACACTTTATCATGCTAGAAATTAAAAGAATCTACCATGGTCAATTATAAAGAAGTAAATACATGGACAAATAGTAGTGCTATATCATGGTTGAAGAACCCAAGGTTACTTGGTCTAGTGGTGGATGAGTTAGACTACAAAATGAACAAACTGGGTTCGAATCCCATTTTGTTCAAAAAGGCCCTTAAAGAGATGCATCCTAGTTACAAAACCTTTATTTTTATTAGTCAATTATTTGAATTCATAATAATAAAATATAGAAGAAGTGCTGGACACGTGGCCGAACAGGTTACCAAAGAAATAAAAAATATCATCGCTGAAGAGTTTACCACAACAAAAAAGAATCGAACACATGTTTATGAAAAGTATTTGTAAAAAAGTTTTAAAAGTGTTTGGAATCCATAAAATCCATCAAGACAGGTTAAAAGAGGGAAAGATGGTTAAAATAACAGCTATTCATAACATGAGCTACACAACTTTGATTTTGATGATCTCAAAAGGTTGAACAAATTGAGCTTATGAAAAGATGTAAAAAATGGATTTAGTTTCACACAAAAACTCAACCTTAAAAAAAGTATCTATCAACTATCAAGGACCAAAAACAGCGAAATTTGACAATGCATTTTTAATATTTCTATTATATAGTGTTTATTTTGCAACATCTGCACATAACAAGGCTACCTCCGGTAGGAGAATATCCGTGTGCTTATAAAATGAAACTCTCAAGTTAACCCAAAGACTCAGAAAATGAAAGTAAAGAGGGCTTTCATTGTATCGATGGAGTTGAAAAGAAGCAAGCCAGAAGATATGGACACACTCAAAGCAACAAGAAGCACTATCCCCGCTGCCAAACATGGCCTTACAGTCATCAAATAACTCTGCAACAACCCTAGGGCTTCACAAATATGCTCCCCATATTCACCTTCATAATACTCTCTCTCCCATCTCATCATTCCACAATCTTCTTCTTCATATTTCTTCTTCTCCATCATCTTTATCTCTCTTATTCGCAGTCTCAGCACGATCATGTTTTCGTCCACCTCCCTTCCCCATTGGTGTTCTCTTCCTCCGCTCGTTCTCACAACCACCCTGCTGCCCACACGGGGGCGGCACTGTCTTCTCCAGCAAGGCGGTGAGGCCGATGACAACATCTGGCTCCGTGAGGGAAGTGACTCCATTGATTCTTGAGAGAGAGAGAGAGATCAATTACTAGATAAGGATTGTTATTGGTTTTACTATGTTTGGAGTGTTTTGAGGTGCTTGAAATGGGAAAGAAAGTATGCGTGGGATTGAGGAAATTAAATGAAGTGAAGGGTACTTATACAGAGAAAATTGCGTGTGCAAGGAGAAATATTTGTCGTAACGTATTTGACTATAATATTATTGTTAAATCAAGCCGTGGTTTATATGATAGCCATACATGCCTTCCCCGGCCTAGACGTTATCTAGAGGGTCAGCTGCAAGTTAAACTCGTGCTATTATAAAAAAACCTCAGTTTGGATGATCATACAAGTGAATTGGTGAACCGGTCTCTTAATCAGTTCAATTAAGAGAGTTGTTTGGGTTAAATTTTATATATATTTTTCCTTTTGTTGAGCCTGAAACGTGGTTTTGATTTTTTTTTTTTTAAAATAGTCTGTCAAATTTACACCTTTTAATTAACTTTTTTATTATTATTGAATTATGCCTAGTTTAAGTATAAATATTCCATTTACATGTAGGTTAATGCATTTTTTATTTCAATTTTACTCTTTTCAATTTTACATACATAAATATTTTTTTTTTTTTGTATTTTAATTAAGTTATTTTTATTATGAATGAGTTGAACCTAGTTCAACCACATTTGAGCACTTGAACCGGAAGGAGATCATCTCCTTGTCCATTTTATGCCCATCCCTCCCCATCCTCATCCTGACGGTCAAAATCTTGATGCAAGGAACCAGAATGATTTTTGACGAAATCGCACGGGGTAAAAAAAATCGCGCGCGGTTTTTTCAAAAACAAATCTGACCCATTGGATTAAGATTTTGACAGTCAGGATGAAGGATGGGGAATGATGGGTAGAAAATGAAAGGGGAGAGAAATCGGACCCCACTTGAACCATTGTCTTAACTAGTTAAATGACCAAACCAATGCTCCGTACCTTGGTTAAATTGCTAGTATCCAAGAGATATTTTGACACTTTATATTAACTTGTACAAATCTGTAAACAAAATGTATATCTTGAATTTCACTAGCCAAAAATGTATATCTTGATATTAATTGATATACTCCCATATTTTTCATCTTTCAAATCTAATATATCTATATATAGAAAACTTGTGGAAACATTAACATAAACGGCATCCATTGCAAATATTTGACTAGGACATGATTAGCTCTAATAAGCATTATCACTCAAGGAATTAATATTAAACGGTGTCAAATTGCAGTTTGAGAAGCCCAAAGAATATGTGCATCAATGACAAAAGAGTTACAAGACATCAATGATGGTGTGCAATAATAATGACAAAAGAGTTACATAAAACAGAGTTATGATATGGGTAATAATGACAAAACAATCATAGTTTAGGATACGAATGTTTAACAATAATAAAAAAAAGAGTTACGAAAAAACAAAGACTTGCAAATACGGTCATTAATAACAAAGATATCAACGTTTAATAATTGTGATATGACAATTACTAGCAAGTCAAAGGAGCTAACATTTCGATAATGGATGGGCAACAACAAAAAGGAGCTAACATTTCAATAACAAATTTGTACTAAAAATATAGTTAAGGATTAATGGTTTGAGAAAAATATGCAGGGAGTTCCAGGACGGTGAGGTTTATCACTTTCAAACTTACGAGCACTACAAAAAATTTGACTTTCGGTGGCGACAAAAGTCGCCACTGAAAGTCGAAAAGTCGCCACTAAAAGTGTTTCAGTGGCGACAAAAAGTCGCCACCGATACCGTTGTCGCGAATACTTTTGGCGGCGACATTTTAATGTCGCCACCAAAAGTACACTTTCCGTGGCGACTTTTGTCGCCGTGGAAAGAGGAGCATCAGTGGCGACAAAAGTCGTCGCTGAAACATGTATCAGTGGCGACTTTTCTTGTCGCCACTGATAGATGTATGAGTGGCGACAAAAGTCGCCACCAAAACTTATATTTTTTTAAAAAATTATATCACTAAAATTATCAGTGGCGACAAAAGTCGCCGCTGAAACATGTATCAGTGGCGACTTTTTTTGTCGCCACTGATAGATGTATTAGTGGCGACAAAAGTCGCCACCAAAACTTATATTTAAAAAAAAAAAATTAAATAGCTAAAATTATCAGTGGCAACAGAAGTCGCTGCTGAAACATGTATCAGTGGCGACTTTTTTTGTCGCCACTGATAGATGTATTAGTGGCGACAAAAGTCGCCACCAAAACTTATATTTTTTTTAAAAAAAAAATAAATGGCTAAAATTAAAACTTGTACCAATCAGAAGTAATTTAAAACTAACAATATATTAATAATCAATTATATTAACACAATCACTACTACAAATAACAGAAAGAATGAACAAAATCCTATGAAGAACAAAAAATAGTCACTTAATTATCTAGCTTATAGTGAAGATAAATTTCAAGGACTAGATTAAAAACACTTGAATCAATAATGGTAAAGCATGAAGCCATAGATGCTTGATTAAAAACTGAAGCTGCTCCTTGTGCTCCTTGGGCGCCTTCATTTCGATTACGCTAGAGCATTGAGAAGAGATTTGAAGTCCCAGACCTGCAAATTCAATATTCAAGGTAAAAATAGAGTCGAGAGGTAAAGTAGATTGAGGTATTCATTTATGACCCAAAAAAAAAACCCTCAACTAACTCTACATTTAAAACTGGAGGGAGTAAAATATAACAAACCAAACTATTTCAAAAGTTCTGAACAATGTGACCTATTCCTCATACTCCAAGAAGTACACATTAAAACGTGTTTAGCTTCTCCCTAAATGTCCATAAGAAGATAGAGCCAAAGATTCTAAAGAACTTCAGACATATTCCATAGCAAGGAAAAGGGGATATTTTGGAGCTAACTAATGTACCAATTAAAGGATCAACTATCCATGTGGGTTATCAGTAAGTTCTGTAGCACCTAAAGCAGCAGTAAGAACAAATTAGTAAAATGATCATAAGGGAAAGCATACAAAAAAAAGAAAAGAAATAGGTCACCTATCACAAACTTAATTTTGAAATGGAGAAGTTATTTAAAATAGCACAAACAACCTTATGAGTGGGATAAAGCTTCTTGAGGTGATTAAAGATGAGATCTTCACATGCTTTATCACTATGTGTGACCAAATCAACCTGTGCATCATAACAATAGCATACAATAAATAACATGGCTAAAAGTCCTTTTTTTTGTAGTGGAGGTACTTGACAACACAATAACAAATATAGAATGACACCGCACTCATGGAAGTAATTAATAATTAATAATAAGTTATAAAATTACTATTATTTCTAAGGTACAAACATAAAGAAACAATGAAATGGTATGCCTTAAATGAAATAAACTGAAACTTATTTTCATTTAACTGTAATTGGGATTGGATTAGAATACTTATTTGCATAAATGAGCAACCGTGCATAAATACTAAATTAATGCTGACTTCTTGTAGTAACATAACATGGACACTAAATCAAAATCATATCTCTCTAATTATTCAGTACACACTACCCGTGCAATGCACAGGGAGAAAACCCCAGTTATAAGATTTT
The DNA here is from genome assembly GCA_025563575.1 of Acacia pycnantha. NCBI lineage: Eukaryota > Viridiplantae > Streptophyta > Magnoliopsida > Fabales > Fabaceae > Acacia > Acacia pycnantha. Next base: position 533,979 of record JAMWYP010000150.1, on the reverse strand, counting down.
GTTTCCTAAAATATTAAAAATAATTAAATTTTTGGCTAAAGTATACTTTTAATCCTTTAAGTTTACATGAGGTATCCATTTAGTCCCTTAAGTTTATAAAGTGCACTTTTAGTCCTTAAAACTTAACACCGTTAATATTATTAACTGAAAATGTTGACCGGGCAAAATTAAGGGGTGATAGTGTGATGCTGATGAAGCAAACTTAAACACAATAGCAACTTTTATATACTCAACCCAATAAAAATGAACCACGTGAAATAATTTTAATATAATGTCAGCCAACAAATTTTTATTAATTTATTATTTTTAAAAAAATAAAGATACCTAGGGTTTAATAATTTCCTTTGCGGCCCCTTTTCCTCCCTCTCAATCCATCTTGCTAGCGACTTAATCTCTCTCCCGTCCTCCTTTTATTTTCCCATGTTCTTGATTGTTCCTTTCAAAACCTAGAAACTCACCTACTTCAGTTTCATTGCTTTGTGCAATTTAATCACTCATGCATGTTGATTGATAAACTACATACTTATTTTCTCCTACCAATCATACCCTCATATACATATGGACGCACAAATACTGAACCCGAAGAAAGCAATCTCACCCAATCAGACCTTGGTATATGTGGACACACGTAATGGAACCGAAAGAGAGCAACCATTGGTGATCGACGATTAGGGAAAGAAATTTCTTTGAAAAAAAGAGTAGATTGAGGCTTACGGATTATGGAAAAGCTGAGCAAAAAGTGAGATTGTAATGGGAGGAAGATGGATTGAGAGGGAGGGAAGAGGGGCGGTAAATAAAATATAATTACCAAAACCTAGGCATTTTTATTTTTAAAAAACAATAAATCAATGAAAATTTGTTAGTTGACATGTAGATTAAAATTATTTGACATGGTTTATTTTTATTGGGTTGAGTATATATGAGCTGCCATTGAGTTTAAGTTTGCATTGTCACCATTTCACTTTTGACACTTAATTTTAATTTTGCTTAATCAGCATTTTCCGTTAATAACATTAACGGTGTTAAATTTTAAGGACTAAAAATATACTTTATAAACTTAATGGATACTTCATATAAACTTAAAGGACTAAAAGTATACTTTAGCCTAAATTTTTTACATCAGAATTGTCATTGGCAAGTAAAAAAATTACTCATCAACCCCCATTAATTTGATTTAATCCCTATTAAGAAAGTTAATTGTATTTAAAGAACGGTTTATTTAAAGAAATTAAAGTTAATGAAAAATGCCTTATAATAAATTAATAATAAATGGATGGAGTATTTGGTAGTCTTAATATAGTGCGATTATTCTGTATACTGTCCCCTTGAGAGTGTTGAGTTGTAATGGTAATGTAAATATAATCAGCTGATATAAACTTCATCTTCCAAGTATATTAAAAAAAAATTCATTGTCACAAGCATTTTGGTTCTTTTTTTATGTTATTTTCGAACCATAAAATATCCAAAATTTCAAGTATAATATAGTACTATAAAGTAGACCTATTATTATTTTTATTATTAAAATTAATAATAATATTATTATTGTTGTTGTTGTTGTTATTTATCTTATATGCAGGTTTCCTGTCGCCTTCATTTTTTTTAAAAAAAAAAAAAACATAGACAGACTTTAGCTGAGTTTTTCTTTTTAATTACTAGTTTTAAAAGTTAGCTGAGTTTTTAATTTGTAAAACTTAGAAGTCTATCATGGCGACAAAATTAGAAGACTTTTATGATTGAATGTTATTGGGGGAAAATAAATAATTATAGAATCCAAATCTTTGAAGATTGAATCTTTAATTGTCTTTTGTGCAAATGATTGGCATCTCCCATGCATTGATCAAAACCGTAAATAGTGATGATTCATTGAACCCTTGTCGTTTAAAAAAAGCATATTACTTCTTCCGCTGCTAAATGTATGAGCCATATAAAAAACTTTCAAGAGTTAAGAAAATTAGTTATTTATTTAAAAAAAAACAAAAGACAACCTACCTTATTAATTTAGTACTCCTCAAGTCCTTAATATAAGACATATTTGGAGAGGTAATCTTAGTCTTAAATATAAAACACAGTTTACATATTTGTCAATATTTTTCTAATTTATCTTATTGATACTCTCTCAATAAATTTTTTTTTTTTTTTTTGCTATAAAAATTTTAGGAAAGAGGTTGAGCTCACCCACAATCCAAGGGCAGGACGCTTGGAGCCCAATCCACAGGGCATACTGGGTTAGAGGGTATATATGTCTCCACCTCTTCCCAACGTTTCCACTGCTTCGTAGACCCATAGGATACTTTCGCCAGCGCCTTGACAACTACAGGATCGAAACCCCTCCCTTTAGATGAGAAAGTCCGACCCCTTCACCAGTTGAATCCAAGGACAAGGTGTATACTTTCTCAATAATAATTAAAGAGGAGAGAGAGTAAGAAAATTAAAGAAGATTATTAGGGTGTTTTAGAAAATACATGTTATATTAACTAATATAACTAACTTCCTTAATTTAATCAAATCATATAAATATGTTTTATATTAAGGATAAGAGGACTAATAATTAAAACTAACCTGATGGACAATACAATAGAAGAAATCGAAGAAATAGTCTATGGGTGCACCATATATAACATCGATTTTATATAATTGTTGATAAACTTCTTTTAGGATGTTGCAAATTTTTGCTGGTTGATTTGTGTGTTAAGCAATAAGCTTTGAATTTGTTTCCTCTATACTTTTATGGGTTCATAGCCTTTAATATTCCCCAAAAAAGGAAAGTAACTAATCAAGATTCAATATGTGACTTTGAATAATTCATGTTGAAATTTGAAGGCCCAAATCACGCGCCGACGTTGAAAATAAACATGATTATGATAAAAGATATGTAGGTGATAATAGTTGTGGAATATTAGTCTAGTCATAAAAATTGATCTTACCGTGAAAAGTAATCTTGTACTTCTTCCATAGTATTTACTTAATATAAGAGTTATATAATTGGTTTACAGATATTAAATAAATTAGTTTAGTTAGTTATTTGTAATAAATAGGTGTGGTAGTTTATTAAAAATACTTTATTGAAATATCTACATTGGAACCACCTCCTGATGAAATTTTTTAAGATGCAAAATCAATAAGATTCTTTGGGTAAAAATTATGGATTTAGGAGATAAAGTAGTGAATTGAGATTTTATATTTAGAATAAAGTAGAACTCTTTGTCTAACTCTTATAGTATTAGAGAGACTAGAGGGAGTAAATACATAATTTATAAATATACTCCTCTAGTTCTATTTAGTATTTATAAGACATTTCTAACATATTTCACAAAGATTAAGAAAAACTTTAAACTTAATCAACTTTACTTTAAAATGTGAACAACTTTTCAACTTTACCTCTATTTAACTTTACACTTTCCAATAAAATAATAATTTACTCAATAACAAATGAAAGGTAAATTTGTACATTTGTGTAAACAATTGGGAAAACTTATTTGTAGGTACCTATACTTTTCTTTAATTTTTAATTTGGTATCTACTTGTTTTTCTCTCCTAATTAAATCCTTTAATTTTGCTCTGATCTGTTTATACCATTAGCTCCTATACAAGGGCTAACAATGCTAATAGATCAAAATTGTATGAGTTAAATGTGTTAATAGAGTGAAATTAATGAGTTAATTAAGAGAGAATAACATACAAGTAACAAATTAAAAATTAAGTAAAAGTATAGGTACATGTAAATTGGTTTTCCCAAATAATAATAATAATAATGATGTGCCTATTTACACACTCTCTTTGATAGGACCAAAGGAGGACATATGATAGATAGAAAAAGTGTACCAACAAGCATTGGTCATAATTCAACAAGTTTTGACCGTTTTGAGTTTGAATATGTGTGAAGGCATACATCAGTGAGAAGACCCCAATTAGACCGATCCTAAAAATGTAAACACCTGGATCCAATGTATTGAGACTATAGCTTCTCTTAGACTATACTTCCTCATTCTGTTGATAAAAGATGTTGCATGTGCTTTTACTATGTGATGTTCTCCTCTGTAAAACGACAATAATTATGTTTAATACCCCTCTTACATTTTTTTCCCTACCTCCTCTTGTTTTTACTATAAGATGCATTTTATAGTTTAATTAAATTATGAAGTAAATATTATATTAAGGACCTTTAAAAAGTTAAGTCTCTTTTGTGTATTGTTCAATCAATATGCCAATTTCGCGTTGAGGCCAGCCGAATTATGACTAGTAAACCATGTGATTACTGCTGTAAAAAGAGAAGGTATGAATAGGTGATTTTTTGTTACCAACAAAAATTCAAGCACAACCTCACTTCCATAAGAAAAAGAATATAAGTTCAAATTCCGGAAAATATATTTATTGTAAGAAGTGAAAATCTTTTGTGCTCTAATCCTTAATAAGGCTTTGTTTGGGAGTTTGGAAGGAAGGGGAAGGAAAGGAATGCAAGGAGAATGGAGGGGAGGGGATGGAAGGGAAATGGATGATATTTCCTTCCCTTGTTTGGGAGTTAGAAAATAGTGAGGGAGGAAGATTGAGGATTAATGAGTTATTTTTACCATTTTGTCATTTTCTTTAATAATTAATATAATTATTATATTTTTCAAATAAATTTAAATTTTCTAAAAAATTTATTTATATAATTTTTATATTAAAAAAATTATTTATGTGGTGGCGGCGGTGACGGTGGTGGCGGTGGTGGGGTGGCGGTGGCAGGGTGGTGGTGGTGGTGGCGGGGTGGTGGTGGTGGCGGCGGCGGCGGGGTGGACGGTGGTGGCGGTGGTGGTGGTGGCGGCGGTGGCGGTGTGGTGGTGGCGGCAGTGGCGGTAGTAGGGTGGTGGTGGTGAATAAAGGTAACAAAGTAATTATTCAATTTTCCCTCTTAAAACCCCTCATATTGGGGGAACTTTATTTTTTAGAAGAAGGAGGGTTTTGGGGGATTTTTAAAAATCTCTGATTCCCTCCCCTCCTATTTTTAAAACTTGCAAACAAGGGAATGAACTACCAAAACCCTCACTTTCCTTTCCTTTCCCTCCAAAATGAAACTCCCAAACAAAGCCTAAAAGGAATTACTCTCAAATCTAAAATGACTTCGGGATGCCCTAGATCAAATCAAACAAAAAACATGTGTGATATATACACACACGTACGTACGTATGTGTGTGTATTCCTTCATTCATTTTAATATTTCTTCACATATTTATTGAGGTCGTACAAATACAATGTTTTCAGCAAATTCTGAATGGAAGTTAGACTCATATGAATTTGACGTAATCAAGCATAGATAACCAAGAACATGACTCCTTGATGTACATTTGAATACGATTAAGGAAAAAATGATGAAAAATTCTTTGTTGCAAAATTCATCGCCTAAAGGATATCTAATGACCTAAATCTTTGAGCACATGCAACCCATCTTTAGCAAGTACAACCTTTTTCAACTGTGTGCAATATATTTTCAGCTATATGTAAATGTCATCCATTTTGCAGTTGAAGATAGATTGCACACAGTTAAAGAAGAGTTGCATTCATTGAAAATGTGTTGCACACTACTACAAAAATTGGATATTACTACCCTAAAAGACGTCCTTATATAGAAATTAACAGGACGTCTAAAGTGAAGGCGGTGTCATTCTTGTAATTATTTGTAAGGAAGTTGAGCCTTCAGCGTCCTAAATTAGAGATCAGGACTCCTTAAATTGATTTTTGGTGTCCTAATACTTTTTTAGAACGTCTAAAATTGTTTCGCGCCATAAAAATATATGAGAACTTTTTGTTTAGCGCCATGAGATTTAATTTTTTTGCAATAAAACTAATTTCTGACGTCCTAAATAACTTTCAGGACGCCTTTAATGTGGGAATACATATTAATTACTTCGCGCCATGAATTTTTTGTTTGGCGCCGTTGATTTTTTTGATAGAAATTTGGAAAATTAAAATATTGTTACAATATTGGCGTCCTGAAACATCATTCAAGACGCCGAAATATGAATATGGGCGTCTTGATTATGTTTCAGGACGCCAATATTAAAAATATTGGCGTCCTGAAACATAATCAGGATGCCAATATGAAAAAAAATGGCGTCCTGAATAGGCTTCAGAATGCCAAACGTGGAATAGTGGCGTCCTGAAAGCTTATTTAGGACACCGGTATTCCTTTTTTTTTAGGTTAATACCCACGCGCCTCTTCATTTTCTCTCACTCACAGATACTCCGATCCGACAGCGCGCGAAATCCTCGTCATTTTCTCCTCATTCGCACTCTTGTCTCGCTCCTTCTCCAAGTCTAGCCCTTTCGTTTCCGTCTCCACCGTCGTCTCCTCCGTCTCTGCTGTCGTCACTCACACTCCTAGTTCTCGATCTCTCGCTCACTTCGCCTCTTTCCCGATCGAAACCCGCCAAACCCAAGTAAGCTTGTTCATTCCTAAGTTCTTTGATTCCTAACCCATTTAATCATTAATGCTTCTTGCTTATGGACTGGATTTTTGCTTCTGATTAGGATTCCTGGCTCTCTCGCTCACTCCGCCTCCTTCCCGATCGAAACCCGCCAAACCCAAGTAAGCTTGTTTGTTCCTCTTGTTCTTTGATTCCAAACCCATTTAATCGGTAATGCTTCTTGCTAGATTTGGTGACTATAAGGATGTTTACTCTTACTGTTTTAAGATTCAAAAATATGGAAAAGGTGCCTTAAACTATTGAATGACACCTAAGACATACCCTATAAGCGGTAATGCTTCTTGCTAGATTTGGTGACTGTAAGGATGGTAACTCTTACTGTTTTAAGATTCAAAAATATGGAAAAGGTGCCTTAAACTATTGAATGACACCTAAGACATACCCTATAAGGTTCCTACCATATGATTGGAAACAATAGAATAGAATTTCATAAATCTTCTCTTTCAAGTTTTTTTTGGCAACATTATTTAAGCATGAAGGGGTTTGAATTTGTTAAATTTAATCGAGTTTAGAAGGGGATTTTGTGCAAGATAATGACCTTAGCACAAGTTGGGTTTCTGATTAGGATTTAAAGATGCTTAATCGATGGATTTTTGCTTCTGATTAGGATTTCGATCTATTTGTGATTAGGATTTCTATTCGTTCCTTTTTGCTTCTTGCTTCTTGTTAGATTATATGAAGTACTTTTATAAGCATACCGAGTTTTTATATATATGGTTGAGACACAAAACATGTCGTATTTGTGTGTGTTGAATTAAAATGCAAACACGGTTTTATGATATTCAAGTAGTTAGTCAAACATAGTAACATTGAATTGAAGAGGTTTGATGTAAATTAAAATTAAATCTAGCTAGGAAGTGAATAGTTTTTGTAGCTACACTGGGGTAATTATTGGCTAATTGTTATAATTGTTTTGGCACTTGGTTTCTATATTGTTGCTGGTTTTTGAGTTTACATATATATGTAGGGGCTGCTCGAAAAACAGCCCCATATTTAAATTTCTTCCTCTTTGTGCACCTTTAATATTTCAACCTAGGCTCCAAAAATACCATGCAAAGTTGTTTAATGGAGCTTTAGATACATTCATGAATATTCATGAAGTTAGAATGAAGTGCAACAAAACTCATGACTTACTTACCTTAACCTTCAACTTCTTTGCTTTCTTTTTGCCTTCTTTATTGCTTGATGCTTCTTGTTCTTTCTTTTCTTGTGTATGTGCCGACCTTGGGGCAGAAACCGAGTGAGCATTTGGTCTTAAATAATAGTTAGAAAACATGCAAGAATATCCCTCTTGGTATTTTGCCAAATTGCCCTTGTATTTTCTTCATTTTTCATGTATTTTCATGTCTAAAAATGGAATTTTCCTTGGTTCTTCATGGCTGCACGAATTTGTCTCATTTTTTGGTACAATTATGAGCTTGCTTAAGTGTTATTATAGTACATATTTATTGTAACATCCCAACTTTTCACAAGCAGTATAATTTTTTTTCCAAAACATCATTTCAAATCATCAGAGTAAAGCAACAGAGCGATTGAGTAACTGATATGTATATATAGAACGCCGTAAGTCTGGCTGGTTGGTTACAACAAATGGTACGAAACCGCGTGGTTCAAAAGTATATAACAAAAGAAAGGCTTCTGCTGGAACAACAAAAAGGAAGTCTTCAGCCGGGTCTTCTACGCGGGCTGCTTGCCTCTCTCCTCGGTCCTCGGTCCTCCGGAACCTGACGCTATGTTAAGGGCTGAGATCCGCACCGGATCTCAGGTAATGGTTAACCTCATATTTACATACACAACATATGAACTACAGACAACCATTTCAACAACAGTATATGTGCACTTATCGCCCAAGAGCATGCATACATATATCGCCCAATAGCATGTATACATATATCGCCCAATAGCATGCAGATATATCGCCCATAGCAAACGTAAACATATCAACAGTACATAAACATATCACAGAGCTATCAACTACCACATACAATACACCTAGCACATACATGCATACCATAAACATCAGATTAGTGTTACAGTACGCGGACGTACGTACTCTAATAGTACATAAACACACAACAGACATAAAGTCATCATTTATCACATACAATACACATATCACATATATGTATACAATAAATATCAGAGTTAGTGTTACAGTACGCGAACGTACCTTCGTTGACGGAAATTCTAACTCTTACTCCAACATCATTTTCGAAATATAAATCATATTAATTAATGATTTACATCATAACATGCATTTTAGGTAAAAATTACCTTTTTGCCCCTGATGCCTCTAATCGTCGGAATTTTGCCAGAGCTTCGCTATTTTAACTCTAATCTTCCAAAATTTTGCCAGAACTCTGACCCTATCATGATTTTCGAAATAATGACTAAAATACCCCTATCATATGATATCTAATCATACTTGGAAGATTAAAGACTAGTATAGCATTTCTACTCTAACTACCGAAAGGACTACGAAAGCTTAAGTACCGAAAAACTTACTCAGAGCTTCACAGGAATCCCCGGACTCCTCCTTCTCTCTACCTTCTCTCTAATTTCAAAATGAGCAAGAGCTCTTGGTGTGAAAATATGAAGAAGGGTGCATGCCTATTTATAGGCAAATAGGGCAAAACGGTCTTTTTCCAACTTTCTTCTTTCAATTGTGGCCACACATTCTAGGGTTTCTATGTGGCTAATTCTCCTCCATGTAAAATACTTGGCCAAGAGTATGGCCTTGTTGGCCTCTTCTGCTCCTTTCATTTTGCTTTATGGGATTTTACCGATAAAATCCCCTGATCGGTGTTCGAATCGTGAAATCTTGTAAAATCTTAGAAATCTGGAATTACGACTTTGAAGACAGTTTCTCACTTACTAAAAATGTCTGGTCTAAACAACTTTTTGATTCCATACAGGGTTCCAACGGTTCAGCCGAAGTTTCTCGAAAACGTCTGCTTACGGAATCAATTTCCTAAACGTCAACCTCTGGACAAAAATCCACCGATTCCAAATATGTCCAGAAATTCTCAACTCATTCCCAGAGGTTGAGTTATGATTTTTTCTTGAATTCTAAATCTGTGACTATCTGCCTATTTCTCAGATTTTCCATATTTCGTCTTATTACTAACTTCTTCTACCAATCTCAGAATTGACTCTAGGTACAGCTCAATTCAGGATAAAAATCCACTGATCAATAATATATCCTGACTTTAGAAATACCGTTCCTGGTTCTCTAGATAGGATCCAATTCCTATCGGTTTTTATTTATTTTTTCCACATAAATTATATTATATAAATATTACAACTTGCAACAATAATATCTAGATATTATTTTGCAAATTCTTATCCAATTTTGCTCCAACATTTCGGTCCATATTCTGGTCCTTTTTAATTTATTTTTCGTTTTTTTATTTAATTATTTAATTAATAATATATATTTTTTAATTATTTAATAATTATTTTTCATAATTTTTCCACAAAGTTTCCTATTGGTCCATACTTGTTTTTAGCTAGGCTTAAAAATACCTATTCTCACCAATTTTCCTTCATAATTTTCAATTAATTAGCAAATATATTTTATGCTAATTTTAGCCATAAATCACTAATTATAGAGTTCTACATAATTTATCACAATTATTCCATTGTTCAAGCTTAAATAATTAACCAACAATTATTTAATCAATCACTTATTATTTGTTGATAATTTTCTTATCTAGAACTAATTAGTTCGTCTCAGAATCTGAACTAACATTGTTATTTTATCTCCCATGTAAAATATCAATAATTATGGAGTTAGTTATAATCTCCAAATACTTTATAATTGTTATTTTAAAATTCTTCCAAGCTTATAATTTATTAAATTACCAAAATTAGAGACAATATATTCTCTCAACTTTAATAATTATTTTACTACCTCTCAGGATTTTTCATAATTTTCCTAAGTTATTTATGTCCTACAAGGGCATTTCTGTCATTTTGGCACTCTAATTTTCAAGAGATTTTTCCCCTTCAAATTTGATATCACATATTCACCTATTTAATAGGTATTATTTCTTAATTTATGATATTTTCCCTAAGTCAAATTTTAGGGTATTACATTTATGCTCCTTCCTTGGCCCTACCTTATTATTTGCTTGTTTATTACTTAATAACCTATCTAACTTTGATTTGTCCTTGATGAACAGGAATATGTCCAGCTCAGAGGAGTCATCGGGTGATAGGGTTGATCAACCCGTTAAAAGAAAGGGTAGAGGTAGCACGCATATGGGTGCGCTAATTGCACGTTGTGATAGTCAAAAGAAGCGGCTGCATGTGGAGTTTGATGCCAATATGAATCCAATTGGTAAAGAGGAAGACAATTTCATTAGCTATTTAGGCTATCTGGCTCGAAGCAAAGTTCACATTGTCTACTCTCATTGGAAGTTGGTTCCTCCTAAAGCGAAGGAGTTGATCTGGGCACAAATTTTGGTATATCACTTTCCACATAATGCATTTGTTGATTTAGTCTTATTACTTGATATGTAATTAATGTCTTCTCTTTTACCTTGCAGCAAACGTTCGATGTCCCCAACAATAAGGCGATGTACAAGCATTGGATGGGCGAAGTTCGTCTACGATGGAAGGATTTTAAGAACAAGCTAACAAGAAAGTACATTCAAGGGCCAAAGAGGAATGAGGATCCGTGTAAGATCTACGATTTCATTTCTCCAGAGGACTGGCAGGAGTTTGTGGCGTCTCAGCAAAATCCTGAATTTCTTGTAAAATTTCTTTCGTATCTTATCTTTTAGTTGAATCTACTTGACATCGTATGCTAATTTTTATTTGTTTTCGTGTCACAGGAAAAAGCTGAAGCCAATAGAGAGAGGCAGGCGAGAAATAAGTATCCTCATTACATGTCTAGAGGTGGATATAAAAAGCTGGAACGGAAGATGATGGAAGAAGAGTTGGAGCGAATGAAGGAAGCTTCCCAGGCCGATCCGTCCATTGTTGTCCAGCCCCCTGCCCGTCCTCCTCGTCACCAAAAATGGAAAGCTGTGAGAATGAAGGGTGACAAATACATCAATGCAGATGTAGCTGAGGTCTCCTCAAAGATTGTAAGTTGTTAAATTAGACGTATTAACTAGCCTCAGTTGTTTCATATTACACAAGTTTAGACATTTTTTATGAACAATCTTTTGATGCAGGATGCACTTGAGGAGCAGAGTAGCCAAAGTTCATTCACGCCAGCTACACGGATGGATATTTTGTCCACGACGATTGGGAAGCCAAATTACCTTGATGCTGTTCGAGGAGAGACACGGGGAGTTAGTGTCGCAAAATATTTTGGACGGCGTTCACGTTGTTCACATGACGACGACAACCCTAGTCCCCAGCTCATAGCAAAAATTCGGGCGAACCTCGTAGATGAGATTATGGCACAAGTACGGGGTGAGATGAGGTCCATGATACATGAGAAGGAAAGTACGGGACGTACAACCCAGCCAGTGCCGGCCTTCCCCAGCAACAACGACAGTTTTCGGCCTCCAGAAGTTGATATCAGTGGCGAGCGTCCACAAGTTGATATTGGAGAGCCTTCTCACACTCCACAGGGAGGACGACCTTGCACACTATATTTGTATGTCCCACACTGGCGTATTGTTGTCGATGATCTTGTTTACTTAGAGCAAACCATCCACCATAACAATCAAATTCCATGAGACCAACGTCGGGTGACTGTGAAAAGTGTGCGAGAGGGGGAAGAAATGACAGCCATACCGATTGCTGATGAGGAGGTTCCTAGTTTAGGCAAGGCCATAGGATCGTTCATTGTAACATCCCAACTTTTCACAAGCAGTATAATTTTTTTTTGTCAAACATCATTTCAAAATCATAGTAGAGCAACAGAGCGATTGAGTAACTGATATGTATATATAAAACACCGCAAGTCTGGCTGGTTACAACAACGGTACAGAAACCGCGTGGTTTAGAAGTATATAACAGAAGAAAGGCTTCCGCTGGAACAACAAAAAGGAAGTCTTCAGCCGGGGGTCTTCTACTCGGGCTGCTTGCCTCTCTCCTCGGTCCTCGGTCCTCCGGAACCTGACGCTATGTTAAGAGCTGAAGTCCATGCATCGAACCCCAGGTAACGGTTAACCTTATGCTCAAATAAAACAGTATACGGATGGCAAGTATTCATGACATAGCAGCAGCACAACAACACAAGAGTATAAAACAGTTGTATGATTCATGATGACAGATCATAAGCAAAGAGCAAGACATATAAGGGTGACCCTAATCGAATCTCTATCCGTTTGGTGACCCTTAACGAATCTCTATCCAAAGCGGTGACCCCAAACAGAATCCCTATCCGAGTCGGTGACCCTAGACAGAGCCTCAATCCGAGTCGGTGACCCTAGACAGAGCCTCTATCCGTGAATGTACCTATCACATATATGTATATAAGCAACACTAGATTAGTGTTACAGTACGCGAACGTACCTTCGTTGATGACGTTAGGTACTTCTGGCGGAAAATGTACTTTTTACGGAAAAACGTGAAACAGCGGCACGTCGGGCAGCGTAAGGGCAGCAAATCAGAGTTTCTGATATCCCAGAGCTTCGCTACAGATTTTCCCAGCACCTCTCTCTACTTTCTCTCTCTAGATCAGCCTTGCCTCTTGAAATTGTGAGAAAATGAAGAGGAAGGGGGTATTTATAGGTTAGGGTTTAGGATTTCGGCCGTTGGATCAACTTTATGAGAATCGATCTGAGCCGTCCAGGGAAAACTTTTGAAACAAGTTTCTTCTTCCCTTTCTCTCTCCTGGACGACATGAGGGTGCTAAGGTGGCAGCCCATGATTGGTCAAGAATGGTGACTCACAGTCACTTTATGCCCGGTCTGGCCGATTTCCCCGATCGGTACCCGATTCGCGTACTTTCGGAAAAATCTCAAAACTCTGGATTATGCACTTCCAAAACAATTCATTCCTTATTAGAAATGTCCATTCCAACTATCTTTTTAACTCTGTCTAGGCCCTTTTCGGCCTGACGGAAGTTTTACGGAAGAACGTGACGGTTTCGAAACGCAATTCCAGAAGCTACCGCCTATGGACAAGAATGCACTGATTCCAAATATGTCCATGAAAATTCTCAATTCTTTCTCAAATGTTACAACGTGACTTTTAAAGTCTTAACCTCTAACCTGGCTATCTGGTTTTTCCTCAGAATTTCTCTATTTCGTCTTATTAGGAAAAAGCCCTATCGGCTTCAGAATTAACTTCCGGGAGAGTTTAACGGAAGATAATAACTCACTGACCAATATTTTACCTTGACTTTGGAAATCCTATTCCTGGTTCTCTAGATAGGATCCGTTCCCTATTTATAATTTTACTATTCACCTTTTTAATATTTAATTAGAGTTTATTAAATTTAAAACTCTTTATATATTATTAAATTCATTTTTCTTTTCTTATATATTTATTTGTTCCCTTCTTCTTCTTCTTCTTTTCTGCCCTTTCTTTTTTCTCTTAATTTCGTTTAATTATTTAATTAATTATTTAATTAATTATTTAATTAATTAAATAATTATTTTTACATAATTTTCCTATTGGTCTATTCTTGTATTTAGGCTTAAAAATACCTAAACTCATCTATTTTTCCCAAAAATCTCCAATTAATTAACAAACATATTTTTACTAATTTTAGGGTTTTATATAATTATTCATGAATTTCCCTTGCTTATGCTTAAGTAATTAGCCAATAATTACCTAATTATTTTATTATCACCAGTTGATAATTTTCTTAATTAGAATGCCTCATTACCTCATAACTTTTGCATTAACATTAGAACTTTCATGTCTTCTGCATTATTCTATAATTTACAAGGGTATTTTAGTCATTTCAATACTTTTTGAGCATTCTTATTCAATTTCTCCAAGTTCATAATTTATTAAATTACCATAATTAGAGATAATATATTCTCATAATTCACTTGGTCATTTTACAGCCTTTCAGGATTTTTCATAATTTCTCTAAGTTATTTATGTCTCTTAGGGGCATTTTCGTCATTTTGGCACTTTGGCCCTTAAACTCTCTAATTTCCTAGAGATTTTTCCTTAGAAAGTAAGATAATCATGACTTAACATTTGACACCTCATATTCACCTACTTTCTATAGGCATAATTTTACCAAATTATGATATAGATTTTTAGGGTATTACATTCATCCTTTGGCCGACTCATCTTATTGAGATGGTGACGACACCTCTAATGGTAGGACATACATTACTGAGTGATGCTGAGTAGGTTCCCGATTGATTTTCATTGCTAACACACTCACATAATATGTTTTGTATGTTTTCACAGGATGAAAAAGCTGCCCCCATATTTTCGTACTTAGCACAGCTGCGAGAGCTGTACAGGGACATCCCCTTGATATCCTTGGAGATGCGTGCGGCATTATCGGTGCAGAGAAGACATATCCCATTACCTTTGACAATAAAGATTTGGGGGAGTTTATGCATTTGGAGTGTTTGGATATAGAGTTTCTTCAAGTTGCAATCATGTAAGTTTTTCCCCCCTTTAATTATTGCAATGATTTTTTATGTTTTATATATTTAACAATAGTTATCATTTTATTTTGATCATAGTGTCTGCCACGACATATGCGTCCAGAATGCCCGAACGGGTTCGTATGGCTTCTTATGTCCTGCAAACACGACGAGTGAGAGGAATAAGTTAGCCAGAAGGGCGCTTTATGTCGGTTTAACAATGAGCGACGAAGAATTGCCTTGTTATCTAGCGCCAATAATTGAAGGGTACGTATTTTAGTTTTGTCTATATTACATTTTTTAGAATAAATTGCTTTCTTGTCTTAATTTAATATTAATATATATATGTTGTAGTCGTCATTGGACCCTGGTTGTTGTTTGTCCCGCCAAGAACGCATGTTATTGGTTGGATTCCTTAGGTGGCAAGCCAAACGACGACATCAAAACCATGTTTTCCGAGTAAGTAAATTTTTGTCTAAATCATCGATTCTTCTTTTAAATGAATTGTTTTCATGTCTGTTAATTTCCATTTTAATGATAGGGGTCTCAAGACATATAGACAGCTTTATGGAGCAAAAGAGCAGGGTGGACCGAAGTGGTATTATCCAAAGGTAAGTAGTTTCAATTCAAGTTTTTTCATTGACACAGTAACTTTCGATATGCCTTTATTCGTTTTAACAAGTTGCTTTTGATTTATAGTGCCCTCGACAACCAGGGGACACCGAGTGTGGATACTACGTTATCCATTTCATGCAGTCAATCGTTTCCACCAAACGTCTTACAGGTTTTCAACATGTATGTGATCGCTCCATGATTCTCAAATTATGATATTTTTTGTAGATTGCACACTTGAGTTTTTAATTATTTCATTCACTAGTGAAGTACTTCATTGGTTTATCTTATATATGGCTTGTTTTCCAATTTACAGATTTTTGATAGTGTTGCTCCGTTCTCGGATGAAGAAGTCGATACAATTCAAGACGTTATGGCTAGACATCTTCTGCAATACTTATAGGTATATATGTGAATTTGACATTGTTGTTGTTGGTAGTGCACTAGATCAAATGTATAGTGCGAATTTGACATTGTGTTCATGCTCATATATAAATCATTGTGACATTGTTGTTGATGCTCATGTATTTCAAATGTATAGTGCACTAGTTTATATATGTCTCACTGTGGTGGCTTGTAAATGAAGGAAGGTTGTTTTTGAGCACTGTGGTGGCTTGTAAATATTGTTTTCTTGTTTTGCAGACAATTTGGGAATTATATAAATATATAGTAGTCATTTAAAAAAAAAAATAAGGCGTCCTGAAATTTAATTCAGGACGCCAAAAAATCATTTAAGGAGTCCTTAAATAAATTAAGGACGCCTCATATGACATTTTAAAAAAATAAAAATAAAATAAGGCGTCCTGAAATGTAATTCAGGACGCCAAAAAATTTCATAAGGAGTCCTTAAATAAATTAAGGACGCCTCATGACGATCCTGAATCCTGCTCATATGAGGCGTCATGAATATAATTCAGGACGCCTCATATGAGGCGTCCTGTATTAATTAAGGACGTCTCATATGAGGCGTCTTGAAATTTATTCAGGACGCCAAACGTTAAAAAAACAACTTCCCTATCCGAGACGTCCCTTTGAAAAAGGACGTTAATTGGGTCTTATTTAGGTCGTTTTTTCGTCTTTTTTTGTAGTAGTGGCACCTGAGTTTTAAACAAATTTCAAGTATATTTGTGTAATAAATTTTGTAATGTTGGGATTTCTCAGCCTTTTTTTTTTTTTGAATATTAATCTTATGTTTTTTATCAAATAAATAAGATTAACCCTATTTTTTTATAGAAAAAAGTAGAAAAGATAAAATTAGAGGAGAAATGAGGGAGGAAGTTAGATTTTACTCATTTTTAGAAATCAAGAGAAAATAAGAAAGAAACATGAATGAGAAAATAGGTATGTAAGCTCATACATTTCTTCTCAAAATTTTCTTTCTTCATTCAAACGAAGCATATGTGTGAATGAAAATGTGAGAGGGAAAATAAAAGTTTATATTAATAAAATTAGAATTATTGAGATGTAAGTAAAGTGGTTTAATAATTGAGTTTCACTTAGGGACAAAAAAGGTCGCTTTTATGGGGGCTTGGTTATTTGAATCTGGTATATATAATCAAGTTATTTTCATTATATATAGGTTTGGTCCTTTTTCTTGGCCACCAACTATTGTAATCTTACTTAGTTCAATGAATAATGAGGACTTAAAAAATCCAATAATTTGTGTTTAGGTGAACGTAGTTTGTTTGTTTTAAAAATAAAAATTAAAAAACTAAGATCAACTCCTGTTAATTTATATATATAAGAAATTGGTGGATCTCATTTTTACAGGGTACTATGAATGACATAAGAGATCAGACCAATGTCGAAGCTGAATTTGATCCCATTGGTATGACAAATACATGCCACTTGAACTAGGGATGATAATTATAATTTATAAATTAGAAGATTGCCTTGCACTATTTTTTTAAATAAAGTTTAAGCAGCTAGAAACCAAAGTTCTTTGGTTTTTTTTTTTTTTTAAAATTTGACAAAGGATGTAATCTCTCTCAAGGCTTAGAACGCATAAGGTTTTAACCTCTTATAACAAGTATACTTCTTGAAATTTGAATTTATGTTCTTTTTCTTACATGGCGAAGTCACTTACCGCCTCAACAATAGTTTGTTGGTAAAAATCAAAGTTCTCGCCACAATCAAAATGCTCGTTGTAAAATAAAAGGAGAACCTCAAGTTGATTCTTAATTAACTCATGACAGAATATGGTGTTTCTTTTTCTTTTATCTTATACATCCTAAAAGAGCTTCTTTTTCTTTTTTATCTTAAAGTTGGAATCACCTAGGAATTGTTTATCTTAACAATTCCTAGGTGATTCATTTCTTTTTTATCTTAAAGTTGGAATCACCTAGGAATTGTTTCCCTTAAAGTTGTTATAACCTATAGTACCTACAATAGCCTTGAAGAATATGGAAGGGTTCTTAAATAGCATATGAAGAATATGGAAGGGTTCTTAGAAAGTATACGGACAATAGGATTGAGGAATTGAACCAATGAATAGATAACAAGTTTGAAGAAATTTTGAAGGCTCTCAATAGGTAAACAAAGAGATATAGAGATAACTTTTTCAAGAAATGGAGAGCATCATGATGTTTTGACATCTCAAAAAGATGATACCATCTCCAACCTGCCTTCAGCTGTACTTCTTATACCACCAAGAGATGTTAACAGTGCTAATGCAAGTGTAAACTTAGCCATGGAAGAGATCAAGGAAGTAAAAGAAGCTGGCATAGCTGTTAATGAGAAGCAAGATGAGGAGACTAACTTGGCAGAAATCGCTATGAAATATAAGGCAATAGTCTTAAGTTGAATAAAGGTTTTGAATTGATGGTTGAAGATCATGAGTCACAAGCTGTAGAGGTTCATCATATTGAAAACTTTGACAATATAGGTGTTCAAATTCATCAAACTTCTACGTCACACTGCCCTCCTATTCTTCAAAAAACTCGACAAGAACATATTGTTGTCACATAGATAACAACCTCTGCTGCTATCTTGTCCAAACCAGTATGATTAGATTGCTAGCCCTTGACAATGTTTCATTTTTCACTATCGTGTTCGTTGGAAAGTATTTTTGAGTTGAAGTGCTATGCTGAATTATACTGTTCCCTCCCCAGATCTGTGCTTCCATTCTAACTCGTCAGAAGCTGAGTTCTTTAAGCAGAGGAGAAGTGATAAAATATAAGAACTATATATATATTTGAGATAACTTCCTATAGAAAAAAAACCTACCTTACTTTTATATTTCATTACTCTATGTTTTTAGTTTATTTAGCAAGTGGGAGTACTTAATCATTATATGTATTAAATCGGATAGAGCAAGTGGGATTAGTGAGATTACTTTATTTGTAGGTGCTTGCTTTTTGATTCCTTTTCCAAGTGGATCTTGCAAGTAGATGTTGGAAGTTGTCACTTTGAAGTTGTAATTTGTAAGTTGAAAGTTGTTGAAGCTTTCTTCATAAGGAAGGAAAACTTAGTCCATAAATAGGGTATTGAAACACTTGTATTTTCAAACTTTGATGAACTGAAATTGTTGTTGCTATGTGAGCTTTTCTTCCCCCTTCATTCGAATTCTCCTTTCCTCCTCCATTTCTGGCTCTCCCCCTTGATTTCTGTTATTGTTCTCCCTCTCCCTCCTCTGTTGCTGATATGTTCTCCCTTGATATGTTATTTTTCTCATAGTTTCTACCTAAATCACCTCTATTCTTCATTAGATGTGAGTGTGTGTGTTTTACATCACAAACACAGCAATTTACTGATTACCTTTTCATTGCCGTCTTCAACAGGAATTCCTTAATAACAAACAGGACATCAAATTAAATTTTGTTAAATCTGATAACGATCCAACTGATTGGAAAAGAGACTGTGAGGCCATCTAACGCATATAGCCACATAAACAATTCTGGCTATTTTGCAAGTGCTGCACCATGCCACCATGAGTGTAAACTAAAGAAGAGGAACTGAATCTGATTAAGAAGAGCAGAAGAAAGATACAAATCAAGATCTCCATGAACCTAAATATTTATGCAAATTGAACAACATAATATCAAAATACATAGAATTTTCACCCTTGTAATGGTTAAAGCATAATACATACATACACTTAGTCACAAAAAACAGGATTAATTAAGCAGGGCTTGCTTCCACTTCAGCCTCATTAGGCAAACCTTTCACTGCAACAGTTATGTGGCAAGTTCGCTTTCTAATTTTATAAGCCCGTCCACGAGCTACAGGTCTTACCCTTTTCATGGTTCTACCTTCATTGACCTCGGCTCTACTGACAACTAAACTTCCTTTGTTTAAACCCAGGTTATGGCTGGCATTCGCTGCTGCAGAAAACACCAATTTAAGGATGACATCACATGCTCGATAAGGCATGAGCTCTAATATCATGAGTGATTCTTCGTATGAACGACCACGAATCTGATCGATCGCTCGTCTAGCCTTATCGGCAGACATACGAATGTTTCGTCCTACAGCATATGCCTCTACATTTGAGGATTCATCATCCTTCCCTGCAGCATTAGATATTCATTTATATCATGTTTTGCCAAATTATTCTAGGCAGAAAATTGATGAGGTTTACATTCAAAACATGCTAAAAGCATACAAAATAACACCTGCACCTGCATACTGAAATACCATGAACCAATGCTCTCAGAGACTTTTTTGAGTAGGTATTGTGTGAAGGATTGTAAAACATGCCTCATATCTTTATCCCATTTCTCGTACAAATAGGAACTCACATCCCTTTTTATGAAGGAAGTGATCATTGTTCCTAGGGTTATGCCATAGGCAGAAGTTTATACCAGTGATTTGTGTGTGTGTGTGTGTGTGTGGGGGGGGGGGGGTGTGAATTCCCTTATCCCAAACAGCAAGCGATTAAGGAAAGTTCGAAAAAAAATTAAGAGATTAAGGCAGCCAGCATTCCCTGTGTATGCTATTATATACCTTTTGTCCTCCACTACCAGCTTATAATTTAGGCAAAGAGTATAAAGGGGAGACTGTTATTCAATACACACACACACGCACACACATATATATAAACATCCCATTATAACAGTAGAAGTTAGTTGTTCCCTGGAAATTACATCTCAAATTCATTTTCTCAAGCAGACATCTCTGATGCTACCTCTACTCAGACACCAACAGTCAACTGTCTGGCCTAAAAAAATCAACTAACTAGGAGGTTCCTTCTTGAATCAATATTATTTGTGATGAGATTAGAAACTTTCTTTTGGGCCAATTTGGCTAAAACTGAGACTTGAAATCAAATCCTGTAGCACTAGAGACAACTCCAGTAACACTAAGGAAAAGCTCGAGAATGCGAGCTACTCAATTGCTGGATACAGCTAGCTTAACTTTTGAAAAGGAGAACTAGAAATGGCGCTCAAGCCTACCCAAACTTAACAGAGATTATTGATTATTGCAATGAATTTGGAGGGACAGTCTGATGTGGCTCCATGTCATCTGAAGCAGTATACAACAAACTAGTTTTAATCATTTTCCTTTATGAATTTGTACCAACAAGGCAAAAGTTTATAACAACTTGGAGCATAGATATAAAATGGTCCGTTTGAAATTAAAAGGCAGAACCGAACCAAAATGCATTGAAACGCCTACCATAGGCTACATGAATAAGATATCCATCCTCTCAACATTCTCAAAGTTGGCATGTTCACAAAAAGGAACTCGAAATAAAATTTTCAGGAATCACTTGTAGCTCCATGGCAACATTAGAAGGAGGTTATGCAAAGACTACAAAATTTTATTTATCTTCATTTCAAGTCTTAAGTTAGTAATGATAATTTATCTAATTCAAGAGAAAACAAATTGTGCAAGTAAGAACAGGTCATTTCAACTAGCAAAACCCAGTGTTTCTTCGGAAGTTAAAAAATTCTACTAATGCATGTTGTATAAGATCCTTCTTTCCTTCCTTCCATAACTGGTTTCCCACTTCTTAGAACACAAATTATCAAGTTTAAGCTCTAACAAGGAAACCATCAACACATTTTACCCAGTTGCATATAAACAAAACAACAAATAACGAGACTAACAGAAGAAGAAGAAAAGAAAGGAAAAACAATGAAGCCAAAAAGTACCTCCCGAACGAGCACGACAAACGAAAGGGTCGCCGATCGTAGCGTTGAAATAGGTTTTGGTAGAGTCGGGAGGTGTGAGTGAAATGCGGGTTTTGTCGCTGAATGGGGAAGAACAACGAAAGGAAGGGAATTTGAGGGAGCCGGCGGCGGGCTTAGATGCAGGTAGGCGGTGAGATTGCGGCGAAAATGGAAAATTCCGATGAAGCAGAGGACGGTGAGAGAGGGATTGAGAGAAAGAGAACGCCATGGTGATTGGTGTGGCAGAGAGCAGAGCTCTGGTCTCCTCCGACAACAATATAGAGATAAGATCACACCTTTTCTCGCCGCTTTTCTTATCTCACCATCATAATTCCCACAATTCCCCGATAGTTTTAATTGCCTGTTTGTATTAGTGACCGTATGATAACGGTGGTAAAATTTAATCGGGATAGGATATTATCACTACCATTTTTTGTTACTATCAATATCACTACTACTTTTTCACCCTTAGATCAATGTCTCAATAGGAGAATGAGATTCTAATCTAACGTAAAAAGTGGTAATAACATTGGTAGTGACAAAAAATGATAATCACAATATTTTATCCCCTTTTATATATAGGTTTTTGCAAAGGAAAGATGAAAGATAGAATAAAAGTTATGATTTGGTGTTGGAATAAGGGTAATAGAAGTATTTTTTTTTCTTTAATTGGTCGTGGTTTAGAATAACGTTTGAAAAGTCATTTAAGGTAGAAAATAAATGAAAAAAATCATAAATCTAATTGAATACTACCCACATATAAATTAGAATGTATAAAAATGTACATTTGATAATAAATTACTTGTTAGGTCACGTCTGACATTTTTATCCAGAAGTTGAAAGAAGTCACTCCAAAAGTAGGAAAATGTTACTTCTATCACAAATGGTTTTTTTACGGAAGCTCATCCACCCGTGAAACTATCACAAACGGTCCAGATTAACTTTTTTTTTTCCCCTTCTATTCGGCTTATTTCATTATTTGATGGGCTTCTAGGCAGCTGCACAACTTTGCAATGTGTACAAATTCGTGATTTATACCCCTCGTCCTTGGGTTCAACTGGCGAAGGGGTCGGACTTCCTCACCTCAAAGAAGGGTGTTCGATCCCTACGTTGGTCAAGGTGTTAGGGGAGGCATCCTAGGGGTCTAGGAAGCAGTGAAAACGCCGGTAGAGGTGGAGACATGTGTACTCTCTGTCCAGTATGGCCTGTGGACTAGGCTCCAAGCGCCTGCCCTTGGATTGTGGGTGAGCCCAACCCCCTTCCTAAAATTTTTGTATAAAAAAAAACAAAATTCGTGATTTATGATTTATGATTTATGAAATAAGTTTGTGAAAGGGTTTTATCTTAACTTATATGAACATGTTTTCCCACCCAATACTTAAACAAACCCTTAATAAATTAGTAGTAAATAAATTTAAAAACGAATCAGGTGAATACCAAAAAAAAAAAAATCAAGGGGAACAACTTACAATGACTTTGAATTTGCTTATTTTCATGAGTGAAAATTCAATTTAGTGTTCATTATTTTTCCCATAACTTCAAAAATGGACAAATTTTTTTTTTTTAAAAATAAAATTCCTTCCTTCCATCCATTTTATACTTCTATGGTTTTATTATAACTTTTTCTAGCATCTCGACCTATATTATTTTACTTCACTATATTTTAGCTAGTGTCATTTCTTTCTAGAGTAAATACCTTTTTTAGTCCCTGACAAAAACATGGATCCCATTTTGGTCCCTGACAAAAAAATGACTCTTATTTGTCTTTTTATGGGACTAAAAAAGACCTTTTAGAAATTTGTGAGGGATCAAAATGTTCACCAATCGACCCTTATTCGTCCTTTTTATGGACTAAAAATGACATTTTTTTTGTCAGTACCAAAATAGGGTCCATGTTTTTTGTCAGAAACCAGAAAGGGTATTTACTCTTCTTTCTGTTTGGTTGGCCAAAAAAAAAAAAAAAAAAAACCTTTCTTTCTATTTTCAAATATGTCTGTGTGTCTAGGGTTACTGCGTTCTCTTGTGGCGCAGGAGAGTTTGGGAATTTATTCCCCTAGTATTTTAATTTCTGGTTAATGTAATTTTGGCTATGTGCCTCTTTATTTATAAAAAAAAAAAAAAATGTGTCTGTGTCTAATTGCTTTCATAGCATAGCGCCCGAACTAGAAAACCTGGTCGTCCGGTTCACCTGAGGCTCAGCCGAACCGGCTCAGTTTGTTAACGGGGGAAAACCTTAGCCTGTTCCAGATAACAAGGCAAATACCCACTGAGCTCCGAGCCAAAGCTCCTGCAATGCACTCTTCATCGATGATTCGCCGATTTTGCTGTTTACAGAGCGCTACTTCGCCTCCTTCTCTCTCCTTGTCTTCCAAGAAGAAGTCCCTCGTCTTCTTGGGCTCTCCTCAGGTTCTCTCTCTCACTCTCTGTGCGTAGAATCTCTCGGTTTTGCTGTTTACTTCAATGTCTTAAATTGGCAGGTCTCAGCAACTGTCCTTGATGCCCTTTTTAACGCTTCAAGTGCTTCAGATTCTTTATTTGAGGTATTGCTTTCGATTTTTCGCATTTTGATTTGAATTTTTGCTGGATAACATAGGATAACTTGAAAGTGATCTTTGCTTATTGGATAGCTAAAGTGCCATTAGTATCTGCCATGTGATTTGTTTCATTGTGAGTTCTTTCTGGCTCGTGCTATGTTGTATTACCAATACCAAAGCATTATTTCTTCTCTTTTTCTTTTTGAATTTTCCTTCGATAGTTTTTTTGATTAAGTGATGCCAAGGTCTTCAGTGGAGCTGCATTTTATTATTATTGATATTTATGGAGCACCCTAGAGAGAGAGAGAGAGAGAGGCATGTATTATCTTAATCCTCCTCTTCTATGCTACACAAGTGGTTTCTGAAAATTTAGATTTTACATTCCAGCATGTAAATTTGACTGTTTTAGGAACATAATCTTTAAATTTAGATAGAGACTAAATTGAGGCATGAATCACTAATTTGGTAGTATTTAGGTTGCAGCTATTGTTACCCAGCCACCTGCTAGAAGGGATAGGGGGAAAAAACTGCTGCCTTCCCCATTGGCAAAATTTGCTCTTGATAGAGGTTTCTCCTCTGATCTTATATTCACACCTGAACGGGCTGGAGAGGTATCTATCAACTTAAGTTTTTTATCTGAAATATAATTGGTGAAATGAGCTTAATGTAGTTTGTTGTCAGTATCTGATGAATGCCACCGTGAATGTAAGCCTGGGAATTGGTTATGATTTTTTTTTTGATATGGTGTATGGGTAGAGTTCTGGGCTTTAAAGGCTGGAAAAAGCACTATATAGTTCCTTTGCATTGCTTGTGATAGTAACGACGTTTAATTTTTGATTTTTTTTTGGTTGATAAATAAAGGCCAGAACAGAATTTACAGTAGCATATTGACCAAAATCCGAAATTTCATATAAAACGCTTATCGACTAGAAGGTAAGTTCAAAAAAATTCAATGAGGGCCTGAGGTTTATTGAACAAATTAAGGGGATAATTGCTGGTTGCTCAAATTGAGATACACTGTGGTCTCTTTATCTTCCTGGGTTTCTCCCAAGTTTTTAATTTGGAAAATGAATCTAATACTTTTCCAAATGGTAAGGTCTAGTATTTACAGACATTTGCATTTGTCAATCTAACTTTAAGTTTCTTAATCCTAGCACATGACAACCTCAATCAAAAGCATGTAAGTTCTAGAGTATGTTGTAGTGACTGTAAAAGCGTTGTTACAGCAGCATATGGTAATATAATTAAAATTTGATGTTCATGTTTTCTCTTCATGCAGGACAATTTCTTGTCAAATTTGAGATATTTGCAACCAGACTTATGCATTACTGCAGCATATGGGAATATACTGCCCAGCAAGTTTCTAAACATACCACCATTGGGTTAGTCATTTTTGTTTTACTCTAGCGAAATCAACAATACATTCCTCTTATATTATTTCCTAGTTAAACGTCCTATGCATCCAGGAGAGACCATACTCTCTTTAACAAGTTAAGTGCGATATAAAATCCAAGCATTTTGAATTTATAAGTCAAGTTACAAGTTAATGTATGTTAAAATTAGATCATTGACTGAATTATTTGGGTAAAAAGGCTCTTCACGGTTATACCAGAATATTATAGCTTCTTTGCCTTACATTTACATGTAGTATTTAATGAAATTCTACAAAAAGTAGAATAAATAATAAAAAACCACATGGTTATGCCATAGTTTTGTTGGATTGCTTTCATATCTGAGTTTCTGTTTGATTAAGTTTTACATGCATTTGGTGTCAATTAAATTATTGAGCAAAATCTTTTGGTTAACAATCTATTTAGAGGTTTGGTTGTTGATAGAGTATAATGATGTTGTGCGATCCGTGTAACCGACTCCACTTAGGGGGTAAAGCTTTGTTGTTTTTGTTGTATATGCATTTGGAATCCTATACTCTCTCTCTTCCTCCTTAGGAGAAGCTGTTCGTTCATATTACATATGTTAATAATTAGATCCTATGCATGCATGTCTAATCTAATAATTAAATCTGCAGCTCTCTAATAACCAAATTCTATATCACACATGTAAATTTCTCAGGAACAGTCAATATTCACCCCAGCCTGCTACCATTGTACCGTGGTGCTGCACCTGTTCAAAGGGCATTACAGGTTTGTTTATATTTTCTTATAGTTTTCTTACATCATTTTATCATTTTTCTTTTGATGGAAATCATTTTATCAGTGTTATTTTCTATATTAGGATGGTGTCAAAGAAACAGGAGTGTCATTAGTATTCACTGTTCGTGAACTTGATGCGGGACCAATCATTGCTAATGAACGATTTGAAGTTGATGATCAAATTAAGGTATGTGTTTCTCTTTGTTCCAGTGAAGATGTATTTGTCCAAAACATTTGCCTTGTTTACTCAGTTAGTGCTTGTATTTTTATTTGGAATACGATACTGGTTAGTATGTTTTATTCAAGAATTTCCCTCACCATAAATTTCTCCCTCCCTAACTATCTCGCTACACACTCTTTCAGTGAAACTAAAATGAATGTTATAGTCCTTTCTCCCCTATTCTGACTAATCTTTAGGCATCTTTGTAGGCACCTGATTTACTATCTCAGCTGTTTTCTGAAGGTAGGATTTCCTCCCATAGTTCTCTTTTCTGTATAATTGGGGCTAGTTCATTTCTCTACCTATTTCTCCCATGTTGTAGTAGGCTATTTGCAGTCCCTATGCCTAATATAGTTACACTTTTAGTGAATTAATGAATTCTGGGTCTTCTTTGATAAGGCAGGATCAAAACTTCTTGTCCGTGAACTTCCTTCTATATTTGATGGATCTGCAAAGGTGAAGGCTCAACCTCAGGTTCACAATAAGGCCACATTGGCACCAAAGGTACAGTTGGCTTGAATTGTGTCCCTTGGGGATGGAAATGGAAATGAACTCTCCTATTGATATTTTATACTAGTTCCATATCAGATGCTTCTTGCAATTTGCTACATGTTGTTTCAGACTTAATGGCCTTCAGCAGTTAGCTCCAATTTAAACCACTTCAAGGCATTGAAAATTATGGGCCTGTTTGATCATGTTGTAAAATTTGAAGATTGCGTTATTAAAAGATCACTTCTGTAGTTAAAAACAAATGCGGTAAAAAAGAAGCATTTAAGTGTTTGATCAAATTATCCAACATGTGTTTTATCAATGTTATGACTCTTTCACACATGTTTGTTTGTAATTTTGTTAATTTAGGTATTTGTCTAAAAATTCTTAATTACTTTTTTTGAGTTGGCTTTATAATAGAAGCTTCAACTCCTTACTTCTGTCATACAGAAATATAAAGTATTCCGCCATTTGAAAGTTATTTTACATGCTGACCTAATACATGTTAAAAATAGACTAAAATTTTTCATCCCTTAAAGAATTTGTTTTCTCCTCTTCCATAGGATGTTCTGACAAACACAAATTGCGGTCTGTTGCTTCCATTGTATACAGTCAGTGAAACATCTTCCTCACTAGTAATTACATCTAAGCATGGGTGCTTTATGCAGATTAATCCAGAGGAGTCATGGTTATCCTTTGATCAAGAAGCATTGGTTCTGCATAATAAGGTAAGCTTCCTGATTTTACCTGAACTGTGAAGTTATGACGCAGAACAATTCTAGGTTCGTGCTTTTGCAGGGTGGCCAGGAACTCGAGCAAAAGTGTTAGTTGAGAAAAATGGTGAGCAGAAAACAATGGAACTTAAAATTATCACCACACGAGTTGGCATCCACAAAACTGTACTGCCCAAACAAATAGATGATATTACTTTTGTCAAGGATGCATTGGTGTTTCCTTGTGCTGGGGGCACAGCACTGGAGGTTTGTTCTTGATCTTTACTTGTTATCATCAATCAAGAACATTGTATTATGGTTTGTCCGTTACTCCTAACGGTCTTTAATGTAGGAGCTAGATAACTAAGTTAAGAATATCAAGAAAATTAGTTAAGTTAGTTATTTGTACTAAATGTGTGATGATTTCCTTAAAATACTCTATTTAATCTTGTGTATTGGAACTACCTCTTTATAGAAACCCACTTATTATATGCAGTCAATAGGGATATTTTAGGGAAAAATTATAAATTTGACGACAAAGTGGATTGAGGTCTTATATTTGGAACCAAAGTAAATCCCTCATCTAGCTCCTATATTTAGGACTGGAGAGACTGCTATTTTTTTGTCATAATATCTTTTTCGAATTAACTTATGCCTGCCTAGAGTCTAGGGAGTAACTTTTCCTAAATCCTCAGCAAACCAAGTCCAAGGAACATTGTTGTAATTATTCTGTATTTATCCTCCTGAAGATATCAATATTGGAGAATAGCATGGTTCATTGTAATACTGAAAGTTACTCAGTAAACAAGGAACTTTAGCTGACTTTAAGGGGATGATATTTATGATTTTTCTATTTATAATTGATGCACTTGTTTTAATCAGGCTTGTGTTCTAAACTTGAATGATATTCATGTTTGGATATAAGCAAAAACAGCACCTCTTTCATCAAAACCATGGTTTTGAAGACCATCCAAACACCTCATATACAAAACTTGATTATTATGCTAGAAAAATAGTTTCAGAGGCCAAAACAATGGTTTTCCATGAAGCCCTGGTGATCAGCTTTTGAGAAAAATAATGACAGTGTCATTGGGCAATCTGCCAAAAATACCCTCCATTCAAATGCAAATCATCTGCGGTCGTAATAATGACATTAACCTATGTCCCTTTGTAGTAATCTACACTTTGATAAAGTGATTTTAATAACATGTATCCAAACATATTATCAATATCATTTTTCTTTCACAAAATCTATTCTTCAAAATCACTTTTCTTTATAATTTGTTCTCCAAAAGCTAATCCAACACTATGACAGTCACGTGATTATATTATGCCATGATATTAGTTATTTATGTTTTTTTTTTCCTTTCTCTTCCCAACAAATATATAACTAGTTGTAAGTTCAGTGTTACTTCAAGTCATTATGCTTTCTGATATTAGTGACTGTTACACTGTCAGGTATTAGAGATTCAGCTTCCAGGAAAAAAGGTGGTAAGAGCAGATGCTTTTTGGAATGGATTACGAGGACAAAAATTAAAGAGATTAAAAGAGGCCATTTAATGGTAACACAATCAAGATTTTAATACGGTTTTCCAGCTGTTTGGAAAACCACTAATTTGAGTTTTACTTGATTTAAGGTTTTGTTCTCTTTACTAATTTTGTATGATTAAATTAAATGTTGTTACTATTGTTTAAATAACAATTAATTAAAACCATGTATTTCTCAGGGATTTACTTTTATTGCTTCTCGTAAAAGCTTGCTTTTATTTTGTGGTAACTCTCTCTTACGGGTAAAATTGCATTTGCTCCTAAAAATTTTGAATAATTTTCATTTTGGCCCTTTAACATTGATTAATGGCTACATCATGTTTCATGAACTTTATTTACTAGGGAATTAAAACCCTTAACTTCTTGACAGATTTCTATCCTTTTTTTGGGTAAAAATTTCAATGTTATTTATATTGTAAGCTACATTGGTTGTAGGGCTATGCATTGAAATAACAGAACTCCTATAATAGGGCTCTTTGTCTTTTATTTTTATAATTTCAATTTATAAGAGATGTAGTTTGAAAACTGCCAAGGACTTGATCATTTGTTACTTTCTTGTCATAGTTAAATAAAACTAAAAATCATAGAGAATTGTGTTTGGAGTAATTTAGATGGTAGTAATTCTAAAACAAAAGTAGCCAACGTTGAAATCAAAGTAGTAAATGTTGAAACAAAAGTAGTTATTAGCAAATAGTCAGCAATAAGAACCCTCTTTACTACTTTAATCCTGTTATTGACTAAGTTAGTTTCACTTGTAACTACTCTTGTTTCATAAAATCAAAAAATGTATTAGGAACTTTACCAGCAGCTAGCTAAGGCAATGTTTAGCGAAACAAAAGTAGTTATTATGAAATGTTTAGCATCAAAGATCCTATTTACTACTTTAGTTTCACTATTAACTACTCCGATTTTGATAGACTACTTTGTTTCATAATTTTGGTACTTTTGCACCTATGTTAGAAGGTCATCGTCATTTTTAGTGAAAAAAAGTTTTAGTCATCCTCCATGTCACCCACTACTAGTTTTTTTTTTTTAAATTAAAAATGTCAAATTAATAGTCTATGTGTATTTTTACACCTATGTTAGAAGTTTATCATCATTTTTGTCCCTAAAAGAAATATTTGGTGTTGAACGCACTTTTAGAAAAGTCTCATGTATTTTTATACTTTAATCCAATTTTTAAAAATTTGTTAGGCCGTTAGAGCTCTAGCGGCCAGTTGTAAACAAAATCACCAGAGCTTCAGTGTCAAGTTGTCGATGCCAAAGCTCCGGCGGTGAGGTTTTTAAAGGTGTTTTTTAAATAAAAAAAAAAAGTGAGGGCAATGATGTCATTTCGCAACATTTCAAATCAATCTATTTCGAATTATTAAAATTCAACACCATATTGTCCTTTTAATATTTTAGAAGTATTTTTTTTTATCATTTTCTGGAGAACAAAATGTGTATTTTTGCGCAATTAAAAATCATGACTTAAGTGTTTTTGCTATATTTATATTTTCAGGTAATTTATTTTCTCTTTTTGTTCAAATATAACCTAAAGTCTCATAGTTGAATATAAATTATAATTATGATTCACTACAATTTCGTGCATGTATACGAGTATCAAACTTTTCTTCAATCAACACAGTTTTTAAAAAAGTGTTTAAAAATAATAGGTATTGCTCTTAATTAAAGGAATTTGTGTGAACCTAAAATACATGTTTAGTGGAGCTACCAGATATAACCCTAGCAATATTCAAATTGACTCTATAATATATACACATCATATAAATGTATTAAAATATGTTTAAAATAATCATTAACAAGAAATCAATAATATTTATTCATTTTATTGTTATGTTATATTGATTTTTAACACTATCAAGAAACTATGTTAGAACTTATAAACACTATATATGCATGTGGGAGAAAGAAAAGTTTGGCGCTAACATTTGCATTAGTTGTAAGGGAAAAATATATTTAATTACCACTTTAATTTCCAAAACTCATACAGAATATATTAAAACTTGCAAATAATAGAGAAGAGATGGGTAAGAATATGAGTTTTTCATGTTTTAGCATAAAGACAAAAATGCTCATTTCACACATTTTTTAGTACATAATGATTTTGTCAAAATCATTACGATTTTTGTTAAAATCATCTATTGTTTTAATTAATCTCATTATTCAATAGATCACAGACACAAAAATAATAATGACTTTGACAAAAATCATAATAATTTTAATAAAATTGTTAGATACTGAAAAAAATATGTGAAATGAGCATTTTGTTCTTTAATCCAAAATATATAAAAAAAAAATACTGATTTCCACTCTATAACTTATCTATCATTTATAAGTTTTAATGATAATTTAGATTTGAAAATTGAAGCATATTTAAATATCTATTTTTTTTCCTCTCTAACATCTTTCAATAATGAGGATAGTCACATGAACTATCTACAAGCTCCACGCCTACAATATACCACTCTGGTTCTATTTATAGGTCTATTTTGACTAAAAAAAATTGGTTCTATTTATAAGTCCAATTTCATGTAATAAATGAAATTGTGACAATTTTACCCATATTTAATTGCACCCATAAAGATAGAGAGAAAGAGAGAAGAAACAATTGTAAAATACCCAATCATAAATGAGGGCAAATTTGACAATTTACCTCATAATCATTGTGTCAACTAACTTTCCTTGGTAAGTGAAATTTAGTCAAAATGGACTTATAAATAGGACCAGAGTGGTATAGATACAATAACGCCTGTCCTTTTTTTTTTTTTTTTTTGACTCTACCACACTTTATACCAAATATACCACTCTGATCCTATTTATAAGTTCATTTTAATCAAATCTCACATACCAAGGAAATGTAGTTAACTCAATGATTAGAGGGTTAATTTTTAACTTTGCCCTCATTTATGATCGGGCCTTTTTCAATTGTTTCTTCTCTCTCTATCTTTATGAGTACAATTAATATGGGTAAAATTGTCACAATCTCATTTATTATATGAAACTTGACCTATAAATAAGACTAAATTTTTTGATCAAAATGAACTTATAAATAAGACCAAAGTGATATATAATTACTGTCTTTCATAATGTGGGTTGTCACGTGACCTATCTACAAGCTACACCCAAACAACTTGACTCTACCACACTATATACCAGATCTATATAATATCACGCGAACTATTTACAGACTACACGCCTACCATTGTATCCCTAATTTTATAGTCTTTAAGGGAAAAAAAAAAACTCTACCATACTTTATACCAGATATATATAATTTCTTTCAATAATTGTGTGTTTGGGATTTCGATGAGAAATGTAATTTATTTACAATTTGGTATCCTCGTCAACCCTCACAATTTTAAAACGTGTCCAGAATGGGAGGTATCCAAACCTTTATAAGGCATCTTTCATTTCCCTCCCCTCCCCAGCTGATGTGAGACATAACACTGCACACACCCACATTGACCCAAACCTGACTTTGATACCAAATCTTTCAACCCAAGCCTGGCTCTGATACCAATTGTTTCGACCCATCCTTGGCTTTGATATTCATTTTTGATTGAGACCTGGCTCTTATACCAATTGTTTCGACTCAAGCTCGGCTCTAATACTAATTGTAACATCCCACAATGGATGACAACGTGCTATCGTTAACACTCACAATTTTAAAGTGTGTTCAAAGGGCATGTATCCTGACCCTACAAGGTATCTTTCGTTCTCCTCCCTTCCCCAATCGATATGGGACATAGCACTGCACCCACCCACATCAACATAAACCTGGCTCTGATGCCAATTGTTTTTACCTGAGCTTGACTTTGATACCAATTTTCGATCCGGACTGGGATCTGATACCAATTGTTTCGACCCGAGCTTGGCTCTGATATTGTTCCCCTTCCCAGCTGATGTGGGACAATACTTAACTTACCTTTAGGCCTAGCGTCCTCATTAATACGTTACCCGAGGTGACAAAGACCCCAAAGCGGACAATATCGAGAGTGAGGCGCTGGGATGTTACATATATCACTTGCTTGAATTTAGTTATGATAGATTACCAAATGATACATACGAGTCATATTTTTGTATTGTGCTCTATTCCTTGAGGATTACAATATTAGAAAAGAAGAGCTTATTTTGCTGTGGATAGCGGAAGGTTTTTTGGCTGAATTTGATTATGATATACATGAAGCACGTAAGCAAGGAGAAGATATAATTTTTCAGGTATGAAGTACACTTGCTTATTTAAAGATGATTTATTAGAAGAGGTTGAGCAAGAAAACATAGTTAAGATGCATGATGTGATTCGAGATATGGCTCTTTGGGTAGTTTGTGATCATCAAAAAAGAAAAATCTTTTTAGTGCCACGTGATTTTGAAATTTTGAGGAGTTATCCCTTGAAGATCGAAGGTATCGTTGAAGATGTATATTGTAACATATCAGTGCCTCGCTTTCGAAATTGTCCACTTTGGGGTCTTCATCACCCCTCATGTTTTTAAAACGCATCTAGAGGGGGAGGAATCCAAACCCTTATAAGGCATCTTGCGTTCACCTCCCCTCCCCAGCCGATATAGGACATAACATTGCACTTACCCACATCAACTCAAACCTAGCTCTGATACCAATTGTTTCAACCCGAGGCTAGCTCTGGTACCAATTCTTAAACCTAGCCTGACTTTGGTACCAATTGTTTTGACCCGCATCTGGCTCTGATACCAATTTTTGACTTGAGCATGACTTTGATACCAATTGTTGGTGTGTTATGTTTTGATGATACCAATTGTACCATCCCTGTGCCTTTCTCCCGATATTGTCCACTTTGGATGACCTCAATAGAAGGTATTTTGATATCAAGATGAGGGTCGAAACAGTAGAGAATAATCCAAATGGGCAGAGTAGAAGTCCTACAAAATGAAGTAAAGGCCGTTTTGCATCAAAGTGATCAAGAAATACAAGCCATGTGTTTTGGAGGTCGTTGGCCCAAGAATTGTCAGGCTAGCTACAAGCTAAACAAAATCGTCACCAAGAAGTTGGGTAAAGTTAAGGATCAATGGAGCAAAGGGAATTTTGATGTTGTAGTAGAAAAGTGTGCTTGTTATCAGTTCGAGGAGGTATCAAGACACATATAAGGCATGTTTCATTCCCCTCCCCTCCCCAGCCGATGTGGGACATAATACTTCACCCACCCACATCGACCTAAACCTGACTCTGATACCAATTATTTCGACCCGAGCCTGGCTTTGATACCAATTGTAACATCTCAGCACCTCGCCCTCGATATTGTATGATTTAAGGTGTGAGGGGTACCTGAGCTTGGATCTAATACCAATTGTAATATCCAGATCCCCAGTCGATGTAGGACATAATACTTTACCGAGTAAATACCCTTTTTGGTCCCTGGAAAAACACATTTGACCCTTTTTCGTCCCTGAGTAAAAGAAATGTCATTTTGGTCCTTTTTAGGGACTAAAAAGGACCTTTTTGTGAATTTCTGAGGGATTAAAATGTGCAAAAAAAAAAAAGATCAAAAGGACTAAAAGGGACCTTATTTTTCCATTTTAGGGACTAAAAGTGACTTATTTTTTTTCAGGGACCAAAAAGGGCATCCGTGTTTTTTCCAGGGACCAAAAAGGGTATTTACTCTACTTTACCCACCCAAACTTGACTCTGATACCAATTGTTTCGACCTGAGCCTGGCTCTGATACCAATAACATCCCTTGCCTCGCTCTCAATTTTGTTTGCTTTAAGGTGTGAGGGGTACTCGAGCCTAGCTCTGATACCAATTGTAACATTCCAGCGCCTCGCTCTCAATATTGTCTATTTTAAAGTTCTCTTCACCCCTCACAATTTTAAAACGCGTTAAGACCGGAGGTATCAAACCCCTTATAAGCATCTTTTGTTCCCCTCCCTGACCGATGTGGGATATAACACCCAACCTACCTTTGGGCCCAGCGTTCCTTGCTGGCACATTAACCCACTTCAACTCGAACCTGACTTTGATACCAATTGTAACATCTCAGTGCCAGAGGGGGAGGCATCTAGACCTTTATAAGGTTTATTTTGTTCCCCTCCCCAGCCAATATGGGACATAAAACTTAACAGAAAGGTCTAGAGAGAATTCCCAGGATGGTTTACGCGAAGAATATTAAATGACCACAACCTGCACTCACCAGATTTCAGAGCTTTCGCACTTGGCCTTCTTGACCATGCAACCAGGTTTACGGCATATAACATCAATGGTTTCAAGTTTTGAACGGTTTCACGAGATCAAGGATTGCTAACCCAAAACTAGGGTGTTTATGGAACCTTTGGGACAAGGAGTTATTCGAGTAGTAGTGACAACAACATACAGTTCGGAGACGTCCCGTATTATGGAAAGCTTCTTGATGTCGTCGAAATAAATTAGCAAGGCCATTTCTGCGTGACATTTTTCAAGTGTTTGTGAGAAAATACGACAACTTCCCAGGGACTCACAATTGACGACTTAGGCATCACATCAGCAAATTTCTCCTGGCCAATTCACACCAATCAATTTGAAGATGATGAGCCATAGATTCTTGCCTTAAAGGCATATCGTGTTTATTATGTCAGGGATGAGAGGCACAGAGATTGGAATATGGTGGTTCACTTAAAGCCTCGAGACCTTTACGACATGAGCAATGGTGATAATATTGCCTACGAGAATGAATCGTTCCAGCCCACCAATTTTGAAGGCTTCCTCCCTGAAGGTGATAAGAGTTTACCTATCCTTCAGTCAGTTTGTTTAAGTTACGCTTGATAATCAATTAATTTAAGTTTCATTTATGTTCAAACGTATTAAACTCAACTCTAACATTTTCTCCCCATCTTTTTTTGTAGTGATGGCGATGAATATTGATTTTAAAAAAATGCTTATCTTATTGTATTCTTTGTATGGTCTC
This sequence comes from Acacia pycnantha, assembly GCA_025563575.1. Classification (NCBI taxonomy): domain Eukaryota; kingdom Viridiplantae; phylum Streptophyta; class Magnoliopsida; order Fabales; family Fabaceae; genus Acacia; species Acacia pycnantha. The sequence goes on along the minus strand of JAMWYP010000150.1, from coordinate 497,693 downwards.
AAAATCGCTACAAAATAAAATAAACTGTTACAAAGACTATCACATAAACTACTACAAAAATCATCACATCAACCGCTACACGTTTGACATAGATATTATAAATACTACCACAACACCTCATTTCTCACGTTTCTTTCTCCCCAACTTCTCTGTCGTTTTATTTTTCCTGTCAATGTTTGCTGGAGAGGTTAATTGAACAAGCTTATCAAATATGGTAAATAATTTTTTTTTCTGTTTCATTTTAAATTTTTTATTTTCTTATTATTATGGGATACTAACTATTTTTTATTTCCATAACGACATTCCCTCAACATTCATTTTATAATAATCAACATTCATTTCATACTCAAATATCATCTAGTTGACAACATAATAAATTTATATTATCTACATTTTCTCCCCATTATACCTATATAATATCTGTAATCAAATATCATCTAACAGTATTATTTTTTAAAATATTAAAATTTATCATACAAATTATCAATTAACTATTAAAACTAAAATGTCAAAGTAATAAAAAAAAACTACAGTTACTAACTTCTTTAAAAAAACAATAATATTATTTGTAGTGGTTACAAGATTTACAAAATCTCGGCCCATTTTTTAAATTTTAATTTTACCTGAACTGTGAAGTTATGACGTTGAACAATTCTAGGTCCCTGCTTTTGCAGGGTGGCCAGGAACTTGAGCAAAAGTGTTAGTTGAGAAAAATGGTGAGCAGAAAACAATGGAACTTAAAATTATCACCACATGAGTTGGAATCCACAAAACTGTACTGCCCAAAGAAGTAGATGATATTACTTTTGTCAAGGATGCATTGGTGTTTCCTTGTGCTGGGGGCACATCACTGGAGGTTTGTTCTTTTTCTTTACTTGTTATCATCAATCATGAACATTGTATTATGGTCTGTCCATTACTCCCAATGGTCTTTATTGTATGAGCTAGATAACTAAGTTAAGAATATCAAGAAAATAGTTAAGTTAGCTATTTGTAATTGATGCACTTGTTTTAATCAGGATTTAGGGTTCTAAACTTGAATGATATTCATGTTTGGATATAAGCAAAAACAACACCTCTTTCATCAAAACCATGGTTTTGAAGACCATCCAAACACCTCATACAAAAATTGGTTATTATGCTAGAAAAATAGTTTCAGAGGCCAAAACAATGGTTTTCCATAAAGCCTTGGTGATCAGCTTTTGAGATAAATCAAGACAGTCTCATTGGATAATGTGCCAAAAATACCCTCCATTCGAATGTTAATCATCTTCCGTCATAATAATGAGAATCAGTTTCCCTGCCTATCCTTTGGATAAAAGATAGGCAGGGAGAGCATTTCTCATCTGGGCTGTCCAGATGAGATCTGGACGGTCCAGATTTCATTTTCTTTTACTTTTTATTTTTATTAAAAAATTATTTTAATAGATAGATAATCTAAAATTAAGATAATCTATCAACTAATATTTTTTCAAAAAATGATTTTTTTAATTTAAAAATCACCAAATAATAAATATTAAATCTGGACCATCTAGATCTCATCTGGACAATCCAGATGAGACAAGTCCAAAGGATAGGTAGGGAAACTGGTTCCCATAATAATGACATTAACCTATGTCCCTTTTTAGTAATCTACACTTTGATAAAGTGATTTGTGTGTGTGTGTGTTTTTTTTGCCCTTCTTTCTCTTCCCAAAAAATATATAATTGGTTGTAAGTTCAGTGTTACTTCAAATCGTCATGTTTTTTTAATATTAATGACTTAGTGGTTGTAAGTTCAGTGTTACTCCGTCAAGTATTAGTGGTTCAGCTTCCAGGAAAAAAGGTGGTAAGAGCATATTCTTTTTGGAATGGATTATGAGGACAAAAATAAAAGAGATTAAAAGAGGCCATTTAATGGTAACACAAGCAAGATTTTAATATGGTGTTCCAGCTGTTTAGGAAACCAATTCATTTGAGTTTTACTTGATTCAAGGTTTTGTTCTCCTTACTAATTTTGTATGATTAAATTAAATGATGTTACTATTGTTTAAATTAAATAACAATTAATTAACCTTGTTTTATTTATATTGTAAGCTACGTTGGTTGTAGAGCCATGCATTGAAATAACAGAACTCCTATAATAGGGCTATTTCCCTATTTTATTTTGATAATTTCAATATATAATAGATGTAGTTTAAAAATCGACAAGAACTTGATAATTTGTTATTTTCTTGTCAGTTAAATAAAAATAAAAATAAATGAAAATATCATTAGCAAGTTATGAGACTTTTTTGATATTATTATTTTTAATTGGGACCTTATTGTCATTTTCTCAAGATAAATTTACACTTTTAACCCAAAAAGTTAAATATAATTTCAGTTTGATTCCTTTATTTTATAAAATATGTTTTAGTCATATAATAAGAACATTGTTAGTCTCATTAATTAAAAAATTGTTGACATTACAATTTTAAATGCTGACAAAATATTTTCAATTGATAACCTATTATGTTTAAATTAAAAAGCAAAAATGAGTGGATTAAAATATTAACATTTTTTTACAGTTTAAAATTATAATATTTTCATTTTCTACGAATGAAATTATTAGGGTTAGAAGGTTGAAAAGATAAGAAATCAAATAGAAATCTCATTAAATTAGAGGAAAAAGACCTAAAATATCTTGGAAATATAAAAAAGAAAACCCAAGGCGTCCAATTCATCAAATCTAAAATTAAAGCAGCCCACCTGAATTTATTTGGGATTACAAAATGTTGCCAAAAGATATTAATTTCCCTTCACTTTCATTTTTTTAAATGCCACATCGGCTGTTGAAGCTCCTGTGCTACTTAACGGAGCTCCTGTGGTTAGTTAGTGGAGCTCTGGTGGCTTAATATATTTTAGGAAAATTAAAATAATGGACCTAGAGAAAATAATGAAGAGAGAATATCACCTAGAGGAGGGTGAATAGGGGATTTCAAAAATCTTTCTTAGAAAATAAAGATGAACAGTAAAAACTAAGACAGAGATAGAGACAATGAACACAAAGAATTTATACTGGTTTGGTCCAACTCCTTGACTTATGTCCAGTCCCAGACACTTTGGGTTTTTCAATAACTCTTAATCATAGTTATTCTCTGTACTCGAAATGATCCTTTCACATTAGGACTCACTCCCCCTTACAAGCTGTAATTGTATACCCACACTCAAGGTTCCTCAACCTTGAGATTTTACAGATAATTAAGAAATCAAATATGTGTTTAACAACTCCTCACTGAGTAAATAAGTGATAATCACTGAAGTACCAAAAATATCCTAAGATATTAAATGAAGCTAATGAAACAATTGATTGAAATAATGTCGAATTGAATGCGTAGAGTTTCATTAGTTCGCGTAATCGAATGTGATGAGCTTTTATACCAATCTTCCATTAATGTTGTTATGAAGCTTTGAATGTAGCCGTTGTGTCTCTTCGAACTTCCGTTAGGCACAAATGATTTCCGTTGGGTACAGTCGACCGTTGCTTCATTAATTTGTTCGCCGTCGACGTACTTGTGCCCAGTAGTTGACTTAGAGCATTTGCATTAATGGGTATGCCTCAAAGGAATGATTTCGTCTGCTACAAGGTTTGATTCCATTTGTTGGCTCTGTTTACAACGAGCATTAAATGCTTCTGACACAATGAATGACTTTTTGGCTAATCTCAAATTAAACATGGTTAATCAATTGTAAATCACTCAAAAATATTATTAGAAATGATATAAATAAGTTTGAGTGAGATTAAGAACAAATAGATAATAACCCAGTATGATTAAGATACCAATTAACGTTGCAGAGGGGGAGTCTGATAAGTCGAAGAATCTTACTTGAGTAACGCTTACTCGTTGCTTGAGTAATGTTGCGGAGCTTTCAAATAATAGTAGCGACTGGAATCAAATTACTTGAGTAACAATTCTGTTACTTGAGTAATTTCGCAAGCCTAGCGTCTGTAACATAAATTACTCGAGTAGAATTGTTACTCGAGTAATTTTGCATGACTTCAAAAAATGATAATCGTTGGCACGTGATTACTCGAGTAACATAATTATGTTACTTGAGTAATATATCAGAGATATACTTACTTGAGTAAGGGATTACCATTGCACGAGTAATTTGCGAGTTGCTCTGAACTTTGCTAGAAAAACAACATTACTCAAGTAATACTAAGGTTTACTCGAGTAATTTTTCTTGTGTTAAAGCCAACTGACATTTTGCATCTATGAACACTTAACAGTCTTATTAGATGGAGGATACTCGAGTAACATAAACCCTTACTCTAGTAATACACACTTAACACAATTAATATTTATTGTATAAAAAACTCAACCATTTACAATATAAAACTTTAATCATTTAAGTCATGTTATCATCAAGACTCCAAGAACTAATAAATGATATTTATTATAAAGAATCATAAAAATTGTAATTACTTAGAAGAACCGAACATCATAATAAAAATTTTAAATTACTAAATTACCCCTAATCAAACCTCTTATATTATCTTTTGTATTCATAATTAAAAACATAACTGAAATTAAAACGGAAGGTACCCATCATGATATGATAATATCTTTTTGTTTTCTAAATTTTCAATATATTATTTAATTGACAACGGTTAAACTCATTTTTTTCCACTAATTTATATCATCAAATTGCTTGATTTATATTATTGACGTTGATATCAATTAAACTCTTTCTATAAAAATAAAAACTAAACTTATTTCATATTTTTCATGATATAATAGCTTAATTAGATGTTTTCGTTTTATTGATATTTGTAATACCCTAAAAATCTATATCATAATTTGGTAAAGTTAAACCTATAGAAAGTAGGTGAATATGGGATATCAAATATTAAGTTATAATTATTTTATTTTCTAAGGAAAAATCTCTTGGAAATTAGAGAATTTAAGGGCCAAAGTGCCAAAATGACAGAAATGCCCCTACGGGACATAAAAATAACTTAGGAAAATTGTGAAAAATCCTAAAAGGCAAGGAAATAATTATTAAAATTGAGAGAGTATATTATCTCTAATTATGGTAATTTAATAATTATGAACTTGGAGAAATTGAATAAGAATGCTCAAAAAGTATTGAAATGACTAAATTACCCTTGTAAATTCTAATATAATGCAGAAGACATGAAAACAAAAATGTCAGGGCAAAAGTTATGAGGTAATGTGGCATTCTAAGTAAGAAAATTATCAATTTGTGATAATTAAGTAATTAGGTAATATTGGGCTAATTACTTAAGCATAAGCAAAGGAAATTCACAGGTAATTATGTAAAACCCTAAAATTGGTGGTTTTTGTTTTAAAATTAGTAAAAATATGTTTACTAATTAATTGGAAATTTTGGAGAAAAATAGTTGAGTTTAGGTATTTTTAAGCCTAAATGTAAGAATAGACCAATAGGAAATTTTTGTAAAAAAATTATGTAAAAAAAATTATTTAATTAATTATTAAATTAATTAAATAATTAAATTTAAAAAAAAACGAAATTAAAAAAAAAGGGGCAGAGAAAAAAAAAGAGGAAGAAAAAAAAATGAAAAAAAATGAAAAATAAATTATGCAACTTGCTAATATTATATATTATAATTAATTAAAGTAAAATAGAGTGAATAGTAATTTAGAAATTAGGAAACGGATCCTATCTAGAGATCTAGGAATGAGATTTCCAAAGTCAGGGTAGAATAATGATCAGTGGAAATTTATCTTCCGTTAGACTCTTACGGAAGTTAATTCTGAAGCCGTTTGTGCTTTTTCGTAATAAGACGAAATAGGGAAATTCTGAGAAAATGCCAGATAACCAAGAGGACGAAAAGGTTATGTTGTGACAGTTGAAAAAGAATTGGGAATTTTCATGGACATATTTGGAATCAGTGAATTTTTCTCTAGAGATTGGTGATTCCGAAAACGAGTTTCGTAACTGGACCCGTACGGACACGTTTTTCGAGGAACTTCAGACTGACTGTTGGAGCCCTATATGGAATCGAAATTTAGGTTAACTTAGAAATTTCTAATAAGTGAGAACTTGTCTTTAAAGTTGTAAATCCAGAATTTTGAGATTTCTCCGAAATTACGCGAATCGGGTACCGATCGGAAATTGTACTGGATGAGGACACGTGTCATCATCCAATTGGCTCACCTTTGGCTTGGAGAAGGGGCAGCACGTTTTGGTGTTTTGTGCGGCCAAGAATCACTCTTCAAAATATTAAAGGGAAAATTACAACTTTGGACCCAAAATTCGAGAAGGGAAAATTACACTTTAGGACCCAAAAATTCTCTATAAATAAGAGGCCTTGCCTCTTGAATTCTCACACCATTTCCTCCTTCCTTGGCTGATCCTAGAGGGAGAAAGAAGAGAGAGAAGCTCTGGAGAAATTCTGCAGAAGTCTTCAACGGGTAAGTCCTTCGGTCTTTAGTCTTTAGTTCTTTCGGTAGTTAGTAGAATTGTTAGATAGTTTTAGTAAGTAGGGAGTGAAATTCGTACTATTGTTTTAGGCCTCATTGCATTGAAAGATGCTTAAAGAGGTAAAACTTGGTAGGGATTGAGTCCCCGAAAAGCTAAAATAGCAAGCTTTAAGCTTTCGTAGTTCTTTCAATAGTTAGAGTAGTACTACTAGTATAGCCTTTAATTTTTCAAGCATGATTGGGTATCATATGATAGGGATATATTAGTCTAGAATTTCGAAAATTATCATTGGGTCGAAGTTCTGGCAAAATTTTGGGAAAATCGGAGCCAAAGTAACGAAGTCTTTGGCGAAATTCCGCCAATTAGGGGTATAGGGGCAAAATGATAATTTTTACCTAAAATACCAATTATTGTGTCAAATCACTAATGGAAGTGATATTACTCTTATAGGACGTCAGAAACTCTGATTTGTTGCCGTTACTGTTGTCCGACGTGCATTGTTGGACGTTTCGCCGTTTTTCGTAAAACGTGTCATTTCCGTCAAAAGTACCGAAGTACCATCAAACGAATGTACGTTCGCGGCGTACTGTAATACTGACTCTGATGCTTATAGTCTGCTTATATATGATACAGATAGTTTCATAAGCCATGGGTGGAACTCTGTTCTGGGCCATGCACAGTGACTAAGGTAATAAACTTAGATAATCACTATACAGCTTCACGGGTTATGGTTTTGATAATACCGTTATGTTTTCCTAGCGGCGAGAACACGACCGATCATCGTGGCACCGGTGAATAGTGCAGCGAGATAACTTTGCTTGTAGGGTAGTTGTTATTAAATGATCAAGGATCATTCTTTGTATTTTCTAGAAATATCTGTTGATCATATATTGTTATATAAGCATGAGGTTAACCGTTACCTGAGATCCGATGGGCATTGGATCTCAGCTCTTACTATAGCATCACATCAAGGTCTGGAGAGAGAGACCAAGGACGGAGGATAAGAGTAAGCAGAGCGGACAACACACATGAAGATGAAGACCACGTGAAGACCGAGTAATGATCGGCGAGAAGATTTAAAGTCGTAAATAGATAATGTATTAATCTTTATGAACATGCGGATACGCCACTGTTATTGTTATAATCAGTTACTCAATGTTTTATTCCGATGCTCTACTCTGATTGAAAAAAAAAAAAATTGGCTCTGAAATTGGGATGTTACAATATTACATGAATTTTTTAACCCACAAAAATTGCGTCTAAAACAAAAATAAATCATTCAAACTTTCTTGGTTTAACATATATGATAAATTATAAATGACCTAGACTTTTGTTAAAATTATATAATTCCATTTTTAATTAAAATTTTGTTGATTTAAAAATTTATAATTTTTACAAATGGAAGAATGCGTAAGTGTTTTTTATAGATATATATTCAAGTTGTGAAAAATGAAAATTGAGAAAATTATTATTTAATTAATGAAACATAGAATTTTGTGTTAGTTTTTAAAATAGAATTGAGGAGGGAATGTAGAAGATTTTTTAAGGGTATTTTAGTACCTTTAATTTTATATTTGGTCCTTCTAAATAATTACAATTTTTTTGGTCCTTCTCTATAAATATATTTTCCTATAAGTCCTTCACTCTAATTTTCCCTATATTTTTTTAAAAAATTCTGAAACAAAAGTAGTCAACATTGGAGTAAAAGTAGTTCATAACAAAACTAAAGTAATAAATATGATATTTGATGGTAAGCGTTTCCTAATAACAGCTTTTGTTTCAGTATTTACTACTTTGATTTTGCTATTGACTAATTTATAAAAATAAAAGTACCTAAAAGTTAAACCATAAATGTTGAAAAAAAAGTAGTTATTAGCAAATAGCCAACAATAAGAACCCTCTTTACTACTTTAATCTAGTTATTGACTATTTTAGTTTAACTTTTAACTACTCTTGTTTCATAAATCCAAAAAAAAAAATATATATATTGGGAACTTTGCCAGCAACTAGCCAAGGCCGTAGTTATGATGAAATGTTCAGCATTAGAGACCCTATTTAATTTACTACTTTAGCTTCACTATTAACTACTCTGATTCCAATATTTAGCTTCACTATTAACTACTCCGAATTCAATATTAACTACTTTTGTTTCATAAATTTTAAAGGGTTAATGTGTAAAAATACATGAGATTTTTTAAAAGTTTAATTTGCTTAATACCAAATATTTTTTTGAGGGGCAAAAGTGACTATGAATTTCTAAAATTGATGAAAAATATACTCATTGATTGTTAATGAGACAGTGTTTGACCAAAAATTGTGACGCAAATGCTGATGTGGGTTATTAAAGTCCTAGCTGGCAAACTTCATTGTTGACAAAAAATGGAGCACAATGCCAACAATGATAAGAATTCGCTTGCTCTCATTCTGTGGAGATTTGAGACAGAGCAGCAGATCTACAAATGCTATTTACAAATGCTCCTAAACCACATATAGATTTTAATTTTGTCTCTGTTAGTGATTTTTTTTTTCTACCATATAGTCCCACTCTCACCCCACCATCCTCTTGTTTGTAATCATGATTTTGTTTTTGTTGATTTAATAGTCAATGTGTATTTTTGTAGATATTTTAGAAGTTCATAGTCACTTTTGCTCATAAGAAAAACATTTGGTGTTAGATATACTTTTAGGGAAATCTCATGTGTATTTTTGTTTTTGTACCTTAATCATCCAGCAGCTGGTCGCCGACAATGTCACCAGAGCTTCAATGCTTGGCTGCCGACGCTAGAGCTCCAACGGTTGGTGGGTATTTAAAGTTTTTTTTAAAAAAAAAAAAGTGAGGGCGGCATTTTTCAAAATTTCAATTCAATCTATTTGGAATTATTGAAATTCAACACTTTATTGTCTTTTTAATATTTTAAAAGTATTGTTTTGTCATTTTTGGGAGAACAAAATGTGCATTTTTGCCCAATTAAAAATCATGACTTAAGTGTTCTTGTTATTTTTATATTGTCAGGTATTTTATTATCTCTCTTTGTTCAAATATAACCTAAAGTCTCATAGTGCAATATAAATTATAATTATGCTTCACTACAATTTCGTGCACGTGTACGAGTATCCAAACTTTTCTTCAATCACCACAGTTAAAAAAAAGGCTAAAAATTAATAGGTATTGTTCTTAATTTAAAATTTATGTGAATCTAAAATACATGTTTAGTGGAGCTACCCGATATAACCATAGCAATATTCAAATTGACTCCACAATATATACACATCATATAAATGTATTAAAATTAGAGCTGGGAAAATGGGTCGAGCCCATCGGGCCGGCCCTTTTAAGCCCTGGCTTTTCAAGGGCCGGGCTTAAAAATTAGAGAAATTTAATGAAATAAGCTCTGGAGGGCCGGCCCTATAGGGCCTCGGGTTTAAAAGGGCCGACTCTGGAGGGTCTCGAGCCGGCTTTGCAGGCCCTTTTAATTTATTTTTATTATTTTTTTGATGCATGGATTCACATATAATGGTAATTTACTAATTTATATGTATTTTGTATTTGTTATAGAGTTATTTATCCATTTAAGTACAAATACGCAAAAACATAATAACTATACTCCAATTTTATGATTTGGTTTATTATTTGTTGCAGATAAAGATTATGGATGTGTTCATGATGTAAGAGAAGAAATTCATGATATTCTTACTCATAAACCAAAGTCTACTTAAAGCGAAGCACAATCAAATGTCATTGAAATGGATGATAGTGGTGAAGATGACGATAATAATAGTCATCGTACTAATGTCGCTTAGTGGTATGCTTCTTATGTTTTATGTGAGTTATTTGTGAACATAGTTTGCTTTGACTATAAATTAGTAACTGTACTTATTTGTTGGATGATTCGTGTTGTTTTGATATTAATGTTGACAACATTTATTTGATAAATTAGAACTTTAATTGTTGTAATTTACTAATTATATTTCCATGAAATTAAAAACGGAGGAAAAATAGTTAAAATTTGGAATAATAACTTTTGAGCCCTGGAGGGCCACTGGCCTTGGTGCTCTCAGACCGGGCTTTGAAAAATAGATATTTTTCTTACCCTGGGCCCTGGAGGGCCGGCCCTAATTCCCAACTCTAATTAAAATATATTTAAAATAATCATTAACAAGAAGAAAAAATTAAAGGGCATAGAGAAAATAATATTTATAATAAAGGACCACAAAAATGGTAATTACTTAGAAGAACCAAACTTCCTGATATAAATTCAAAATCACTAAATTGACCATAACTCAACCTCCTATATAATCTCTTGTATTCAAAATTAAAAAAATAACTAAAATTAAAATTAAAACCACCCACCATAATATAATAGATTACTTATTAATCAAGTTGCTCAATTTATATTATAAACATTATTATCAATTAAGATATTTTTATAAAAATAAAAGCTAAACTCATTTCATATGGTTTACAATATAATAGATTACTCCGATGTTTTTTAAATTTTATTAACATTAAATGAATTTTTTAACCAGACATAAATTTCTTCTAAATCTAAAATAAATCATATAAACTTTTTTGGTTTAATATATATGTCAAATTATAAAAGACTTTGAGTTTTATTAGAATTGTATAATTCCATTTTATTTTAATTAAATTTTTTTTTGCTTTTATAAAAATTATAATTTTTGCAAAATTCAAGAATGTGTAATTTTTTTCTGGAGATATCTGTGCAAGTTGTGAAAAATGAAAAAACTAATGTTTAAGTTAGTGAAACTTATAATTTTATATTATTTTTAAAATAGAATGTGGGAGAGAATATAGGAGGGAATGTAGGATATATTTTAAAAGGTATTTTAATATTTTTATATTTTATATTTTTTCATTTGGCCCTTCTAAAAAATTACAATTTTTATGGTCATTCTCCATAAATATTTTTTCTATCAGGTCCTTCATTATAATTTCTCCTAACAAAAAAGCAATAATATTTATTCATTTTATTGTTATATTATATTGATTTTTAACACTTTTACGATAAGAAACTATGTTAGAAGGTGTAAACATTTTATATGCATGTGGGAGAAAGAAAAGTTTAGTGCTAACATTTGCAGCCGTTTTAAAAGTTTTAAAAGCTGTTACAAACAAGTGGTGACCGCGAATATGGTAACATTTTGCAACTACTACTAATGCGACCTTGAAAGTCTTGACTCCATCATGATTTTTGTGCCGTTATATCTAACAACAACAATTTTTATAGCAGGTTTGATCATATGGATAGAGGTTTCAGATAATCGCTACAAGCTCATTTCCCACATCAAATTTAGTAGCAGTTGCTAAAATTGCTATGCACAACACTATTAGCGGCACTAATTAACCGCAACAAATATACTATTCCCTCCCGTAATTATAAGACCTAGTTGACTTTTTTGGAGAAATTAAGAAAGCTAATTAAATTACTTTAGAGCATTTTTATTTTTATTTTTTTCTTTAAACTAATTAGTTTAACTAATAAACTAATATATAATCTAAAAAAACACAATATGAAATGATGAAGTAATTTATTTAGCTTCCTTAATCTCTCCAAAGAAAGTCAACTAGGTCTTATAATTAGGACCGGAGGTAGTACTCCGGTTCTTAATATTTAATTTACAAATGACTGTTTTTCTGGTGGTTGTTGAATACTATATCGTAGCGCAGGTAATAGTAGAGACCAAAGTAAGGAATAAATTAAAATAAAGCTCAATCCAAAAAGAAAGGTAAGGAATAAAGAAATATGTTGTTTTAACTTGATGATTCTTTGCTTCATTGTTGGTTATAGCAAGAATGAAGGGAAGCATAAATGCAAAGATGCTTAGAGAAGGCAGGTATCATTTCTTAGCTGAAGAAAGATTAATTATATTTCTTTAATAAATAAAGAAATATGTTTTGCTTCACCCTTGGTTTTGGATTTTTTTTGTTTAAAACAGCCCATACTATTATTTCACCTTAAAATAATTACAAAATAGGATACTTTATTTGCAACTTTTTTTAATGGAAAATTCAAATATAAAAAGAGAAATTTACTAAATCTAAAAAATGCAGATAGACATTTTTTTTTATCATTTTTTTAAAATCATAAAAAGGAATTATTTAAATAGGAGTTAGTAGTTTTTCGGTTTTTGAATAATAGTAATTTTCTCAGGATTTTTTATCAAGAGTTTTAATGTTAATTTATTTTTTTATTATCTGCTTACGAAAAATTACGCCCCCGTGACCGGTTAGTCAATCAAATCTAATTTTATATAAACAAACACTATTTTCTTTCACTTTAATTGTCCTTCACATTCCGTCCTATTCAATTTTTTTTTTTTTTTAACAAAACAAACAAACCAGGAAGGCGAGACACATATCACTTAGTAGTCAAACATTGCTCTTAAACAACCGGAAACATTATTGTTCATTGCATTTTTATCTTTCTCCTTCACTTCTCAATCTCGTTTCGTTCTTTAATTCTTTTGGTGTACCCAAACCAAAACCATGGCTGACTTTATCACTCCAGTCTTCGACATCCTAACTCGTTCGTGTGGCTACTGCTCCAAATGGGCAGATTCAATACACAATCTAGGAGACAACCTCGACTCCCTTAAAAATGCTTCAAATGAACTTGATGAGAGGTATCGTGATGTCAAGAGGAAGGTCGAAATGGAGGAGAATAAGCCAGATCCAGAGCTGAAGGTTTTGAATGAAGTAACGGGTTGGATGAGCAGAGTAAAAGTCCTACAAAATGAAGTCAAGGACATTTTGCAGCAAGGTGATCGAGAAATACAAGCCAAGTGTTTTGGAGGTTGTTATCCCAAGAATTGTCGAGCTAGCTACAAGCTAAACAAAATGGTCATCAAGAAGTTGAGTGACGTTAATGATCTTAGGAGCAAAGGGCATTTTGATGTTGTAGCAGAAAAGTGTGCTCGCGATCTGTTTGAGAAACTTCCTGTGGATAAGACTGTGGATGCAGAATCAACATTGGAGGAACTACGGTCATGCTTTCAGAACGATGAGGTTGGTATCATTGGTTTGTATGGAATGGAAGGGGTAGGCAAAACAACCCTACTTAAGAAATTCAACAATAATTTCCTTTCAACCAAAGGAGACTATTTAGTCATTTGGGCTGTGGCATCGAAAGATGCAGATCCACAAAAAATTCAAGATGACATTAGGAAGAAGTTGCGTGTCCCAGATGATAATTGGGCAAAGGCTAATGATAAGGCTCTTTTGTTATACAACATCTTAGAGAAGAAGAAATTTGTGTTGTTATTAGACGATGTATGGGAAAGAATTGATTTGTTGAAATTGGGGGTTCCTTCCCCTAATAATCATAAATGCAAGATAATATTCACAACTCGATCGTATGAGGTATGCGGACGAATGGATGCAAAGAAGCGCATAAGAGTAGAGTGCCTCACACCAGATAAAGCATTTGAGTTGTTCAAGGAGAAAGTGGGTGAAACTATTCTTAAAAACCCTCCTAGGCCTCTTGTAATGGAAGTGGTGAAAGAGTGTAAAGGGTTACCACTGGCTCTTTGTGCTGTTGGACGTGCCATGGCAAATAAGGAGACTCCCAATGAATGGAAGCGTGCTTTAGAGATTTTGAGAAGTTATCCCTCGAAGATCCAAGGTATCGTTGAAGATGTATATCACTTGCTTGAATTTAGTTATGATAGATTGCAAAATGATACATACAAATCATGTTTTTTGTATTGTGCTTTATTCCCTGAGGACTATAATATTGAAACAAGAGAGCTTATTTTGCTATGGTTAGCGGAAGGTTTTTTGGCTAAATTTGATGATGATATACATGAAGCACGTAAAGAAGGAGAAGATATAATTTCAAGTCTGAAGTACGCTTGCTTATTAGAAGATGGTGAGGAAGAAGACACAATTAAGATGCATGATGTCATTCGAGATCTTGCTCTTTGGATAGCTTGTGATCATGAAGAAAAGACAAGATTTTTGGTAAATGATTCTTCTAAGACCAGTGACCTTCAAGTATACAATCGTGCAAAGTGGGAAGAGGTAGAAAAGCTATCATGGTGGGGCTATGAAGAAAAAATTACAAATTACTTCTCACAAAGACCTCGTTGTCCTAATCTCGTCACTCTGTTTATTAAGAAGACTTGGATACGATTCTTTCCAATTGAGCTATTTGTCCTTCCAAGTACTATTAGAGTGTTGGACTTGTCAAGTAATCGAATAAGAGATATACCTTCAACAATCAGGGACTTTGTAAACCTACAACACATGAATTTATCCTTCACTGATATAAGAAATTTGCCAAAAGAGTTGAAGAATTTGAAGAAGCTGAGGTTCTTGTTGCTGGATGGACTGGTAAATCTTGTATTACCAGAAGGAGTTATATCCAGTTTGTTATCCCTTCAAGCTTTTAGTACGATGGAATGTGAATTTTGAGAGATTGATGAAAACGTGTTGTTGCTTGAGCTAGAAGGCTTAGATCATCTTCAAGATATACGCATTTCGGTCTCTAGCCCATCCGCTGTTAAAAAAATACTCATCTCCTCAAAATTGCAAAGGTGCATGTGTAAGCTATTTGTTCAACGATGCTTAGTGCCCCATGACTTGTTCTTAGCACTAGGAAAAATGGAGCATCTTGAATCATTAACAGTTAAGGGTAAAAACATATCAAAGGATACTGAAGCTGCAAATATTGAGAGGAGCTCATTATTTCGAAAACAAGAACATGTAATCATGCTTCGCTACTTGTGTCTTCAGGAGTGTCATAATGTACTTGACTTGAATTGGCTTATACATGCTCCACACCTTAAAATCCTTGAATTAGTCCGTTGTGATTTATTGGAGCAAGTTATAAGTGAAGATATTGTGATAGTGAAAGATACTCAGTTTTCCAATCTCACTTCTCTTCGTTTGATATCTCTGAATAACTTAAGGAGCATTTGTAGAATGACATTACAGTTTCCTAGTTTGAAGGAGATTTACATAGAAGGTTGTCCCAATTTAAAGAAGCTCCCATTTAATTCTCAAAGTGATGCGTTGAAAAATTTAAGGCTCTGTGTAGGATATCTTGAGTGGTTTCATCAATTACAATGAGAAGACGAAGACACCAAAAATCATCTTTCATGAAAATTTATAAATGAATTGGAATATTTTTTTCCCATGAGAAGGTAGACGACGAAGATATTCTACGTTAATCTTTGAAAAGCTGGATAAATCAGGTAATTAGCTTTTGAGTAAATATATATTTATGTATGATTATTATACTTGTGAATACTTTATTTCCTAAAATTTCATTTGGATTCTTGCATCTTGAATTTGACGTTTCAAAATTTGTAAAATTTTTAATTAAAGTACATATAGCATATTTCACCACAATAGTACAAGTAGGATATAAGAACATTTAGATGTTGTTACGCTTATATACCTTGTTTATAGAATTGTGCAGAAGCATACCGAAAATGAAGATAAATAGTAAGTCTGTAAATATTTTGACATCCAGTTTTAAATTACTCAATCTCAACATATACCGCTTATCTTATATGCTTTTTAATATTCATATATCAAATGGATCTTATATTTAGTATCCAAGGTAGTATCAAAAACCCAAAACCATACAATGAAACAACAAATCTATGTTTTGATCATCATAGAACAGAGCCAAGCAAACACACTCGCAGCACCTATTTTCACAATTATCTGTTTTAATCTTCCCTTAGCTGCTATGTTAAATACTTAATCATATCGCTGGTTCTTTCACTTCAGGACCATGATTCGATCACTCCAATCGAAGAAATAGAAGATGGGAAGAGGCTTAGGTGGCTTGCCACTACATCTCATGTTTATAGACTTGCGTAGAAGCACACCGAAAATGAAGAAAAGTGGTAAATTAAATTTGTGAATATTTTGACAAGTAATTCTGTTTTTGTTCTATAATTTGGTTTGTGGTTTTTGTTTTTGTAAGAGTTTTGTGGTTTCTATTTGGTTGGATTGATGTCTTGTGGTGTGAGTTTTGTACCGTTGTTTGTTTCATTTTAGCTTGGGCCTTCATATTTCTTTATATGATTCAATATTTTAGCTTGGGCCTTCATAATTTTTTTTTTTTATAATATTTAACTAAAACAAGTTTAATGAGTGTTTGGCAAAAGAAAAAGATATGAATAAAATTTAAATAAAAGAATTTTAATGAAATGTATAAACTGCGTAACAAATCCTATTTTATCTAAATAAAATACATTCCCTATTTGACTTTTCTCCTCTATTGTCCTGTCGAATCAAAGTGTTGCTTTCAACTTGAGCCGGTGAGACAACCACCAAATTATTCATCAGAAGGAAGCCTATAGGTAGTAATAAGCAAAGACCAATTAGCTTCAATATAATAGAAGAGGTTAAGGTCAAAAAAAAAAAAGATGATTATTTATTCAAAGTACATCCAACATCATATGTCATATATTTTTTTAAGGCGTAAAAATATCCTTAGCTTTCAAAACCAGAATAAAAATGTAGAAAGGGTTAAGGTGCAAAAATAGACAAATGCTTTTTTCAAAAGAGCGTCCAGTGGCAAATACTTTTTTCAGGCGCAAAAGTAACTATGTGATTACAAAAGTGGAGCAAAATTAGCATTGACTGTTAGTTGACTTTTTTTTGTACTAAAAATGATGATGTGGATGATGACGTGGATATTGATGGTTTCTGGGTTATTATAAATTATAATTCAGCCCCAAACACATTTCAGATAATTTCAAGTTAGTCCCTCATGAACTTTTAAAAGTTTCATTTCAATCCCTAAAGTCATCAGATTTTCACCTTCTTCTTCCCCAAATTTTCACCTTCTTCTCCGCCTTCTTCCTCTTTTAACTGACACCGGAAAACGAACAGCATAAAACAATTCCATCATCTTCCTAATATTTTTTGACAGACAAATACAAAACAAAATCGACCCAAAGAACAAACTCAGCGGAACAAACCCAATTGTTTTCACAGGATCATCTTCCCAATATTTTTTGGTCTCATTTCCTGGACTGGTTTCGCGGTGGATTTCGACGGTGGTTCTGATTTCGACGATGGTTCTGCACTGGTTTCGTTTCGCCGGTTTTGCACTGGTTTCACGGTGGTTTTGCACTGGTTTCGCGGTGGTTCATTCTTCAAGATTTTCTGGTGGTTGGTTCTTTTCCAATCACGGTCTATTTCTTCCTAGATAGTCCAAGATTGAGGTCTGGTGATTCAATTTGGTATTTGTTATCAGAATTTGTTCAATTTGGTATTTGTTATCAGAATTTGTTCTCCTTGTTGTAATCCATATGAGTTGTTCTCCTTTGGTATTTCCTCTTCATGTTGTCTATTGTGTCCGCTCTTGATAATTTTGAAGTCTGGTGATTTCCTTTGGGACCAGATCGATGAACCCCCTCCCCCAAACCCGGATCGATGAACCCCCAAACCCCCCCTCCCCCAAACCCAGATCGATGAACCCAGATCGATGAACCCCCAAAACCCAGATCGATGAACCCCGAAGTAATTCCTCACCATCAGGGAATAATTCCTCACCATCAGGAGCCCGAAGTAACTCATCCTCAGGAGCCCCAAGTAACGAATCCGACTTGCATCAGGAGCCCGAAGTAACTCATCCTCAGGATCGTCGACGGCGAGAAAGTCAAAGATGCAAGTCGGTGGGGCTTTTTTCCAGATGCAAGTCGAAGGTGAGAAAGAAGGGAAGAGGGAAGAAGGGAGTGAGGAGTGACAGGTGGCATAAAAAAAGAGAAAGAAGGGAAGAAGAAGTTGATATGGAAGAGAGAGGAGTGACAGGTGGCTTAATTTTAATGGAGAAGTCTGATCTCACTGCTACATCAGCGTAGATAACGGTCAACTAACGGTCAATGCTAATTTTGCACAACTTTTGTAACCACATAGTTACTTTTATACCTAAAAAAAGTATTTGCTACTGGACGCTCTTTTGAAAAAAGCATTTGTCTACCTTAACCCATGTAGAAATCGTTAATTTTTATGATGGGGCCCACATTATTATTGTGAAAGTGCCAAAATACCCCAATAAAAAAAACACTCAACCTCTCCCTCTGAGGAATAAAAAGTCGTCGAAACACTCCCTTGGAATGCTGGTTCATCTAAACATCCCAGAAATCTTTCAACTTCTAAAATTCATGGCTTGCGGTAATCTAAAAAGCAAAATCCATGACATCTGAAGCAGTATACAACAAACTGGTTTTTATCATTTTCCTTTATGAATTTGTACCAAGGTAAAAGTTTGTAACAACTTGGAGCATAGATATAAAATGGGCCGTTTGAAGATTTATTAAAAGGCAGAACCGAACCAAAATATATTGAAACGCCTACCATAGGCTACAAGAATAAGATATCCATCCTCTCAACATTCTCAAAGTTGGCATGTTCACAAAAAGGAACTCGAGATAAAATTTTCAGGAATCACTTGTAGCTCCATGGCAACATTAGGAGGAGGTTATGCAAAGCCCACAAAATTTTATTTCTTAAGTTAATAATAATAATCATAATTTATCTAATTCTAGAGAAAACAAATTGTGCAATTAAGAACAGGTTATTTCAACTAGCAAAACCCAGTGTTTCTTCGGAAGTTAAAAAAATCTACTAATTCATGTTGTATAGGATCCTTCCTTCCATTACTGGTTTCCCACTTTTTAGACCACAAATTATCAAGTTTTAGCTCTAACAAGGAAAAAATCAACATATTTTACCCAGTTGCATATAGACAAAACAACAAAATAACGAGACTAACAGAAGAAGAAGAAGAAGAAGAGAAAGGAACAACAATGAAGCCAAAAAGTACCTCCTGAACGAGCACGACAAACGAGAGGGTCACCGATCGTAGGGTTGAAATAGGTTTTGGTATTGTCGGAAGGTGTGAGCGAAATGCGGGTTTTGTTGTTGGATGGGGAAGAAGAACAAAAGGAAGAGAATTTGCAGGTAGGTGGTGAGACTGCGGCGAAAATGGAAGATTCCGATGAAGCAGAGGACGGTGAGAGAGGGATTGAGAGAAAGAGAGCGCCATGGTTGTGGCAGAGAGCTGAGCTCTGGTTTTCTCCGAAAGAGTACGGTTTCACTCCTAACAATATATAGATCAGATCACACCTGCTTTTCTGATCTCACCATCATAATTCCCACAATTCCTCAATAGTTTTAGTAAATTAGTACTAATAGTAAATAAGTTTAAAAACGAAACCCAAAAAAAAAAAACAACAACAAACAAAAAAGGGAAATCAAGGAGAACAACTTACAATCACTTTTGCTTATTTTGATGAGTGATAGTTTAACTTAGAGTTCATTATTTTTACCATAACTTGAAAAAATGGTAAGATTTACCATAACGTGACTTAGTGATTATATACAAGGTCTCAACATTTTTTTTTTGGTACAAAAGAAGTGGCATAAGCCCTGCAATTTAAATGAAACTATTTTAGAAGGGGTTGCAATCCTAAACAATCAAGAAAAGAAGTATTAGTTAACCATTTTTATTATAAGTCATTAGCAACTTTGTCTGCTCTCTTGACAATTGGAATATTTGAAGATTCCAATCAATTTTCTTTTTCTTTTTTTCTTTTTTTGTGAAATCCCAATCAAACTTCAGAAGACTTTCAATCTCCAAAAACACTAGACTACAAATTTTATCTGTAGATTTTGTCATAAGAAGATCAACTATACATTCTTTGTATCTGATTTTATCATGACCTTTTTAAGCCAAAATTTCATGCTAATGTGTGTGTTTGGATTAGTTTTTGAAAAATAGTTTTTACGATTTATGAGGTAAGTACGTAAAATAAATTTTTTTCTCATTTACGGAAAAAAGCTTCTGAAACCACGGTTTCAAAGTTATCAAAACACTCAAGGCCTATTTGAGTTCGTGTTGGAAAAACAAGTCCACACAAGTTGAAATAAAAGTCATTTCACAAACTTACCTCACTACTGTAAATCATATTGGAAAAAGCAACTTCTCCATTAATGTACATACACATTCAGTTAATCTTTTAAGAATTGCCCATACCTCAGCTTTAAAAGCACTTCACTGCCCTATTTCCTAGTATTAATTTCCTAGTATTAATTTGACAAGTGTAAAGATCCTCACCGAGCCACTTGGCATCCGTCCTTTTGGCTCCAAAATTCAAGGGAAGAGCCAATGGGAAGGTGCCATGTGTCACCTTCCAGAAGCCTTCCGGATGGATTTTCCCGATCGGTCTCCGTTTCGCGTAATCTCGGAAAATCCTAAAATTCTGAATCATAACTTTTGAAGATATTCTCCTTCTCATCAAAAGTATCCAAGTTAACTTAATTTTTGACCTTATCCAGGGTTTCAACAGTCCTGCTGAAGTTTCTCGAAAAACATGCACGGTTACGGAAATTACTTCCGGAACAAGCAACGTCTGGACAAAAATTCACTAATTCCAAATATGTCCAGATAATTTCAAGTTCATCCCCAGATAGTGAAGACTTTACGTTTCTGTCTAAATCCAAAATGTGACTATCGTCATTTTTCCCTATTTCGTCTTATTAGGAAAATGCTCTATCGGCTTCGGAAATAACTTCCGGAAACGTTTAACGGAAGCTACTAACTCGCTGATCAATATTTTACCTTGACTTTAGAAATCCTATTCCTGGTTTTCTAGATAGGATCTGTTTCCTATTTATTAAATCACTATTCACAAAATTTAATTATAATATTAAATAATACAACTTGCATGAAAAATCTAGATATTATTATTTTGATCTTATCTTCAATTTATCTTGCAATTTTCGGCTGAACCTATTTTCCTTTTAATAAATATTTATTTTTTATTTATTTAATTATTTAATGATTTATTTATTTTAATTTTTCCAAAAATTTCACAAAATTACCTAATTGGTCCATTCTTGTATTTAGGCTTAAAAATACTTAAACTCAACTATTTTTCACAATATTCTCCAATTAATTAGTAAATATATTTTTACTAATTTTCAACCATTTTCCACTAATTTTGGAGCTTCACATAATTATCTCTGAATTTCCTTTACTTAAGCTTAAGTAATTAGCCAATAATTACCTAATTACTCTCTTATCAATAATTGATAATTTTCTTAATTAGAATGCCTCATTACCTCATAAATTTGGCCCTGACATCTTTGTTTTCATGACTCCTGCATTATCTTAGCATTTACGGGGGTATTTTGGTCATTTCCTTACTTTTTGAGTATTTTTCTACAATTTCTCCAAGTTTGTAATTTAATAAATTACCTAAATTAGGGACAATATTCTTCCCTATTTCAAATAGATATTTACTTGCCTCTTTTATAGCTTTTAGAGGGTATTTATAACCCATAATGTATTTAGGGACCTATTTGCAAATTTCCAAACGTTTTAGGGACCTAATTGCAAATTATCTAATTTCAAGGGAAATTGCCCTAACAACAAGGTAAACTCAATATAAGGTGTTTGAGACCTCATATTCACCTATTTTCAATAGGTATAATTTCTCAATTTTGATATTTACCCTAAGTGTGATTTTTAGGGTATTACATGAAGAGGCTATGAACTTCTGCAAGGATTATCTATCAGGGGCGACGATACAATCTCAGCATGACGAGGGGATAAGCAAGGGAATTCGAGGAATCAGACTGAAGAATATGCCTCGTGAAGAGGTGTTGCAAGCACACTTGTACATCCTGAATAATATGGAAGTAGTTCAACCATACATTGATGAACACGAAGAGTTTGAAGAATATGAATCCAAGGAAGAACGACATGCAGATAGCTAATGAGCAAAAGAAGACATTCATAAAGTGGTTCCAGCAGAAGGTATTGCACGAGACCGGTGTGTCGGATACAATTGAGTGGTTAGCTTGAGGGCCTTCTTTTCAGGTCATCATATGGAGCGGTTATGATATAAACGGATATTCTTTCTACACAAAAGACCAAGATGACAGAAGTTCTGTGCAAAATAGTGGGGTGATGGTTGAAGTTGAATCCATGCACTTTTTGAGTTCGAAAGACAAAAACCCGGTGTTAGCATCAATGGCTTATTATGGAGTTATTGAAGAAATATGGGAGATGAGCTACAACAAGTTCAAAGTTGCTTTATTGAAATGTAAGTGGGTTAGCAATAATGTTGTTGTCATAGATCCTAAATTTGGATTTGTCTCAGTTGACCTTCAACGACTTGGTCATAGAGATGAGCCATTCATTCTAGCAAGCCAGGCGAAGCAAGTGTTTTATGTTACAGGCCCTGCTGATAAAAAAAATGTCTATTGTACTTCAAAGTAAAAAACAGAAGTATGGTGAAGAATCCCTGAACTTTGACGATACACTCCCTTTCTCAACAAATCCACCTATAACACGTGAAGTAGAATTGGTAGATGATGAAGAATATGCTGCAAGAAAGGATCACTGTGAAGGAATATGGGAAACCATATGAAGATTGCACACTTATGTACGTGATCGCTCCATGATTCTCAAATTATGTACGTGAAGAATATGTATGTGATCTCTCCATGATTCTCAAATTATGATATTTTTGTAGATTGCACACTTGAGTTTCTAATTATTTCATTCACTTCATTGGTTTATCTTATGGCTCGTTTTCCAATTTACAGTTTTTTGATAGTGTTGCTCCGTTCTCGGATGAAGAAATCGATACGGTTCGAGACGTTTTGGCTAGACATCTTCTGCAATACCTATAGGTATATATGTGAATTTGACATTGTTGTTGGCCGGTAGTGCACTAGTTCAAATGTATAGTGCGAATTTGACATTGTGTTCATGCTCATGTATTTCATTTTGACATTATATTGTTGTTGATGCTCATGATGTATTTCATGTATTTCAAATGTATAGTGCACTAGTTTATATATGTCTCACTGTTTAATCAACCTGATATGTTAATGAACGAAGGTTGTTTTTGAGCACTGTGGCTAGTGGCTTGTAAATATTGCATTCCTGTTTTGCAGACAATTTGAGAATTATATAAATATGTAGTAGTCATTTAAAAAAAAAACTAAAATAAGGCGTCCTGAAAATAAATTCAGGATGCCAAAAAATAATTTAAGAAGTCCTTAATTAAATTGAGGACGCCTAATATGATAGTTCAAAAAAAAAAACTAAAAAAGGCGTCCTGAAATAAAATTCAAGAAGCCAAAAAAATCAATAAGGAGTCCTTAAATAAATTAAGGATGCCTCATATGACGATCCTGAATCATTTCAAGACTGCTCATATGAGGCGTCCTTAATATAATTCAGGACGCCTCATATCAGGCGTCCTGAAATTAATTTAGGACGCCAAACTTAAAAAAAACAACTACCCTACCTGAGATGTCCCTCTGAAAAAGGACGTTAATTGGGTCTTATTTAGGTCGTTTTTTTGTAGTAGGGAATGGGAAGACGAAGACACTGAAAATCGTCTTTAATCAAAATTTAGAGATTTTTCAGATTATATACGTCACCCATGAGAAGTTAGACGAAGCTATTCAACATAATCGGAGAAATCATGTAATTAGGTTTTGAGTAAATATATATTTATATGATGTGATTATTATACTTGTGAATAGTTTTCACGTTTCAAAATTCGTAGAATTTTTAATTAAAGTACCTATAGCATATTTCACCACAATAGTACAAATAGCATATAAGAAAATTTAGATGTTGTTACGCTATTGCGGGCATATATGCCTTGTTTATAGAATTGTACAAAAGCACACCGAAATGAAGATAAATAGTACATTTGTAAATATTTGGACAAGTAATTATGTTTTTGCTCTATTATTTGGTTTGTGTGGGTGTGTGTGTGTTTTTTTTCTTGCAAGAGTTTTGTGGTTTCTGTTTTTATGGGTTGATGTCTTCTGGTGGTGAGTTTTGTACCTTTATTTGCTTTATTTTATCTTGGGCCTTCATATTTTTATGGGAGAATCACACACAGGTCCCAAGGATGACAAAAAATACAATGAGGTCCCAACAAGAATTCACATTACACAAAAGTCCCTAGGGACTTCTGTGTAATTATATGTGAATGTAAAATGACCATTATGGACAAAGGAAATTTACAACAGACAAAGTATAAATTTACAACTGAAAAAGTATAGATTTACAATAAATTTTAAAACCATCGTTTTTTTCCATTTTGACTTCCAGAGGCTATTTACAACACACAAAGTATAAATTTACAAGCGAAAAAGTATAGATTTACAACAAATTTTAAAACCATCGTTTTTTCCATTTTGACTTCCAGAGGCTATTAACAACACACAAAGTATAAATTAACAATGAAAAAGTAAATATTTACAACAAAGTTTAAAAATCGAGTTTTTCAATTTTTGACTTCCGAGAGCGGTTAACAACACACAAAGTATAAATTAACAACTGAAAAAGTAAATATTTACAACAAAGTTTAAAAATCAGAATTTTTCCATTTTTTGACTTCCAGAGGCGATTAACAACACACAAAGTATAAATTAACAACTGAAAAATTAAATATTTACAACAAAGTTTAAAAATCAGAATTTTTCAATTTTTTGACTTCCAGAGGTGATTAACAACAAACAAATTATAAATTAACAACTGAAAAAGTATAGATTTACAACAAAGTTTAAAAATCATACTTTTTCCATTTTTGACTTCAGAGGCGATTAACAACACACAAAGTATAAATTAATGAAAGAAATATACTTTTTAAAAAGTTGTTAATCCCTTTTCGTATTTTGATACGAATGACTTTGTTAATCCCTTTTCGTATTTTGATGGGTGGGGAAGAAGTTGTAATTATAGCATACACCTAGGGCAAGTGACTTCATGTAACCCTTTTTTGTATTTTGATGGGTGGGAAAGAAGTTGTAATTATAGCATACACAAGGAAGTCAAATTATATGATATTAAGTTCAATGAGTAGGTGCAAATAGCCACTTACTCATACAACTTAATACTTTGAAATTATATATGAAATTATATTGTTGTCAAAATTCTCAAAAGTTGTTGTGAATTTATGCTTTTTCAGTTGTTAATTTATACTTTGTGTGTTGTTAATCGCCTCTGGAAGTCAAAAAATGGAAAAACTGTGATTTTTAAACTTTGTTGTAAATCTATACTTTTTCAGTTGTTAATTTATACTTTATTTGTTGTTAATCGCCTCTGGAAGTCAAAAAATGGAAAAATTCTGATTTTTAAACTTTGTTGTAAATATTTACTTTTCGGTTGTTAATTTATACTTTGTGTGTTGTTAATCGCCTCGGAAGTCAAAAATTGAAAAACTCGATTTTTAAACTTTGTTGTAAATATTTACTTTTCAGTTGTTAATTTATACTTTGTGTGTTGTTAATCGCCTCAGAAAGTCAAACTCAGATGGTTGGGAGAGAAAGTGAAACTCAGATGGTTGGGAGAGAAAGTGAAAGTCTGAACAATCTTGATCGTTGCCATTGTTTGATCTCTCCGAGAAATCGCAAGCACTCACACTGTTCCGGTTCTTCGGATGGCTTTACTGAGAAAAATTAACCACTTTCCATCTCCAAGAGACACAGAGATCAGTTACACATGACAATCAGATTACTCGCCGGAATCTGAGAATTTGCAGCCAAAACACGTTATGCAAGTCTCCTCAGTTTGTTTGCCTCCGCCGAAACCGAGCACCCTCTGTTCTTGGAAGCACAACGCAGTACAAAATATTTCTCAAACTCTCCCTCTCTCTCTCACTCACGGTGGAAGCGTCTCGCCGGCGACGGTGGTGGATGAGGAAGCCGCCGGCGAGATGGCCGGTCCAGAGAGGAAGAAGAAGAAGGTCCCGATCGAGAGTCTCCAAGGCCTCGTTCGTTCGTCCGCTCAGTTTTTCTCCAGGAGAGAGAGAAGAAAAAGGGGGAGAGGAGAGAGGAGAGAGGGAAGGTCAACCAGGTCATTTTACATTCACAAATAATTACAACTAGGTCCCTTGGGACTTCAGTGTAATTTCATGATTTCAAGGGACCTAATTGTAATTATCTCTACTCCTTGGGACCTGTGTGTAATTCTCCCTATTTTTATATATGATTTAATATTTAGCTTTTTTTTGAACAACAATTTAATATTTAGCTTGGCCCTTTGTATTTTTTATATTATTTAACTAAAACAAGTTTAATAAGTGCTTGGCTAAAAAAATAAAAAGATATGAATAAAATTTTATTAAAAGAAGTTTAATGATATGTATAAACTACGTAACAAATCCTATTTGATCTAAATAAACTACATTCCCTATTTGACTTTTCTCCTTTATTTTTCATTAAAAGAAGTTTAATGATATGTACAGACAACGTAACAAATCCATAGAAGTTTAATGATCGAAATAGGTTTTGGTATAGTCGGAAGGTGTGAGTGAAATGCGGGTCTTGTTGTTGAATGGGGAAGAACAACGAATGGAAGGGAATTTGAGGGAGCCGGTGGTGGCTAGATGCAGGTAGGTGGCTAGACTGCGGCGAAAATGGAAGATTCCGATGAAGCAGAGGACGGTGAGAGGGGCATTGAGAGAAAGAGAGCACCATATGTGGCAGAGAACATAGAGATAAGATTCAACCTTTTCTTGCCGCTTTTCTTATCTCACCATAATTGCCTCAAATCCCAAATAGTTTTAGTAAATTTGTACTCCCTTCCTCCGGTCTTAATTATAAGACATCATTTGGGGGTTTGTTTTGGTCCTAATTATAGGACAACATTCTTATTTTTGTCAATTTTTTCTTAAAATACCTCTATTGATATGAATGAGGGATTATGTGAAATAAATAAGGTAGTTAAAGTGAAAAATTTATATAATGGCATTTTAGGAAAATGAGTAAAATAAACTAATTTAACATCTATCCTTAATTCCTCTAAAATCGATTAAATATGTCCTATATAATTAGGACCAGAGGGAGTAGTAAATAAGTTTAAAAACGAATCAATGTGAACAATTTTTCCCCCTTGAAATCAAGGAGAACAACTTACAATCACTTTGAATTTGCTTATTTTGATGAGTGAAAATTCAATTTTGAGTTCATTATTTTTCATAACTTAAAAAAAAATAGTAAAATTTAAATTCACAACCTGACATGCCCGTTTGGGTTAGCGGTGGAAGAAGTGATTTATTTTCCATCTGACTTTTGCAGAAGTAATATAAGATAAAAGTAAGACTTAATGTGATTTATCTTTAGATTGACGGTGACAGAAATGTTTCTTTTTTTTTTCAAACTGAAACATGTTTAGATTATTATTTAAAAAGTTGGTTGAGATGAAAAATGACTGAAAAGGCATAAATATTATTGAATATTATATACATTAATATTAGTTGTACATATTACGATAATTGAAGATAAAAATTTAAATTTAAAATTAAAAAAATGTTTGTGTTCAAAGTTCAAACAGAGAAGTTACGTTATCAATGTTTGTGTTCAAAGTTCAAACAGAGAAGTTATCTAATTAAAAAGGAAAAATCGCCAGAGGCAAATAGGCCCCCAAACAGTGGCAGGAAATTATTTTAGTTCGGGCCAAAAAATAAACATATTGAACTATTTACTAAATAATATCTTATAACATTGAAAATACAAATAAATAATAACCAACAATTATAAATCAAAAGATAATATAGTAAACAAAAATTCTATGGCCTTTGAAAGGAGACTCATTACAAGGTGCATCACTTTCAGAAATTATTTTTTTAGAAATATCACTTTCTGAAGTTATTTTCTTCTTAAAGAACACACATCTATGTTTTTCTGTTTATCCTTACTCATTTTTTTCAACCTACAACAAATTGGTGACCTATAATATATGTTGTTGTAAGTGTTAATTCTTCTGTCACTAAACATTAATTATTATAGTACTACTTAATCCACAAAACTAACACTTAAATGTGCATTCCACCTACCTCAAAACAAAATAATTAGAGAAAATAAAAATATATATAATATGAACCTCAAAAAATATTTTTAAAAAAAAAAACATGCAAATTTGATTCAATTTCAGCTAAGTAAATAACCTATAATAATATATTTTTTAAAGAGAAATTCATTATAAAATCATAAGACAACCAAATAATAAATCCAAACCAATTAAAATTAGCTATTAATCCTCCTCTACATATATATAGTCATCTATTGTCAAAACTCAAGACTCTCCCAAAATTTTCACTAATTAGCACAATATTACCCTCATTAGAAAGAGAAAAATGTTAGATCCCAAGTGTTTTTATGATAACAATATAGATTTAAGTTTTTCAGATTAGAACCAAAGAGTGAAATAAATCAATTCAGTATCTGTGCATTATGAGTTGTCATTCTCGAGAATGTCCAAATAACTCTCGAGAATGGAAGGCTAAATTCAAAATGCTTCCATATGACTTCAACTTTCAAAAGCTAAATTCTTGAGAATTGACATGATCCCAAAACATCATATTAGATGCTAATTCTCGAGTATTGACCAGTGACTCTCGAGAATAAGCTTAGCTTATCAAAGCACTTATCTTCTGATGGTATCGCTAATTCTCGAGAATGCTCAGTGTATTCACAATATCAAAATTGCCTTGTGTTATATCATTCTCAAGAATGGTAGTATGATTCTCGAGAATGGAAGAGTGTAACACCCCAACTTTTCACAAGCAGTATAATTTTTTTTTTCATTTAAATCATCAGAGTAGAGCATTTGAGCGGAAGAGTAACTGATATATATATATAAAGTGCCGTAAGTCTGGCGGAATACAACAGCGGTACAGTGACCGAGTATTTCAAAAGTGAAGTATAACAACAAAAGGAAAGACTTCCGTCGGAACATCAAGAAAGTCTTCAGCCGGGTCTTCTACTCGGGCTGCTTGCCTCTCTTCTCGATCCTCGGTCCTCCCGATTCGGATGCTATGTTAAGAGCTGAGGTCCAATGTATACGGACCCCAGGTAACGGTTAACCTCATGTTTATGTATACACATACAGACAACGGACATCCACAATATCAACAGCACATACAACCCCTCTATCACAACCCATGCATATGTATTGCCCCCAGCATGCAGACATTTGCACCCAGCATACAGACATATTGCCCCCAGCATGCAGACACATTGCACCCAGCATACAGACATATTGCACCCAGCATACAGACATATCCTCTAACCACTATATGCAATCAAACAGTATAACACCTCTACAACACACAGACCACATATATGCATACCATAAACATCAGAGTTAGTGTTACAGTACGCGAACGTACATTCGTTGACGGTCGTCGGTATTTCTAGCGGAATACGGTACGACGGTAGGTCAGAACCTTATCAGAGATATCCTATCAATATAACAACGTGCTTGTTAATAATTTATCATTACGACGAACATTTTTAGTCAAAATGACCATTTTACCCCTGACCCCCTAATCGGCGGAATTTCGCCAGCACTTCGTTACTTTGACTAATTTTCTTCCCAAAATTTTGCCAGAACTTCGACACCATCATGATTTTCGAAATTAAAGACTAAAATACCCCTATCATATGATATCTAATCATACTTGAAAGATTAAAGTCTAACCTAACATTACTATTCCAACTATCGAAAAACTACGAAAACTTAAAGCTCGGTACCGAAAAACTTACACAGAGCTTCGCTTCAGAATTCCCCGGGCTCCTCCTTCTCTCTTCTCTCTCTCTAGATTTCGGTTTTGCTCTTCAAAATGGTGTGAAAAACCAAAGGAAAGGGGGGTATTTATAGGAAAAGAGGTAGGATTTCGTCCGTCGGATCAACTTTGTGAGAATCGATCTGAACCGTCCATACCTAACTTTGGAAACAAGTTTTGCTCTTCCTTCTCTCCCCTTGGCCAACCTCCTTGGCCTCAAAAGTCAAGGGAAGAGCCAATGGGAAGGTGCCATGTGTCACCTTCCAGAAGCTTTCCGGTCAATTCCCCGATCGGTGTCCGATTCGCGTAATTTTGGAAAATCTCAAAATTCTGAATTCATAACTTTGAAGACCTTTTCTTCCTCATCAATAATATCTAATTTAACTTAAGTTTTGGTCCTATTCAGGGTTCCAACGGTCCGGTCGAAGTTTCTCGAAAAACGTGTCCGGCTGCGAAAATCGTTTTCGGAATCATCAATCTCTGGACAAAAATTCACTGATTCCAAATATGTCCAGATAATTATAAACTCATCTCCAGATGTTGAGTTATAATTTATTTTCTTCAATCCTAAAATGTGATTATCTGCATTTTTCCCTATTTCGTCTTATTAGGAAAATGCTCTACCGACTTCGGAATTAACTTCCGGAAAAGGTCACTTCAAGATAAAAATCCACTGATTAATATTATATCTTGACTTTAGAAATCTTGTTCCTGGTTCTCTAGATAGGATCCGTTTCCTATAGATAA
Organism: Acacia pycnantha; assembly: GCA_025563575.1. Classification (NCBI taxonomy): domain Eukaryota; kingdom Viridiplantae; phylum Streptophyta; class Magnoliopsida; order Fabales; family Fabaceae; genus Acacia; species Acacia pycnantha. The sequence goes on along the minus strand of JAMWYP010000150.1, from coordinate 466,923 downwards.
TTATTTATTTTTCACATTTTTACTTTAATTAATTATATATTAAAATATTACAAGTTGTAACTAAATATCTAGATATTCTTTAGCTCATTCTTATCCTATTTTTTCCAAATAATTCGGCTGGCCCCTAAATATTATTATTTAATATTTATTTTTTAATTAATTAATTATTTAATTAATTATATATTTCAATTTTCCTAAAAATTTCACCAAATTCCCTTATTGGTCCATTTTTGCATGTAGGCTTAAAATTACCTAATCTCATCAATTCTTCCTCATATTTTCCCATTAATTAGCAAGTATATTTTACTAATTTTTTTAGCCATAAACCACTAATTTTGGAGTTTTACATAATTATCCTTGAATTTCCTTTGTTTATACTTAAGTAATTAGTCAATAATTACCTAATTACTTTCTTATCAATAGTTGATAATTTTCTTAATAAAAACAACTCATTACCTCATAACTTTTGCACTGACATTTGTCTTTTCATGTCTCACGCATTATATTAATATTCATGGGGCATTTTGGTCATTAAAATACTTTTTAACTTTTCCCTCACTATTTTTCCAAGGTAGTAATTTAATTAATTACCTAAATCAGGGAAAATATCATTCCCTATTTTAAATAGATATTTACTTGCCTCTTTTATAACTTTCACAGGGTATTTTATAACCCATAATGTGTTTAGGGACCTATTTGCAAATTTTCAAACGTTTTAGGGACCTTATTGCAAATTATCTAATTTCAAGAGTAATTACCCCAAAAATAAAATAAAATCCCCACAAGGTCTTTGAGACCTCATATTCACCTATCTCCAATAGGTACTATTTACTCAATATGATACTTATCATAAATGAGATTTTTAGGGTATTACAAAGAGACATCTCCATTCTATGTTTAAGTGGAAATGTGATTCTTGAGAATGGATGGAGTAATTCTCGAGAATGGTCTTCTGTCAAAATGTATTTTAGCTGATGGATTCTCGAGAATGCTTTGGGCAATTCTCGAGAATGGTCGAGTCTCCTTCACTATCACTCATTTACATGAACATGATTCTCGAGAATGCTGTATCAATTCTCGAGAATGATCGAGACCTCCTCCTCATAACTCATTCTATTTTAACATAATTCTCGAGAATGGAAGAACAATTCTCAAGAATGATATTACTGGAAGATACCCATTTGACTCACGCATGTTTAAATCATTCTGGAAATTCATGGGTTATTTCCCAATGCTTGTTAATCATCTTCAAACTCATTTTTACCATATCTAACCATTTCCTTGATTGAGTTTCAGTTGATTAACCGTGTTACATTTGAATCTGAGCGAAAGGCAATCCAACGTGGCAACGCATTAAATGCTAGACAGAGAAACAAAGCAACATTTGGAATTAAAGAGTGTAGCATTTAAAACTTTCTTTCGAGGAATACCTATTCCAGCTTCTACCCTGATTATCTCTCTGCACAAGATCGTCACCGCTGAGAGCATTTAATGAAGCAACGCTCAACTACTCACAGTCATTTTGCTTCTGTGTCTAACGGAAACACGAAGAGTCTCAACGGCTATTTCTTGAAGCTTCACAACGGTATTGATGGCGTTCACTATAAAAGCTCACTACATTCAATTCCGCCAACTACCGAAACTCTGCGCATTGAATTCGAGATTATTGCATTTACTGTTTCAATTGTTTCATTAATATCTTAACATATCTAGCACTTCAGTGATTATCATTTATCTACTCAGTGAGGAGTTTTAAACACTTATTTGATTATTGTTTAGTTGTTAAATCTTAAAGTTGTGGAACCTTAAATGTGGGTGTACGATTGCAACTTGTAAGGGGGAGTGAGTCCGAGTGAGAAAGAATCATCTTAAGTTGTATTCGTATTTGAAAGATTTAGTGGAAATCCCAATGTGTACTTGGGGACTGGACGTAGGTCGAAGTATTAGACCGTACCAGTATAAATCGCTCCGTGTCTATTATCTCCATCTCTATCTCTATTATCTTGTCTCTGTGTGAATCTTCCGAAAAGATTTTTGATTTCACCTATTCACCCCCTCGAGGTGATATTCCACCTTCAAAAAATACATAGAATAACTTTCATAAAAGGAGTTAGGTGAAAAGAAGTGATTTTAAGTACCTATTTAGTCCTTAAAATGAAGATGAATAGCGCCGGATATAAGATGATACTAACATTTTCAATAGGTATCTCAAACAAAAATTTTACTTTCCTCTCAAAACCCAATAAGTAATGAACTAAACATTGTCCTAATAAAAAAGAGAGTATAATTATAGAAAAGATAAGAAATTAGTTGGGGGCCAAATTATTGGCCAAAATAAAATATTATATAACACATATATATAAATACATAAGATAAGAGAAGGCCAGCTGGGGTCAAGGCCCCAACTGACCATAACATGGCTCCGCCACTGGCTGGGGCCTTGATAAGAAATTAGCTGAGGCCAAATTATTGATCAAAATAAAATATCATATAATATGTACATATATTATAACAAATTTTAGAAGATTTTAGAAGGGCAACTGGGGCCAAGGCCCCAGCTGGCCATTCAAGAGTTCCGCCACTGCCCCCAAATGTGTGTGTGAGAGAGAGGAGATGATGATGAAAGAATAATGTTGTTAGCCTTTTTTTTTAATTATTATAAACCATTAGCAATCTTGTTCTGCTCTGTTGAGACATGGAATATTTAAAAATTCCAATCATTTTTTTTTTTAAAATGAAATCCCAATCAAACTTCATAAGACGTTGAATCTCCAAAAGCACCAAACTGCAAATTTTATCCATAGATTCTATCATTAGAAGATCAACTACAATCTTTGTATCTAATTCTAGTATGACTTTTTTAAACCAAAATCCCAAACTAGCCTTAATCCTTTAAGAATGCCCACACCTCAGCTTCAAAAGCCCTTCACCACTCTATTTCACAAGTGAATCCAAACAATCCATAAATTTGTGGTCTCTTATCACATTACCACACTTTGCCTAGAAATGTTCACATTTGTTATAGGCTCATGGCACCATCTACGCGTCTGTTTGGATTAACGGTAGAAGCTAATTTACACTATACGAGGTAAGTAGTGATAGAAATTTTATCTCAACTTGCGTAAATATGTTTTTGAAACGCTACCACTCCCCCAAAAGATGGTGGTAAGGCCTCAACAATTAATATAAAAGAAAACTTGGTGAAAATTCCTTATTTTATATGCAGACTCAATAAGATTTTATGTACAAAAAGTATGAGTGATTTAATTCAAATCTTTCTCATTAATACAATTTTCAAACAATTTCTTGTTATTGATTTTTCCATGATATATATTCTTTTTACCTTCTCAATATAATGAATCATCAATCAAAATCAACATTGTTTCTCAAATTTCACACGCTAGGGGGTATATCATGTTGGTAGAGGTTTTTTACTCCTAGTATTAATTTGAAGAGTAAGCATTAGTAGCCTAAAGTCCTAAGGGATCCAACGCATAACCTCTCATATGTGTGTGTATATATATATATATAATTAATTAATGAGACCAGTGACCAGCACTACTAGGGCTGTGCATGGCAACCATTCTGTTCCCCAGCACAGTTTCTGAGATGAAACAGTTTTTTATGATTCTGTGCTTGGGAAGAGTTCTGAGAATCAGAATTACGTTTTTTAACTCCTTTTATTTTTACTCCGAGAATCAGAATTACGTTTGTTAACACATTTTATTTTTATTTATGTAATTTTTATATTCAAAAAATTATTTATGTGGTGGTGGCGGTGGTGGCAGTAGTGGCGGTGAGGTGAGGGTGGCGGTGGTGGAGGTGAGGTGGGGGTGGCGGCGGTGGTGGCGGCGGCGGCGGCGGTGGTGGCGTCGGTGGCGGTGGCGGCGACGGTCATGGTGGTGGCCGTGGCGGTGGTGGTGACAGCGGCGGCGGTGGTGGTGGTCATGGCGGTGAGGTGGGGGCGGCGGTGGCATTGGGGTGGCGGCGGTGGCATTGGGGTGGCGGCGGCGGCGGTGGTCCTGGCGATGAGGTGGGTGCGGCTGTAGGGGTGGTGGTGACGGTGGCGGCGGTGACGGGGCGGTCGTGGTGGTGGCGGTGGTGGCGGTGGTAGCGATGAGGTGGGGGTGGCGGTGGGGGTGGTCGTGGCGGTGAGGTGTGGGCGGCGGCGAGGGTGGTGGTGGATGGTGGTGAGGGTGGCAGCAGCGGCAGTGGTCGTGGTGTTGGCAGTGGTGGCGGTGGTGGTGGTGGCGGTGGTGCGGTGGGGGTGGCGGCGGCGGTGGCGTTGGGGTGGCGGTGGCAATGGGGAGGGTAGTTGATCCGTCGCTTAAGGTGATTGGAATTTCTTCACTTTGTCAATGTCACGATCGAGAGAAGGGGAAAAATAGATTCTGGCTTTGTGCCCAGAAATAGAAAAGTATGAATTTTCTGCTTTTTTTTTCTATTCCCCAAAGACACAAAAATGAACCGGTTCATCCCGGGAACAAAAAAAAAAAAAAAATCGGATTTATCAAACAGATTTCTCATCCATTTGTGTTCCTTGGAACAGAAATTAACAAAAAAAAATTATGGGAGCATTACCATGCACACCCTAGCAGTGTAGTGGTATTGGGAATTGTTTTTCCCCTTTAGGCCCTGAGTTCGATCCCCCCTCCCCTTGCCTTGTATCAAAAATTAATGAGACCATCTTTAGGTCCCAGCCAAGACAAATAATATTAGAAAAGTCTCACAACTTGTTAATGGTAGCTGATCCATTTTTTAATGGTTAGTGTTTCATTTGTTATTAACAAGCTCATGAGAATTTTATGATATTATTTTTCTTGGTTCAGATTTAAAAACGATTTTTTCTTTTTTCTATTTGGTTGGCCAAAAAAAAATCTTTCTATTTTCAAATCTGTCTAATTGCTTTCATAGCAGAGCGGAACTAGAAAACCTGGTCGTCCGGTTCACGTGAGCCTCAGCCCAACCGGCTCAGTTTGGTAACTTGGGAAAACCTTAGCCTGTTCCACATAACAAAGGGAAACATCCACCGAGCTCGGAGCCAAAGCTCCTGCAATGCACTCTTCATCGATGATTCGCCCATTTTGCTGTTTACAGAGCGCTACTTCGCCTCCTTCTCTCTTCTTGTCTTCCAAGAAGAAGTCCTTCGTCTTCTTGGGCTCTCCTCAGGTTCTCTCACTTTCTGTGCGTAGAGTCTCTCGGTTTTTCTGTTTACGTCAATGTCTTAATTGGAAGGTCTCAGCAACTGTCCTTGATTCTCTTTTTAACGCTTCAAGTGCTTCAGATTCTTTATTTGAGGTATTGCTTTCGATTTTTCGCATTTCCATTTGAGTTTTTGCTGGATAACATAGGAGAACTTGAAATTGAACTTTGCTTATTGGATAGCTAAAGTGCCATTAATATCTGCCATGCGATTTGTTTTATTATGCGTTACGTCTGGCTCGTGCTATGCTGTATTACCAATACCAAAGCATTATTTCTTCTCTTTTTCTTTTTGCATTTTCCTTCGATAATTTTTTTGATTAAGTGATGCCAAGGTCTTCAGTGGAGCTGCATTTTATTATTATTGATATTTATGGAGCACCCTAGAGAGAGAGAAAGAGAGAGAGACATGTATTATCTTAATCCTCCTCTTCTATGCTACACAGGTGGTTTCTGAAAATTTAGATTTTATATTCCAGCATGTAAATTTGACTGTTTTAGAAACATAATCTTTAGATTTAGACAGAGACTAAAATTGAGGCATCAATCACTAATTTTGTAGCATTTAGGTTGCAGCTATTGTTACCCAGCCACCTGCTAGAAGGGATAGGGGGAAAAAGCTGCTGCCTTCCCCATTGGCAAAATTTGCTCTTGATAGAGGTTTCTCCTCTGATCTTATATTCACACCTGAACGGGCTGGAGAGCTAACTATCAACTTAAGTTTTTTATCTGAAATATAATTTTGGTGAAATGAGCTTAATGTTGTTTTGTTGTCAGTAGCTGATGAATGCCGTGGTGAATGTAATCCTGGGAATTGGTTATGATTATTTTTTGATATGGTGTATGGGTAGAGTTCTGAGCTTTGAAGGCTGGATAAAGCACTATATAGTTCCTTTGCATTGCTTGTGACAGTATCGCTGTTTAATTTTTAATTTTTTTTTTCTTGGTGATAAATGAAGGCCAGAAAAGAATCGACAGTAGCATATTGACCAAAATCCTAAATTTCATATAAAACACATATCAACTAAAAGGTAATTTCAAGAAATTTCAATGAGGGATTGAGGTTTATTGAACAAATTAAGGGGATAATTGCTGGTTGCTCAAATTGAGATACACTGTGATCCTTTTATCTTCCTGGGTTTCTCCCAAGTTTTTAATTTGGAAAATTAATCTAATACTTTTCCAAATGGTTAGGTCTAGTATTTACAGACATTTGCAATTGTCAATCTAACACTCAGTTTTTTAATCCTAGCACATGACAACCTCAATCAAAAGCATGTAAGTTCTAGAGTATGTTGTAGTAACTGTAAAAGCTTTGTTACTGCAGCATATGGAAATATAATTAAAAATTGATGTCCATGTTTTCTCTACATGCAGGACAATTTCTTGTCAAATTTGAGAAGTTTGCAACCAGACTTTTGCATTACTGCAGCATATGGGAATATACTGCCCAGCAAGTTTCTGAACATACCACCATTGGGTTAGTCATTTTTGTTTTACTCTAGCAAAATCAACAATACATTCCTCTTATATTTCCTAGTTAAACATCCTTTGTATCCGGGAGAGACCATACTCTCCTTAACAAGTTAAAGTGTGAAATAAAATCCAAGCATTTCGAATTTATAAGTCAAGTTACAAGTTAATGCATGTTAAATTAGATCATTGACTGAATTAGTTGGGTAAAATTGCTCTTCACGGTTATAGTTTCTTCACCTTACATTTACATGTAGCATTGAATGAAATTCTATAAAAAACAGAATAAATAATAAAAAAACCAAATGGTTATGCCATAGCTTTGTTGGATTGCTTTCATATCTGAGTTTCTGTTCAATTAAGTTATACATGCATTTCGAATTCAATTAAGTTATTGAACGAAATCTTTTGGTTAACAATCTATGTAGAGATTTGGTTATTGATAGAGTATAATGATGCCGTACGATCCATGTAACCGACTCCACATAGGGGGTAAAGCTTTGTTGTTTTTGTTGTATATGCATTTGAAATCCTAAACCCTCTCTCTTCCTCCTCAGGAGAAGCTGCTCATTCATATTACAAATGTTAATAATTAGATCCTAGGCATGCATGTCTAATCTAACAATTAAATCTGCAGCTCTCTAATAACCAAAATCTATATCACACATGTAAATTTCTCAGGAACAGTCAATATTCACCCTAGCCTGCTGCCATTGTACCGTGGTGCTGCACCTGTTCAGAGGGCATTACAGGTTTCTATCACCTTTTTTATTGTTTATATTTTCTTATAGATTTTTTTACATCATTTTATCGTTTTTCTTTTGATGGAAATCATTTTATCATTGTTATTTTTTACATTAGGATGGTGTCAAAGAAACAGGAGTGTCATTAGTATTCACTGTTCGTGAACTTGATGCGGGACCAATCATTGCTAATGAGCGATTTGAAGTAGATGATCAAATTAAGGTATGTGTTTCTCTTTGTTCCAATGAAGATGTAGTTGTCCAAAACATTTGCCTTGTTTACTCAGATTAGTGCTTGTATTTTTATATGGGATACAATATTGGTTAGTATGTTTTATTCAAGAATTGCCCTCACCATAAATTTCTCCTTCCCTAACTCTCTCACAACACACTAATTCAGTGAAACTAAAATGAATGTTATAGTCCTTTTTCCCCTATTCTGACTAATCTTTAGGCATCTTTGTAGGCACCTGATTTACTATCTCAGCTGTTTTCTGAAGGTGGGATTTCCTCCCAAAGTTCTCTTTTCTATATAATTGGGGCTAGTTCTTTATTTCTCTACCTATTTCTCCCCTTGATGTATTAGGCTATTTGCAGTCCCTATGCTTAATATAGTTACACTTTGTGAATTAATAAGTTCTGGGTCTTCTTTGATAAGGCAAGATCAAAACTTCTCGTCCGCAAACTTCCTTCTTTATTTGATGGATCTGCAAATGTGAAGGCTCAACCTCAGGATCACAATAAGGCCACATTGGCTCCACAGGTACAGTTGGCTTAAATTGTGTCCCTTGGGGATCAAAATGGAAATGAACTCTCCTATTGTTATTTGATACTAGTTCCATATCAGATGCTTTTTGCATTTTGCTACATATTGCTTCAGACTAAAAGTGGATATAGTATCTTTGAATATGCATTTCAGGCAATGTTTTTTTCACTGGCACAAACATAAATCATCTATTGTAAAATTATTCACCAATTGACATGGACATGTTAATTATTTGTTTAGTAGCGCATGAAATTGGATGAAATTGAATTTAAACATTGTTTCTAGTTCATGCCTTCCTATAGTAATCCATTACTTATGAAGACTGATGATTGTAAGCTCTTATTGGCTATTTCCTTGTTAATATCACTTGCCACTTAGAGCTGCTATCTGAAGGATACCTGTAATTCTTCAGGGTAGATCAGCAGAATTTGATACATAACCTCTACATCCGAATCTTGTGTGCAGAAATTAGATCTCATTTTGTTTGTATTTTTAAATAATTTACTTAATTGCCTTCAGCAGTTTGCTGCAATTTAAGACCACTTCAAAGCATTGAAAATTATGGGCCTGTTTGATCATGTTGGAACATTTGAAGATTGTGTTCTTAAAAGTCACTTCTTTAGTTAAAAACAAATGCTGTAACAAAGAAGCATTTAAGTATTTTATCAAATTATCCAACATGTGTTTTATGAATGTTGATAGTCTTTCACCCATATTTGTAATTTTGGTAGTGAAGGTAATTGTCTAAAAATTCTTAATTACTGTTTTTGAGTTGGCTTTATAATAGTAGCTTCAAGTCCTTACTTCTCTCATCACAGAAACATAAAGTATGCCACCATTTAAAAATTATTTTACATGCTGACCAAATACATGTTAAAAATAGACTAAAACTTGTCATCCCTTAAAGAATATGTTTTCTCCTCTTCCACAGAATGTTCTGACAGACACAAATTGCTTTCTGTTGGTTCCAGTGTATACAGTCAGTGAAACATCTTCCTTACTAGTAATTACATATAAGCATGGGTGCTTTATGCAGATTAGTCCAGAGGAGTCATGGTTATCCTTTGATCAGGAAGCATTGGTTCTACATAATAAGGTAAGTTTCCTGATTTTACTTGAACTGTGAAGTTATGACGTAGAACAATTCTAGGTTCGTGCTTTTGCAGGGTGGCCAGGAACTCGAGCAAAAGTGTTAGTTGAGAAAAATGGTGAGCAGAAAACAATGGAATTTAAAATTATCACCACGCGAGTTGGCATCCACAAAAATTTTAATATTTTCACTTTAGTCTTTGTTATTTATTTTGTGAAGGGACTAAAATAAAAATATTGAAATGTTTGTGAGGTTGGAATGTAATTTTATGAACACTTGGGTCCTATTCTTCTATTGTGAGGTTGGAATGTAATTGTTTTTTACCGTTTAAAATTTAATATTTTCATTTTCTATGAATGAAATTAGTAGGGTTAGAAGGTTGAAAAGATACAAAACCAAATTGAAATCCCATAAAATTAGGGGGGAAAGACACTAATTAGAAATATAAAAAAGAAAACTCAAGGTGTCCAATTTATCAAATATCAATTCAGCCTACCTGAACTTATTTTGAATTATGAAATATTGCCAAAAGATAATAATTACCCTTCACTTTCATTTCTTTAAAATGCCACATCAGCACCTTACACCTACTGTTGAAGTTTCTGGTGCTAGTAACCACCTCTAGTGGTTAGTCGCCAGAGTTCCGGCGGCCTAATATATTTTTTTAAAAAAATTCTAAAAGAAAGGTAGTCAACATTGAAATTAAAGTAATTAATAACAAAACTAAAGTAATAAATATGGTATTTGATGGTAAGCGTTTCCTAATAAGAACTTTTGTTTCAGTATTTACTATTTTAATTTTGCTATCAACTACTCTGGTTGGCTGTTGACAAAGTTCCGAATATATTTTTTGAGTTTCTGAAATAAGAGTAGTTAAAAGTGAAACCAAAGTAGTAAATATCAAAACAAAAATAGTTATTAGCTAAAGTTAGCAAAAAACACTTTTTAACTAATATTGTTTCATAAATTCAAAAAATGTATGGGGAACTTTGCCACCAACAAGCTAAGGCAGTCAATAGCAAAGCAAAAATAGTTATTATGAAATATCCAACATCAAAGACCTTATAAACTACTTTATCTATTCTGATTTCAATATTTAGCTTCACTATTAACTATTCCGATTTTAATATTAATTACTTTTGCTTCATAAATTTTAAAGGGTTAAAGTGCAAAAATTTATGAGATTTTTCCAAAATTGTGTTTAGTGAGGTTTTTAAAGCTTTTTTTTTTTTTTTGGGTAAAAAAAGTTAGGGGAATGATGTCATTTCTTAAAATTTCAAAATTTCAAATCAATCTATTTGAGATTATTGAAATTCAACACCTTATTATCCTTTTAATATTTTTTTTATCATTTTCCAAAGAACAAAATGTGCATTCTTGGAAAAAGGGGCCTTGAGAAGTACTATTTACTATACACTGAGTGATGTCATAAAGAGATATCATCATACAAATTCTTTCATATTCTAACTCATCAGTCATCACAAATGCAACCGACTAGACAATTATATTCAATCCAATAATATAAGAGGTAGGATATTCTTTTTTTTTTTTTTTTGAACAACTCTAATGATATTGATAACTGGAATCAACGCGATACAGGGAAACAAAAGAAGGTACTCAGGCAATAAGCCTAGTAAGCACAAAACAACTCAACAAAAGAAAGCACTAGAAAGCAAACAACCAACTACAAAGCAAATAAAAGATAGAAGCCACCCAGTAGGGAGGCGGGACACACAGATCAGCCAGGATCAGAATATCTGGGCAGGACCGAGACGTGGTCCCGATGATCCCTAACACTCCGACAATCTTCTTCCGGCAAGAATCGGGACAAAGAAGGTAAGGGTATGCCTACCCACCCCACAGGGCACACCTCCTTATTAGTAGATACACCAAGCCAATCTGCTGCTCAATTCCCCTGGCGGGGAGTAAAAGTAACTGAAAAGCTGGAATCAGATTTAAGAGCAAGTAGAATATCATCGAGGACGCCCCAAGATTGCCATTCACACGAATCCTGTTGATAATTGTTTGCAAGTCGTTCAAGGGTATGGCAGTCGGTCTCAAAAATGACATTTTTATTCCCCAGATCTTGGGCAATCATCAAAGCCCTGTGCAATGCTAAAGCTTGATCATAAAGGCTGAAATTGATTTGACTTTGTCAGTAAAAGTCCACTGGACATGGCCCCAATGATCACGACAAACCAGGCCAATGGCAGCAGAAGACTCTACATAGGAGCCATCCAGATTGACCTTTAGCATATGTCTCTCCGATGGGATCCATCGGACGACTTTGATTGGAGGCTTAGGGGTTGTTTCTTCATCATACCTGGGGAAATTCGCATTCCAGTGAGCAAGTAGCACCTGGTTTGCTTTCTCAATGACCGCTCTGGGATCCGGTGCTATACCATTGAAGACCTGATCGTTTCTTCCCTTCCAAATAAACCATAACAACCAGCTAATGGAAGCAATATCAAAGTCTGATAACGGCCAAGATGGATGCATAATAGTAATCCACCACTGATTAAAGTTGTGAATACTACCAAGGTCACTTTTGATTGACAGCTGACTACCAAACCAGACGCACCTCACCCAATGGCAGTGGAAGAAGAGGTGTTCCAGAGTTTCACAGGAGGCCTGGCAGACCGGGCATACCTCCGTAGGGCCCCTCTTTCTTTTAAATAAGGCTCCATTCGTTGCAAGTGAGTTGGATAAGCATCTCCACAAAAAGTTTACCACTCTGGAGATGGTTTTGATTTTCCAGGTTTTTTTCCAAACTGCACCTGGGATCTGAACTGAGCTTCCGGGAGGAGGAGAAAGGGTCGCGGCTAGAGCCGGGAAATCGGGCCAAGCCCATCGGGCCGGCCCGTTTAAGCCCTGGCCCTGTAGGGCTCGGGCTTGAAAAATATGCCAGAAATTTGAAATTGGCCCTGCAGGGCCGGCCCGAGGCCCTAGGCCCGTTTAACTGTAGCATTTTTTTTAAATAAAAATTAATTACCTAAACTTCCACTTAATGAATGTGTTTATTTGTAATTACTTAGATTTTTTTAGTTTAAACTATAACCATTTTTTTATGTTTATTATTATTCTGTATTAAAACACATAATTAGTTATTATAAATTTTAAAGAATGGATGTTTTCATATTAAATAAACACATACTTTGGTATTACAATATTATATAAGTAATAAATTATAAATATATTTTGTATAAAATAAGTATAATTATTTTTACATGTCAGTAAAATCATGCCTGAATCGAAGGAATCTGCATACACACACAAAATTACTAGAGGGGAAGGCATTTTATCGTGGGCATACATAAAGCAATTCCTTTGTTTAATATTTTTTGAAAAAAAAGGGAAAAAACATATTCTTTGTGTTTATTTGTTTTTTTATTACGAATGAATAAATGAGTTTATTTGTTGAATGATTTATATTGTTTAGATATTAATGTTGATAACATTTATTTGATAGATTAGAACTTTAATGGTTGTAATTTACTAATTATATTTCTTTGAAAAAAATTGAAGGAAAAAGAAGGAAAAATAATTAAAATTTGAAACAGTAATTTTCAGGCCCTGTAGGGCCGTGTGAGATCATCAGTGGTGCACCTGATAGATGTGATATTCCAGCATCTATTACCTACATCTATTATGGAAGCAACTCGTTGGTCTGATTCTTTGAGCCTATCATCATCAGTAGCTGGCCTCAAGCTGGGGAGGGAGGGGATCCAGTTGTCCTGCCAGATTCGGGCGGACTCACCATTACCAATCTGCCAGCATATATAGATCATTTTTTATGAAATCTCTCCCTTCAAGAATACTTGACCAACACCATGAGGCTCGATGGCCTTTTTTAGCATCTAGGAACACATTATTGGGAAAATATAGGCCCTTCAGGACTTGCACCCAAAGGTCGTTGGGATTCTGAGTCAAGCGCCAGGCTGTCTTCGCAAGTAGGGCATTATTGAATTTGATAAAGTCACAGAAACCCATACCCCCTTCAGATTTAGGCCGTGTAAGTTTTTTCCATGCCATCCAATGAGTCTTGTTTTGTCCTTCCCACCAGAAATCTGCCACCAAACTGTTTAGGGCTTTACATGTTTTGACAGGAAATTTGAAACAGGTCATAGGGAAGATTGGGATAGCATTTATAAAAGCCTTGATCATGACCTCTCGTCCTACAAATGATAAATGTTTACTCCTCCATCCGAGGGTATTTTTTCCAATCTTCTCACGAACATAAGCCAGCGCCTGGTGCTTGGTCTTCCCCCAAACACTGGGAATTCCCATATATCTGCCTTGATCTATGCTTTCACCAATGCCAAGGATGTCGCAGATGTCCTTCCTGTCAGGGTGCGGGGTATTATCTGAGAAGACAATGTTAGATTTGTCCAGATTGGGTAGTTGCCCTGATGCTGAGCAATATTGCTGGAGTATTTTGGCCAAGGCCTGGCAATTCTGAGTACCTGCATTCATAAAAAACAAGGCATCATCTGCGAAGAAGCTGTGAGACAGGATTGAGAAATTATTACTTAATCTAATCCCAGTTAATCGACCCTGAGACACAGCTTTATTAATCATATTTGAGAGCACCTCCAGGGACAGAATAAACAGATAAGGTGATAGGGGATCTCCTTGTCTAAGCCCTCTGCCAGGGCTAATTGATGATATTTTCTCCCCTGCAATACATAAATTAAGGTGGACAGTTTCCAAACAATTCATAACAAGATTGACCCACTTAATTGAGAAGCCAAATTTTAACAAAACATTCCTCAAGAAGTCCCACTCAACCCTATTGTAGGCCTTACTCATATCCATTTTTAAAGCAAACTCAATTTTTTTTCCAGTTTTTTTCCGTCTCAAATAATGGAACACTTCATGGGCTATGATAATGTTGTCTTGAATTAAACGGCCAGGTACAAAGGCACCCTGGTTAGGAGAAATGCATTCATCAAGACAGTGTTTCATTCTGTTGGCCAGGACTTTAAAGATAATTTTGTAAGAGAAATTGCATAGGCCAATTGGACGGAAATGAGCAACTGTTTCAGGCTTATCAACGTTCGGAATAAGAGTAATATTGGTTCCATTAATCTCATACAATGGGAGGTTCTTATCAAAAAAAATTCTTTAACCATTTTAACTGTAGACTCTCCCACCTTATCCCATGAGTATTGGTAGAATTTACCTGGAAAACCGTCTGGCCCGGGGGCTTTTGCTCCTCCCAACTCAAAGACAGCAATTCGGACTTCCTCACTCATGACAGGGCGGAGGAGCCGTTCATTTGAAGCATCATCGATCCTTGTGTCAGCTGCATCTAAAGCTGGGGCCAGTTGCCTAGGTCTTGAAGGAGAGAACAGGTTGCTGAAATAATCTGTGAACATGGCATTTGTTGTACTTTTGTCCCGCATCCACACGCCATTATCGTCCTTGATGCTCAAGATCGAATTATGCCTTCTCCTGATAAGCGTGGTAAGGTGGAAGAATTTTGAGTTTCTATCTCCAGATTTCAGCCAAGAGATGCGAGAGCATTGCCACCAATAGTTTTCTTCCTGATCCATTAGTTCCTCAATTTTTTGGAGGAGGGATGTTTGTTCCCTTTTGCTGGCCTCAGTTTGATAGCCCTGTCTAACCGTAGTTAGGCAAGATTTCAATGCGTCTATCATACTCCTACGGTTAGGGAAGTTCTGTTTGCTCCAATTTATAAGATCCTTCCTGCAAATATTCAAAGAAAGAGCAAACTGAATAATAGCATGATTAGACCGCGGGGCACATACTTCTCAACTATTCTGAATCACCCGCATAAAATCAACATGAGCAATCCAGTAATCCTCAAACCTAAACGGTTTTATTTTATTAGAAGAAACATGAGTAAAGTTAACAATCAACACATGATGGTCCGAACCAAAGGGTTCAATGTGAAAAACTTGACAAGAAGGAAACTTATGACAAAAAATATCATTGCCCATAGCCCGGTCAATTCGCTCTCTGATAGTTGCCTCATCCCGCTGCGGTTGCACCATGTAAACCATGATCCATGGAACCCCGGATCAATAAGGGAACAGTCTGAGATAAATTTTTAGAAATTAAGGATCTTCCGGATGGCTCTTGGGTTTCCTCCCTGTTTTCCTGGTGAGACATGGTGTCATTGAAATCCCCTATACACACCCAACTTTGACTCCTCTAGGAGGCGAAGGTGATGATATTTTTGTAAGTCTCAAGCCTGTCCTTCTCTTTGGGTGGCCCATAAACAAAAGTGATATAATAAGGGAGCTCAACTGACGGATCAGATACATAAGTGTGAATGACATTCCTGGATGAGGAGAGGATATTAACAATAGTATTTTTATCCCAAAATAAAGCAAGTCCTCCACTCAAACCAACTGGATAAATAATCAACTCTTCCTCGAACCCACATCGCTGTCGTATCCTGCTAACATACTTTTGATTCTTCCTGGTCTCCATGATGAAGACGATTTGGGGGTTTTGTTTATTACATATTTCTTTAAGGAATTTGACTGTCAGAGGAACCCCTAACCCCTGACAGTTCCAAGCTAGAAGACTCATGGCGAACCGATGGCTGCTTGGTGACAATGCATCGGCGTGTAGCAGAGCATTACAGTCAACAGTATGATGTTGGGGGTCAGCATTGGACCCAGATTCTTCAGTCAAAGAGTTGATGGGGACCACCAGGGTGAGAGGCTTAATATTTTTAGTGTTGTATTTGGCCTTTCTTCCCCTCATCACTTTTTTTAAATTCCTCACATTTTTACGGGTACTCACAAGGCTTGTGTATGAAATAGGGGGCACACCCGACGGTTCTTGATGATTTTCCAGGAACAACAACCTTTTTTTTGGCAGATTAGAGAGCCAATTGTCTTCCTCAGCATCTTGAGCTCTTTTTATGTTAAGGTTACGGACCTCAGTGGTAACAGTCGAAAGTGGAGATAGTCCGACAGAGGGGACCAGGGCCTTAGTATTCTCAGCTTCAGAGGTCGGATATTCCACTTGGTAGGGCGGTGGCTGGTTGGCCGGCGGTGGCTGGTCGGAGTTCTTCTCAGGAAAGTGACCCTGGAACCGTAGGACAGTGGCTGAACCCGGTATAACTTCTTCACTTGAGTTTCGCCGAGAATCAAGCCGTGAGGAGAGAGGATTTGAATGCAGACGATCGGAAATCAAAGGATGAATGATTTCATTAATGCAAATTCCCTTTTGACTCAGCCCATAATTGCGATCCACAAGAATAGGAGAACAGTTGCCAGATTTAGGAATTTCTTTAATGCAATTTCCCTTCTGATTTCATTTAGGAATTTCTTTAATGCAATTTCCCTTTTGATTTCGCCCATCATTGCGATCCACAAGAATAGGGAAGCTGTTACCAGATTTATGAACCTCAGGCTCCAAATTCGGGATTACACACGGTTGAATATGCGAATTTCCATTTAGAGAGAGATCCCCAATTAATGACCCCATAACTGAAGCCGTGAGAATAGGTGCTTGATTCAACGGTGGACACACCTTGATTGCCGGTGGGAAGGAGATACTCGGACCTCCCATGAATATCACAGGGGTTGGAATATTTGAATTAAATTGTCCGTCTTCACCTTCCTCGTTGCATAAGGAAAGATTTGTAATATTCCCGCTGTGATTTCCTCTATTTCCCTGTTGAGATTTTTCTCCGGCCAATCTCCGGTTGGTCGCTTGTCCAGTTGCCGGTGTCGGTTTTCTGGCCAAAAGTTTCGATTCTTCCCATTCCAAATCATGCGCCACAAGCACCTCCTCCATAGTCCTAACATGATGTGTACCCAAACCGATGCCTACCCGAGCATCAGTTGTAGCGTCATCTGTATCTTCTGATTGGAACTTACAATTTCTTGATTCATGTCCTATTCTCCCACAGTCGTAGCAGTAGTTCTGTAAACGTTCATATCTAACAGAGACCAAGATTGGGTCACGCTGATGCCTGGGGACCCAGAAGCCTGCTAGGAGCGGGTTTAGGATATTTAGGAGAACACGGGTTCTGATAAAGGTTCGGGATAATCGCCCCTGTATTATTGGAATTTCATACATCAGAGTTCTTCCTATAGCATTTCCTAGTGTTATTGCATTCCCACAATCAAAGGCAACATGTGGCAGCCCATGAAATTGTATCCAGAACGGACACCAGTCAAAGATCACCTCCTGGAATACCATATAGTCATCCCAATGTTGTAGGTTGAGCATGGTATTTTGAATAGACCAAGGACGCCCTTTTAGAACACGGTGGTAATCTTCCTGCCTTGTGAATCTGAACAAGAAAGCATTTTTAGTGGGCATCTCATGAATCTCCATCCCTTTGTCAATTCCCCAACCCTTTTTTATCATTGAAATCACTATGCCTCTGTCTGCATTTTTGTCGGTCTCCAAACGCCCTACAAGTGCACGTCCCTTCTGGCCATTAATTGATGTGCAAAGGTTCAGATGAACTTCCTTAGGACGCCTAGTACCACTGCTATTCGAGCCAATCTCCATTATCTAGAAATAAAAGGAAAACACACAACTGATAATATAAGCATAGGAATAGGGAGTACCCTTCGAGCCAATCTCCATTATCTAGAAATAAAAGGAAAACACACAACTGATAATATAAGCATAGGAATAGGGAGTACCCTAAACAATGAGATAAACCCAAAGAAGAGAACTTATGATCTAGACAAGAGAGCAACGAAAAGGAAGAAGATTCTCACAGAATGAGAAAAAGTCTCTCAACACGGAGAGGAAACACTCACAATGGAGAGGAAATATCAAACATGTAAAAAGTTTTTTCAGATGTAGGATATTCTCACTACCTTATTTTTTCACTACCTGTTCACTACCTATTTATCACCGTCAGATCTGTTTTTTATCCAATGGCCCTGATTTACCCTACTTAATCCCCTTTTTCATTCTCCATTTCTCCCTCTTTCCAAGAGCAGCACCTCCCAGCGATCTGCACACCTCCGAATACTCCGTCGTCCCTCCTCCTCCAGCGATCACCGTGATCTTTCTACAATTAAAGTACAATAAATCATGCTTTGATTTGTATCAATTATCATCATATTTAAAATTGTCAAAAGGAAATAATAATCCAAATACATATAGGTTATTCTACCTACCCCAATCCTGACTCTTGGAACCGAAGAAACTCCGACACTCAGCATGAATGGATTCAACCTTTTTAGGTTCAATCGGGCAGAGTCAAAAGAGAAAAGGGGATTTATTTACTTTTGTTCCATTCTTCAGAGATTTTAAAAACCTAGGGAGCAATTATCGATAGCGAATTTTTTTTATAATTTCCGTTAAAATAATTGTACGTGATTGTGATGAATTCGTATATATAAAATATAGCTTCTGGAATCAACATGATCAATTCAGAACTTCCGAAAATATATATAAAAAAATGGCGTGGCTGGGAGAGAGAATTTATGATGGTTTGTTTTACTTTTGTAATTGATTGATAAATCATGATCGGATGGATTTTCGTTAACGCCCACCAACATCGTTACCATCGGTCCCTCATCGGTAAAAACGAACGGTGAAAACCCAGATTTGTTTTTCATTTCAAATTCATGTGTTTAGGTTTAGTTTTCATGTTTATATGTTAGATCCATGTCAAAATTTGGCTCACAACCGTTTTTCCACGATTATCACCGTCGAAAATGTCGTTCCCGAGCCCTCCGATGACCTAAAATTGTTACCTAATAAAATAATATATTATAAAAGAACTTTGCTTTGCCCGAGAGATCAAAAGTCCTAATATAATAATCATATCTTAACCAAATTAATTAGAGCTGGGAATCAGGGCCGGCCCGGCCCGACAGGGCCTAGCCCTATAGGGCTTGGGCCCAACAGGGCCGGCTCTATAGGGCCTGGAGTAAGGAAAACATCTGTTTTTCAAAGCCCGGCCCGATAGTACCAGGGCCAGGGCCGGCCCTACAGGCCTGAAAATTACTATTCCAAATTTTAACTATTTTTCCTTCGATTTTTTTCAAAGAAATATAATTAGTAAATTGCAACCATTAAAGTTCTAATCTATCAAATAAATGTTATCAACATTAATATCTAAACAATATAAATCATTCAACAAATAAACACATTTATTAATTCGTAATAAAAAACAAATAAACACAAAGAATATGTTTTTCCCTTTTTTTTCAAAAAATATTAAACAAATGAATTCCTTTGTGTATGCCCATGAAAAAATGTCTTTCCCTCTCGTAATTTTGTGTGTGTCTGATTCCTTCGATTCGAGCATGATTTTACTTGACAGTAAAAATAATTATACTTATTTTACACAAAATATATTTATAATTTATTACTTATATAATATTGTAATACCAAAGTATGTGTTTATTTAATATGAAAACATCCATTCTTTAAAATTTATAATAACTAATTATGTGTTTTAATACAGAATAATAATAAACATAAAAAAAGGGTTATAGTTTAAACTAAGAAAATCTAAGTAGGTACAAATAAATACATTCATTAGGGGGAAGTCTAGGTAATTAATTTTTTTTTTAAAAAAAATGCTACTGTAAAACGGGCCTAACTAAGTGGCCCGAGACCTGCAGGCCTACCCGATTAAGCCCGAGGCCCTGCAGGGCCAATTTCAAAATTCTGACCTATTTTTCAAGCCCGAGCCCTACAGGGCCAGGGCTTAAACGGGCCGGCCCGATGGGCTTGGCCCGATTTCCCGGCTCTAAAATTAATATACTGCCCTACCTATGGGTTCGAACACGGGACAGGTTGCTTCGTACACAAATTATTACTCCCTCCGTCCCTAATTATAGAAGCAAATTTTAGAGTTGATTTTGTTCCTAATTATAAGAGCAAGTTTTAACTTTTGTCAATTTTTTCCTATAATACCCCTATTTATACTTATTATTAGGAGCATTATATATATGTGTGTTTACATATATATGTATATTTGTGTTTATGTGTGTCAATATATATATGTGTAGATATATATGTGTGAACACACACACACATATATAAACATATGTGTGCGTAGATATATGGGTGTGTGTCTCTATGTATGTAGATAGATCTATATGTATACACATATATATACACACATATATGTTTATATAGCAAGACCATTATTTCAATTATAAAGCGTGTGGAAAGAAAATTAGATCTATATGTATACACATGGCTATATAAAAAGCAACTAATATATATATATATAAACTAATATGTCATTGATATCTAATGTAAGACAAATTAGAAACACTTATAATTAGGACAACTTGTGTCATTTTAAATTTATATGAGGACATTTTAGGAAAATGAGTAAATTTAACTAATTTAACTCCTCTCCTTAATTCTCCCAAAATCGGTTAAATTGATCCTATAATTAGGGACGGAGGTAGTATATTATAATAATATTTTATAACAATAAATTATTATATTTATTAATTATTTAAAAATTTATAATACATACACATCTCCATATATAATTCAGTCCATTTTCTTTTAAAGATAATCGTTTACAATCAAACACAATTCACAACTATATGGAATCATACACAATCCACAAATACATGAATGAATATTCAGAGTTACCTATTACCCCCAATTTAAAAGTAATCACCAAAAAATTACTCCAAAACTCTTAATCACAGTTTTTCTTTTGATATAAAAATTTTAAGAAAAGAGGTTGGATTCACCTACAATCCAAGGATAGGACGAAATCTCTCTTCCTCCTAGGTGATACCGATGTTGGATAAAACGAGTCATGAAGTATATTATCAGCATAATTACATTTAGTTCTCAAGCAACAGAAAAAATAAAAAATGATCCCTGCAAATTTTATCAGCATAATTACATTTAGTCCCATGAGACTTTTTTACGATAAATTTTAATTCCGCTTACAAGTCTAAGTGCAGTCCATGTTAGAATTTTTGAGTTAATAATTAGATAATATGTTTTATATATTTTATCTAATTCAAAAATTCATTAAGTAGTCCACGTTCAGATCACTAACTCACTATTCTCTCAACTAACCCATTATCTTAGCACAATTGATTACCACTACTTTGATGGGAAGAAGTGGGATTAATTAGTCCGTGCTTTTCTATATATGGTCCCCTAAGTCTGCTCTCATTGTAACGACTACGACAAAACATACGACTAAAGTTTACACCATCTAAAGATTGAGAGTGAGGACTTAGAAGGACCATAAGCTTCTTCTATCGATATCGAATCAATGGCTGGAGGTATTTCTGTTCCTTACTTTATTTATTCCGCATTGATCTAATTGCTGATTTAGGTATTTAGCATGATTAGATCGCCTTAACTTTCCAACATTTGATATCAAAGCCTTTCATATACCTCTGCCTTGGTATTATCCGATTAAGCTCTTACATGAATATATGAGTTTTCAATCTGAGTATATGCTTACTGCCTGCAATTTATTTTAACTGCTATTTTCAATTGCTCATTGTTGTGGCTTTCGGTTGTGATGAGGAGTTTGGTTTCCTTCTCTTCAAAATCATACAACATTTATGCTTGCAATATGGGTTTTTCGAAAATTCTCTTTGGTCTTACCGTTTGGAATCAGTATATGTGTTAAATGATTTTTTGATTTGAATTTCATCGTGATTTGAATCTCGAGACGCATCAAGAATGTTTTCGAAGGACTTGGGAAACAATTTCATCGTTTTTCTGTTCGAACTCCGATTTCATCGCCAAATCCGAATGCATTTGAATTATCGTTTTTCGATTACTATATAATACATCTCTTGGGTTTAATTTATTACTCCCTAGATCTAGTACTTATTATATATAACTATATAATACATCTCTGTTTTGCTCTTCGGATTTGGCGGTTAAACGTTTTTCGACTACTATATAATACATCTCTGGTTTTCGATTACGTTAATATATACTGAATCGTGCATTTCGTTTTGCTCCTTGCAAAATTATTGCCCATATATCGTTTTGAATTGTCCGTGAACGCTGTCGGAGAAAACGCCATAAAAGGATCCTGGAATCGTCGGAAACCGCCGCATAAAGATTCTGGTCGCGGCGTCTTTTAGCAGGTCGTTCTCGGGTTGCGTCAGCGGCAGATCCTTCCGAGTCACATTCGGATTTGGTGACTAGAGCTGCCGGTAAAGAGTCTTGGAGTCGCCGAAAAAGGAGATCTGCATCTGCAGAACGGGCGACGGGAACCGGGTCGACATTCGGGTACTAGGGATCCGGTTTGTGGGGAAGATGACCAAAAAAAAAACGTAGAAACGGTCCAGATAGATTTCGAACCTGAGACCTGTATGGGTATGGGAGAAGGCCAGCATTTTGCCAGCTGCGCTGCATGCCCCATGTACTTAAAATTTTTCATTTAACATATATCAACATGTTTTTAGTTGATAAGCAAAATGGTCCAGAGGGGTTTTGAACACAAAACCAGTGAGTCCTGACATGCCTAAAGGCTGGTGCTCTGCCAGCTGTGCAACGTGCTCCTTTGTGTTTGATTGTGTTCATTAAATAAATTTAAATATTTCTTATTTGATAAATAAAATCTTCAAAGTGGTAGTGTCGGATTTGAACGCGCGTTCCCTCGAACAGGAAGCCACATCAGCCCTTTTTGGACCATTGAACTGAGATGACACTTGTCCTGTTTTCAAGGATTTTATATTTATATATCATGACATTTTTGGATTTAAATATAAATCTGAAATTTTATTTAAGATTGGGATTTCATGTGATTATTATATATGAATTGTATACTCTGTTATTTGCATGAATTAATTATTATTTAATTATACATGCAATATTGAGTTGAATAATATGCAAAACATGAATATCCAAATTTTTTTTAATATTGCTTATAGTTTGTTGCAATATTAAATATTAATGTTGAGTGATCTATATGTTTTTAATTAATTATAGAGTAGCCATAGCATGTTTAATTAGTTGGCAACCTGTTTTATGTGAAATGTATTTTCTTACATTAATTTGAATTTTTTAAATTGAGAAAAATTAATTTTGGCAACTTTCACATGTTGGAAAATTTTGAAAAAAGTTTTACTATTATTTTTGAGTTATTTAATTGTCTAAATATTTGGAAAAATTAACTTTAGACAATTACTTTTTTCAAATTGTTGAAGCCAAATTTCAGTTGAATTATGCCAAAATTAATTCTTTAAACAATATTTGGATACATAAAACAATGGGAGGTTTTTTCTTTTAATTTGATTATTTAGTTAATCAATTAATCCCTCCATTAAGACGAGCATATATTTGATATATTTTTGAATGTACAAAATAGTGGGAGAATTTTTCTAAGATGATTATTTAATCACATATTGTTGATTAAATTGATCAATTAAATTCTCATCAAAGATTTGTGTATATTTGGAATCTAAATGCACAATATTAGTTTTGTGTTATTAATATTGGTAATATTAATTTAATCAAAGTGGGAGGATTGTATTTAGTCACTTATGTTGATTAAATTAATTGGTTAAGTCCTCCATGAAGGTTAAGGGCCCGTTTGGATTGACTTAAAAAAAAAAGTGCTTTTTTTTTTTGGCCCCATGTAGTGTAATATCCCAGTTTTTCTAACAGTAATTGAGTGTTTTAGGATGATTTATTAAGTATTTTACGGACTAAAAGAGATTTAGAGGTATAAAATAAAAATTTATTTTTCTAAAATAAATAAATAAATAAATTTTTATATTTAATTAACATTACAATATATTATTATATTATTAAATTATATCATTATATATATATAGTAAGGGAGTAGGGACGGTGGAATAATATATTATTATATTATATATATTATTATATAAAAGTAGGCAGAAGCAACGAAAGAAGGTCACGGGGAAGAAAAACAATTAGAAACAAAACAAAACATGTGGGACCCACTGACAAATATTTTCAAAACCTCCCGACAGCCTTTCACGTGAAGTTTGAAAATTTGGCACGGGGAAAATTACGTAGAATGACCCAGAGGTGTAAATCACGGTTAAGGACCCATTTTTCTCAACTATAAATACACACACAACGCACCCTGTGAAACGCAGAAGAGGAAGAAAAGAGAAAGGAAAGAGAGGAGAGAGAAAGAAAGGAGAGAGAGAGAAAGGAAGGAAAGAGAGAAGGAGAGTAAGGTGGTAATTATTTGGGGATACCTAGTTGCTCTTTGGTGGTAACTCTGGATATTTTTCCTTATACTTGTGAATTATGTATGATTATATTTTTATGCTTATACTATTTATTTTAGACTGATATATATGATACAATATTTTATGGGTTGTAAGGTTTTAAGATTCTGCTATGGAAATTTTAGATTGTATTTGTACATGGCACTAAATGCACGTATTATACATACCAATTTACTATTTACTATTTACTATTTACTGTTTACTATTTACTATTTACTGTTTACTATTTACTATTTACTGTTTACTGTTTACTGTTTACTATTTACTATTTACTATTTACTATTTACTGTTTACTGTTTACTGTTTACTATTTACGAATGGTAAATTACTATTCACGAATACATACAGTGATACTATTTATTGATCATGAATTTCAATGGTTTTATTTGATATTAATGGAAGCGTAATGCATTATTTTTGAATGAGTGCATTTATCATGGCGGTTGTATTTGTGATGGGATGGAGTTTGGAGGAATCGATATGTTATGATTTTATGCCACCACTCGGTGCACAAGTGGATTGGTACTTTTCAGGGCCCCTTCTTTCATGTTTTCCTCTGGCCGGGATTACATTAGAGTTGTGGGACATGTGACACCTCCTTTATTCTGATAAGGAGGGGAGCCATAGTCCATACTTAAGCTCTATACTTTTGGCCGGAGTATATCTTAAGTTTTGGTGAGCTTGGAACAATTCAATCACATGAATATGTTTCGTTGGACTATGTGTTAGCCTATGGCTCCAAATCAATGTATAAGGACGGAAGAGGATATAAGGGTGGTTGCATCCGCATGTTATATTATTGAATGGTTTAAGTTGATTAAATGATAAACGTTTTTGTAAAATCTTTTATGAGAACTTTTGGAATATATATAGTTATATACAAAAATAAATGTATTTCATTATCTCTTGTTTTTAGTCATATATGATTTGCTTGTGTACGGTAGAATATTCGGTAGTTCTTGAGATGTGGAAATCTCATCCCATATTAACATTTTTCGGTGAATATCCTAGTAAGGAGCAAGGGAAGGCACCTATGGAGTGAGCTTTGAAGGCTCTTTGTACTCCCGTAGTTTATGTTATGTTATTTCTATTTGCCAAGACCCTAAGACTTCCGCTTTGTATTAAACTCTGAAATATTTTGGAGACATATTTTGGGTTTTGTATTATGATTTCTATTTTAAACGGTTATATTTTTGAATGATTTGGTTAATAATTATCCTAGTGGGAGATATTTCAAATATTTTGGCCAAGTTTTCAGGTGATGGATTTGAGGTGTTACATGTAGTGCTTTTTTTAAGCTCAAAATTAGAGCTTTTGAAAAAAGCAGCATTTTAGCTTTTTTTTGTGACTTTTACTTTTTTAAAAAAATATCATCTAAACACATAAATTAATTTTTTTTTGAATTAAAAAAGTGTTTTTTTTTATGAAAAAAGCCCATCCAAAAGGGCCCTAAGTCCTCTATGAAGCTTTGCATATACAGAATTTAAGTGCACATTATTGATATTTGTGATTAACTTGTGTGCTAGAGTGATAGCTACAACGCCCTCTTATAACATGCATAAATAATCACATATAGATTTTACAATATCAATCTTTGGAAGGTGAGTAAATGAAATTTTATTCACATTAATGATTTAGTTGATTAAATTAATTAAATTAAGATTCCTACAAACATTGTGGTGTGTGTACGATATTTAGATTGTACATATTTGATATTAGTGATTAGCATACATATCTTGCTTAAGGAATAGCTACAGAAACCTTATGCACATGTTGTATGCATATTTAATCACATAAGGTTATGCCATATCAAAATTATGGTCATATCTACAATTAGTATACACAATGATGTGATGTCTTTGTGATGAGTATTAGAAGGCAAGGGTGTGCTTCCATTTCATCGAATTGTTGCACCGGGGGATTTCGTGCTTGTTATATGAAGAGAGAGGGAGGTGGTAGGGAAAGGGAGGGGCAGTGGTTGGGGCCAAGACAGTTAAAATCGAGATTTTACGTAAAATCGGAAGAGGGATAAAAAATCGTAAAACGTAAAATCGTAATGTAAAAAAGTTGTAAAAACATAAAAGCGTTTGTAAAATTAGTAAAATCGTTTTAATGAAAAAAATCGTAAAAACGTAAAATCACAGTGATAAATCGAGATTTTAACTACTATGGTTGGGGCGGATAATTACAACACAAAAAGTTAAAATAAAATAATTTTTTCCCACACAACACCCACGTGCAGGGGATATATCTGGAAAGATAGTTTATATGTTAAAATAATCACATCCATACAAGTTGACAAAACCATGAGAGAGGGAATAAAATACGCGCTCAACAATAAAGGATGAAAAGGAGTAGGGACATGAGATAGGGTATCAAAAGTGTGAGATTGTTTAACTCCCGGGGGAATTGTGGGCGTGGCTATAATGATTCTTGGTGTTTACAAGGAGTTAGTTCTTATTCTTGAGGATCCAGTCAGGCAAGAAGGTCAGTAAGTTTTAGGTAGTCATGTTTTGTCGGCCTCATTTTTTCTGAAACGAATGTCTATTTTGTGCCAATGGGAGTTTTTGGATCTGTTTAAGGATTGTTTATGTCCACTGTTATTTTAAATGATTTTCATCATACTAATATACATAAAATCTTCTGACTAACAACCATGTGATATCACGGATGTGGTTACATATCTCGGTTTCAAGTGGTACAATCTGATGCTGTGATCTTCCTTTTGCAGGTGAAGCATTTTTTAGAACAAAATTTTCCAGTGCTTCTGTCCTCAAGTTTTGTCACTGTCAGTACATTTGTTTTTTTAATCTTACCAAGCAAAGTAGTAATAATGAGGGATTTAGGCCAAGTAGAATAGCTGAAATAGATTGTTTTTATAGGTATCTTCATTCTGTTCAATATGACTTGTAGCAATTATGTATTGTTGTCCCTGTAGTTCAATCATTAGAGTAAATTAGTCTTAGTTTGCCTCCAGTTTTAATTAAAAAGCAAAGTGAGTTTTGCAAAACCAAACTACTCTGTAAACTTATTTAAGCCTACAATTTATATTCAGCCTACAACTTATTCAAATGCTGAAATTGTAAAACTCCATCTCCTTCATGCATTATGAGTTGGCTGGACCCAGCAAATCATTATTATTGGAATGATGCCTCTGCAAAACAGGGCAATGGTATTTGTTTTTCTACACATTTTTTACAGTTATTTTTTATTTTTAAGTTTAGAGATCATCAGTTTTGGGTTGAGCTAGTATGGCATGTTCAATTGATTAAACAAACAGGAAAAACATGAAAGAGGAGCAGCTAATGATATTTCCATGACTCGTATGTCAATATTCAAAGCAGTTGGCCCTGCTGGAGGTGGTGCAATGTAAGTGTACTATGACTTTTTTAAAGATAATAAATTATCTTTCTTAGTGACAAAAATTGCCAGACAAAGATGATCTCAAATGGATGGATTCAACGACTAACGATCAAATGATCTTTGGCTTCTGCAAAACATGTCAGTGGTAATTGTTTTTTCTTTTCCTTTTTTGAAGTTATTTTTTCTTCTCCAGTTTAGAGATCGTCAGTATTGGATTGAGCTAATATGACATGTTGATTTGATTAAAAAAAAAGGAACAACATCAAAGCGAAGCAGCTAATGGTATTTCTTTGACTGGTATGTCACAAGAATTGAAGGGTTTTGTTTGCTAACATTTTTTTGGGTAAGTGTGAATTTTTCATTTGGTTTTGCTGGTACAAAAGATAAAGGCGCTGTTTCAACTCAAAGGGTAATTTATTCTCATATTATTGTAGATTTTTGCATTAGATTGATTCTCTATTTGTTTAATTTTTGTTTTGTTTCCAGGTCTTTTTTTTAAGCTGCGGGCAAGAATGTTAGCTTCCCTTAATGAGAGGTTGATTGGCATCAAAGTGGGTGACTCTTGGTAAGATGAATAAACCTTTTGTATTTATTGTTCCTTTTGGTTGTTCTTCAAGTCATGATCATGTTATAAATGAATTGTTGCCAGCTATGTTAAGGTAGGACTTCTTCGCGTCTCACATTACGGTGAGTATGTTTTCTAAGTTTGCACTTTCTTTGTAAAAATAATTTGATTTCCTAATAAGTCTACTTTTTCAATTCGGTGTTAATAATTTTGATCTTCCCAAGATTAGGGGATTTTGTGCACAATATCTTTTACCATGTTTGCTCATTGTTATTTGTATCAATCTTTTGGAAGTCTAATCGTTTCTCTTCCTGAGCTCGTGGTCTTATAAAAACTTAATACTAATGGCAGTTTCATAATTCATGATGGAGTAATTAAGCGCTTTATGGATTGCATAGAACGGGTCATATTAAAACTGAAAATGCCTATAGAACAAAGGGGCTCTCATTGCAAGCACTCTGTGAGTATTTAGTTTGCTACCTCTAACCTATTCCACTATTTTCCCATTACAAGAGCTCTATGAGTATTGTGGACCTGTGCGGCATTAGTATGAACTCAATTTTAATTTTTTTTAATGAACTTGATTGGCATATTTAATGTATCTGGTATATTTTTAACCCCTTTATGACTCAGGTACATACATATTTGCTGCTGAACTGTTTTGGAGTCTCTTTAAATCAAATAGTTGCAAGCCAAAAATCACCTTGCTATCATTGTGGGTGATGTGATTGCCTCAACCATAAACCCACATCAACTATTATGAGTGTTTTGAATTGCTCAAGAAATATTACTAATATGACTATTTTTTAATGACATGTTAAAGCTTACTTTATGGTTTAGAATAATCATTTAATTTCATTTAGTTGTGTGGGGTGATTTTTATCATACTACTATTATTAGCCATCTTATTGTTGTCTTTTGGGTGTGATTAAGCAATTTATCTACATCATGACATGCAACCATCACTTCTACTTTCGCTCATTAATATACAAGTTCCTTCTTTGCACTGCTCATTAGTATCAAAAACATGTTTCTTAATCTTTACTTTTATCCTAAGAGCACAGCAATGTTTCAACTCAAAGGGTAATTTATTCTCAGATTCTTCCAAATTTTTGCATTAGATAGATGGATTCTTAGTTTGTTTAATTTTTGTTGTTTCCAGGTTTGTTTTTAAGTAGTGGGCAAGAATGTTAACTCCCTTTAATGAGAGGTTGATTGGCATCAAAGTGGGTGACTCCTGGTAAAATGAATAACCTTTTTGTATTTAATGTTCATATTTGGTTGTTCTTCAAGTCATGATCATGTTATAAATGAATTGTTTCCCAGCTATGTTAAGGAAGGACTTCTTGCTCAGTTGTTCCCTTAATGTTCCTTTAGTCACTGCTAGCCCTGCGCTGTTTGGACGTTTGTACGCCACATGGTAAATGTTTGGACATTTGTACTCCGCGTGGTAATTATTTTATGACATTATCTGCATGCAATTTGACTTGGAAAATACTGTCAAACTGAGATGTCATGTTGGCATTGAATATAGTAACTAGAGAGAATCTCAGAAAAATAACTACAGAAGTGTACCAGATGCGGACATAACAACATAAGGGGTTTTTGCTTTTATGAAGAAATATTGTTTCATGCTTTGAAAAACAATTACTTTGTTAACCTACATTCATGTTGCAATAAGCATATTTGCTTTTTAAATTGTTAAAACATTTAGATGAGTCGGATGTTTGGATGCACTTTAATGTTGTTATCTTATTGCATCTGCGCAGATGCACTTTAATGTTGTTATCTTATTGGCTTCAACCAAGTCCTACATTACCTGTTGATAGGTTAACCAATTCCACATTTTTTTATTTCAAATTATATGGTAGATAATTAACTATATCATTGCACCAAGTCCTGCGTAGTTACCTGTTGTTATGTTATTGTACCTGCACAACGCGCAGGGATTTTTTGCTTGTTCTATAAAAGACTGAATAAATAATAGAAAAAGCCACGTGGTTATGCCAAAATTTTGTTGATCCATCTTTAATATCTGAGTTTTTGTTCAAAATATATATGAGATTTTCCCTAAAGTGCGCTTAACACCAAATGTTTTTTTAGGAGGTAAAAGTGACTACAAACTTCTAAAATAGGTGGGAAAAAATACGTTGGCAATTAATTGATTGTTAACAGGACCATGTTTGACCAAAAATTGTGATGCAAATGTTGATGTGAGTTATCGAAGTCCTAGCTGGAAGACTTCATTGTTGACAAAAAATGGAGCACGATGGCAAAAATGATTAGAATTCGCTTTGATTTTGTGGAGATTTGAGACAGAGCCGTAGATCTATTCCTCCAAACTTGTTGAAGCTCTTTGCCACATTCTTCGCCAGGGTTCTTTTTCTATTACTGCTAATGTTAAAAGGATAATCATTATAAAATGGGGCAATTTTAAAAAATTGAAATATAAAAAAGGAAATTTACTAAACTAAAAAAATGCAGATAAACATTTTTTTATCATGGTTTAAAATCATAAAAAGGAATTATTTAATCAGGAGATCAGTAGTTTTTCCGCTTTTGAATAATACTAACTCCGATCCTAATTATAATATCTAATTGACTTCTTTGAGGCAGATTAAAGAAGCTAAATAAATTATTTAATCATTCCATGTATTATGTATCCTTAGATTATATATTAGTTTATTAGTCAAACTAATTAATTTAGAAGAAAAAATAAAAATAAAAATATTCTAAAGCAATTTAATTAGCTTTCTTAATTTCTCTAAAAAAATCAAATAGGTTTTATAATTAGTACCAAAAGAGTAATTATTTTCTCTGGATTTTTTTATCAAATGTTAATGTTGTTATTATCTGCTTGGGAAAGTTATGCCATCTTGCCCGGTTCATATTCATCTTATTCTTTTTCAACTCCACAATTCTATTTTAACCCAATCAAATCTCATTTTATATAAACACTATTTTCTTCCAATTTAATTGTCCTTCACATTCCGTCCTTTTCAGTTTTTGGAAAAAAAAAAAAACAAGCAGGAGCCGAGACGCGTATCCCTTGGCACTCAAGTATTGCCCTCCGCCCACCTGAAACATTCTTGTTCATTGCATTTTTATCTTCCTCCTTCAAGTTAGAGTGTAAACAGTAGAGCAAAAGAAAAAGGTCTCAGTATGCTCTGGATTCGGGAATGGGGCTGCATTACCTGGACGAGCCTCCGGACGGACTACTAGCTGCTATTCGGGAAAGATGCTGCCGGTGTTGCTCGTGCAAGACTGTGCTCTACCGTAGACTGATCTAATCGATTAGTTTCCTTTCTTAACAAAAAAAAAGGAAAAAGGTCTCCGCATTCATTACGAGACGCGTATCCCTTGGCACTCAAATATTGCCCTCCGCCCACCTGAAATATTCTTGTTCATTGCATTTTTATCTTCCTCCTTCAAGTTAGGGTGTAAACAGTAGAGCAAAGGAAAGAGGTCTGCGCATTCATTACGCCAGACCAATTCTATCAATCTATTCTTCTGTTTCTTCCTCTTCACTTTCAATCTTGTTTCGCTCTTCAATTGTTTTGGGGCACCCAAACCAAAACCATGGTCACTGCAGTAGCCTTCAGCATCCTAAATTTTTCGTGTGGCGGCTGGTCCAAAATGGTACGTACAATACGCAATCTACGAGACAATCTCGACTCCCTGAAAAATGCTTCAGATGATCTCAATAGCTGGTATCTTGATGTCAAGATGAAGGTGGAAACGGCGGAGAGCAATCCAGATCCAGAGCTGAAGGTTTTGAATGTGGTAAGGGGTTGGATGGGCAGGGTAGAAGTCCTACAAAATAAAGTGAACTCCATTTTGCAGCAAGGTGATCAAGAAATACAAGCCAGGTGTTTTGTAGGTCGTTGTCCCAAGAATTGTCTGACTAGCTACAAGCTAAGCAAAAAGGTCAACAAGAAGTTGAGCGATGTTAATGATCTTAGGAGCCAAGGGCATTTTGATGTTGTAGCAGTAAAGTGTGCTCGTGATATGTTCGAGTTACTTCCCGTGGATGAGACTGTAGGTATAGAATCAACATTCGAGGAACTACGCTCATGCTTTCAGAACGATGAGGTTGGTATCATTGGTTTGTATGGAATGGGAGGGGTAGGCAAAACAACTCTGCTTAAGAAATTCAACAATGATTTCCTCTCAACCATAGGAGACTATGTGGTCATTTGGGTTGTGGCATCTAAAGATGCGGATGCGGGAAAAATTCAATACGACATTTTGAAGAAATTGCGTGTCCAAGATGATGGTTGGAATGATAAGGCTAATTTGTTACTCAACATCTTAAAGAAGAAGAAATTTGTGTTGTTAATAGACGATTTATGGGAAAGAATTGATTTGGTGAAATTGGGGGTTCCTTCTCCTAAGCATCATAAATGTAAGGTAATATTCACTACTCGGTTGTATGAGAGATGCGGCGAAATGGATGCAAATAAGGTCATAGAAGTAAAGTGCCTCACACCGACTATAGCATTTGATTTGTTCAAGAAGACCGTGGGTGAAACTACTCTTGAAAACTCTGTTATATGTACTCTTGCAGAGCAAATGGTGAACGAGTGTCAAGGGCTACCACTCGCTGTTTGTGCTATTGGACGTGCCATGGCAAACAAGGCGAATCGCAGTGAATGGGAGCGTGCTTTAGAAGTTTTGAGGAGTTATCCCTCGAAGATCGAAGGTATCGTTGATGTATATGACTTGCTTGAATTTAGTTACGATAGATTGCCAAATGATACATACAAGTCATGTTTTTTGTATTGTGCTCTATTCTGTGAGGGCTATGACATTAAGAAAGAAGAGCTTATTTTGCTGTGGATAGCGGAAGGTTTTTTGGCTGAATTTGATTACAATATTCATGAAGCACGTAAGCATGGAGAAGATATAATTTCAAAGCTGAAGTACACTTGCCTATTAAAAGACGGTGAGAAAGAAAATACGGTCAAGATGCATGATGTGATTCGACGTATGGCTCTTTGGGTAGCTTGTGATCAGCAGAAAATGACAAGATTTTTGGTAAATGATTCTTCTAAGATTACTGGCCTTCAGGTATACAATCATGGAAAGTGGGAAGAGGTAGAAAAGCTATCATGGTGGGGCAATAATGAAACAATTACAGATTACTTCTCTCAAATACCTAATTGTCCTAATCTCGTCACTCTGCTTGTTAGGGATGTTTGTATACCAGCCTTTCCAACTGAGGTATTTGTCCTTCCGAGTGCTATTGCGGTGTTGGACTTGTCAGATAGTGGTACACTATTAGATCTACCTTCAACAATCGAGGACTTTGTAAACCTACAACACTTGAACCTATCCAACACTGGTATAAGAAATTTGCCAGAGGAGTTGAAGAATTTGAAGAAGCTGAGGTTCTTGTTGCTGGACGGACTGAAAAATCTTAAATTACCAGAGAAAGTTATATGCAGTTTATTATCCCTTCAAGCTTTTAGTACGAGGGGTAGTAGATTTTCAAAGACTGGTGAAAATGTGTTGTTGCATGAGCTAGAAGGCTTAGATCGTCTTCAAGATTTACGCATTTGGGTCTTTAGCCAATCCTCTGTTGAAACAATACTCAATTGTTCAAAATTGCAAAGGTGCATGTGTGAGCTACAGGTTCGACAATGCTCAGTGCCCCATGGCTTGTTCTTAGCACTGGGAAATATGGAGCATCTTGAATCATTGATAGTTGAGGATAGCACAAAATCAAAGGATACTAAAGGTGCAAATATTGTGAGGAGCCCATCATTTCGGAAACATATAATGAGGCTTCGCTACTTGCGTCTCTGTGAGTGTTATAATGTACTTGACTTGAGTTGCCTTATACATGCTCCAAACCTTGAAGTCCTTGAATTAGAGAAGTGTGACTTATTGGAGGAAGTTATAAGTGATAATACTGAGATAGTGAAAGACAATCTGTTTTCCCATCTCACTTCTCTTCGTTTGGAATCTCTGTATAACTTAAGGAGCATTTGTAGAATGACACTACAGTTTCCTAGTTTGAAGGAGATTATCGTGTGGCGTTGTCCCCATTTAAAGAAGCTCCCATTTAATTCTCAAAGTGCTTTGAAAAATCTACAGCGCTGTATAGGAGATCTTGAGTGGTTTCACAAATTGCAATGGGAAGATGAAGACACCAAAAATCTTCTTTCATCAAAATTTTTGGTTTCTCCGCATCGCCCATGAGAAGGTAGAGAGAGCTATTCGACAACATCTTTCAAAATTTGGAGAAATCAGGTAATTAGCTGTTTGGTACATGAAAAGTTCGAGGGTATGTTGTAGTCACTGTAAAAGCTTTTTTACAGCAGCATATGGTTAAAAATTGATGTTCATGTTTTCTCTTCATGCAGGACAATTTCTTGTCAAATTTGAGAGGTTTGCAACCAGACTTATGCATTGCTGCAGCATTTAATGAAATTCTGTAAAAGACAGAATTTCTTCCCTTGGTGAAATGAGCCTAATGTCGTTTTGTTGTCAGTGGTTGATGAAAGCTGCCGTGAATGTAATCCTGGGAATTGGTTATGATTATTTTTTGATATGGTGTATGGGTAGAGTTCTGGGCTTTGAAGGCTGGAAAAAGCACTATATCTATACAGCTCCTTTGCATTGCTTGTGACAGTAACGTGGTTTAATTTTTGATTTTTCTTTCATGGTGATAAATGAAGGCCAGAAAAGAATTTACAGTAGCATATTGACCAAAATCCTAATTTCATATAAAACACAAATCAACTAAAAGGTAAGTTCAAAAAATTCAATGAGGGCTTGAGGTTTATTGAACATATTAAGGGGATAATAGCTGGTTGCTCAAATTGAGATACACTGTGATCTTTTTATCTTCCTGGGTTTCTCCCAAGTTGTTAATTTGGAAAATGAATCTAATACTTTTCCAAAGGGTAAGGTCTAGCCTTTACAGACATTTGCATTTGTCAATCTCTCTTTAAGTTTCTTAA
The DNA here is from genome assembly GCA_025563575.1 of Acacia pycnantha. NCBI lineage: Eukaryota > Viridiplantae > Streptophyta > Magnoliopsida > Fabales > Fabaceae > Acacia > Acacia pycnantha. The sequence goes on along the minus strand of JAMWYP010000150.1, from coordinate 431,571 downwards.
TCCTAGCACATGCAAACCTCAATCAAAAGCATGTGAGTTCTAGGGTATGTTGTAGGAACTGTAAAAGCTTTGTTAAAGCAGCTTATGGAAATATAATTAAAAATTGATGTTCATGTTTTCTCTTCATGCAGGACAATTTCTTGTCAAATTTGAGGAGTTTGCAACCAGACTTATGCATTGCTGCAGCATATGGGAATGTACTGTCCAGCAAGTTTCTAAACATACCACCATTGGGTTAGTCATTTTTGTTTTACTCTAGGGAAATCAACAATACAGTCCTCTTATATTTCCTAGTTAAACATCCTATGTATCCAGGAGAGACCATACTCTCCTTAACAAGTTACGTGTGAAATAAAATCCAAGCATTTTGAATTTATAAGTCAAGTTACAAGTTAATGCATGTTAAAATTAGATCATTGACTGAATTAGTTGGGTCAAAAGGCTCTTCATGGTTATACCAGAATATTGTAGTTTCCTTGCCTTACATTTACATGTAGCATTTAATGAAATTCTATAAAAGACAGAATAAATAATAAAAAAAACCACATGGTTGTGCCAAAATTTTGTTGGCTTGCTTTCATATCTGAGTTTTTGTTCAATTAAGTTATCCATGCATTTGGAATTCAATTAAGTTATTGAGCGAAGTCTTTTGGTTGACAATCTATTTAAAGATTTGGTTGTTGATAGAGTATAATGATGCCGTGCAATTTATGTAATCGACTCCACTTAAGGGGTAAAGCTTTGTTGTTTTTGTTGTATATGCATTTGGAATGCTATATGCATTTGTTCTCTTCCTCCTCAGGAGAAGCTGTTCGTTCATATTACAAATGTTAATAATTAGATCCTATGCATGCATGTCTAATCTAACAATTAAATCTGCAGCTCTCTAATAACCAAATTCTGTATCACACATGTAAATTTCTCAGGAACAGTCAATATTCACCCTAGCCTGCTGGCATTGTACCATGGTGCTGCAGCTTTTCAAAGGCAATTACAGGTTTCTATCACCTTTTTTGTTTTAAAATTTGAAGATTGTGTTCTTAAAAAAATCACTTCTTTAGTTAAAAACAAATGCTGTAAGAAAGAAGCATTTAAGTGTTTGATCAAATTATCCAACATGTGTTTTATCAATGATACGGGTCTTTCACACATGTTTGTAATTTTTTTAGTGAAGTTATTTGTCTAAAAATTCTTAATTACGGTTTTTGATTTGGCTTTATAATAGAAGCTTCAAGTCGATCCTTACTTCTCTCATCACAGAAATATAAAGTATGCCACCATTTAAAAGTTATTTTACATACTAACCAAATACACGTTAAAAATAGACTAAAACTTTTCTTCCCTTGAAGAATATGTTTTCTCCCACAGAATGTTCTGACAGACACAAATTGCTTTCTGTTGCTTCCGGTGTATACAGTCAGTGAAACATCTTCCTTATTAGTAATTACATCTAAGCATGGGTGCTATATGCAGATTAATCCAGAGGAGTGATGGTTATCCTTTGATCAAGAAGCATTGGATCTACATAATAAGGTAAGCTTCCTGATTTTACCTGAACTGTGAAGTTATGACGTAGAACAATTCTAGGTTCGTTCTTTTGCAGGGTGGCCAGGAACTCGAACAAAAGTTTTAGTTGAGAAAAATGGTGAGCAGAAAACAATGGAACTTAAAATTATCACCACACGAGTGGGCATCCACAAAACTGTAGTGCCCAAAGAGGTAGATGAGATTACTTTGTCAAGGATGCATTGGATTTTCCTTGTGCTGGGGGCACAGCACTGGAGGTTTGTTCTTTATCTTTACTTGTTAGCATGAATCATGAAGATTCTATTATGGTCTGTCTATTACTCCCTACGGTCTTCAAAATAGGAGCTAGATAACTAATTTACGGATAGTAAGAAAATTAGTTAAGTTAGTTCTTTGTAATAAATGTGGGATGATTTCCTTAAAATACCCTATTTAATCATGTGTATTGGAAGTACCCCTTGATAGAAACTCTCTTATTATATGCAGTCGATAGGGATACTTTAGAGTTTAGAGAAAAATTATAAATTTGAAGGACAAAGTGGATTGAGTTCTTATACTTAGAATCAAAGTAAATCCCCCATCTAGGCTTTTACCCAAAAAAAAAAAAAAAAAATCCCCCATCTAGCTCCTATATTTAGGACTGGAGAGAGTGCTATTTTTATGTCATAATATTTTTTTTTCAAAAGAACTTATGCCTGCTTAGAGTCTAGGGAGTAGCTTTTCCTAAATCCCAGCAAACCAAGTCCTAGAAACATTTTTGTAATTATTCTGTATTTATCCTCATGAGGAGATCAATATTGGAGACAAATAGCATGGTTCATTGTAATCGTGAAAGTTACGCATTATCCAAGGAACTTTAGCTGACTTTAACATGACTGTGCTATTTATAATTGATGCACTTGTTTTAATCAGGATTTAGGGTTCTAAACTTGGATGATATTGGGTGCATGTTTGGATACAAGCAAAAACAGCACCTCTTACATCAAAACCATTGTTTTGAAGACCATCCAAGCACCTCAAAATACAAAATTTGATTATTATGCTAGAAAAATAGTTTCAGAGGCCAAAACCATGGTTTTCCATGAAGCCATGGTGATCAGCTTTTGAGAATAATAATGACAGTGTCATTGGGCAATATTCCAAAAATACACTCCATTCAACTGCAAATCATCTTCTTTCCTAATAATGACATTAACCTATGTCCTTTTTTAGTAATCTACACTTTGATGAAGTGATTTTGATAACATACATTCAACCATATTATCAATATCATTTTTTTTTTCACAAAATCTATTCTCCAAAATCATTTTTTGAAAAAAATAATTTATTCTTCAAAAGTTAATCCAAACACATTATGACAGTCATGTGATTGTATTATGCCATGATATTATGCTTTCTGGTTTAGTGACTGTTACACTGTTAGGTATTACAGGTTCAGCTTCCATGAAAAAAGGTGGTAAGAGAAGATGCTTTCTGGAATGGATTAAGAGGACAAAAATTAAAGAGATTAAAAGAGGCCATTTAATGGTTACACAAGCAAAGATTTTAATATGGTGTTCCAGGTGTTCAGCAAACCTATTCATTTGAGTTTTACTTAATTCAATGTTTTGTTCTCTTTACTAATTTTGTATGATTAAATTAAATGCTGTGTCTTCAAAATAGGAGCTAGATAACTAATTTACAGATATCAAGACTATTAGTTAAGTTAGTTCCTTGTAATAAATGTGTGATGATTTCTTTCAAATTTTTTCCCCTTAAAATCAAGGAGAACAACTTACAATCACTTTGAATTTAGTCCCGCTCACCCAAAAAAGGAGGTGACGAGACCTCCACAATTAATGTAAAATGAAATTGGGGGAAAATTCCTTATTTTATATGCAGACTCTACAAGATTTTATGTACAAAAAATATGAGTGATTTAATTCAAATCTTTCTCATTAATACAGTTTTCAAACAATTTCTTGTTATTGATTTTTCCATCATGCATATTCTTTTTACCCTCTCAATATAATTAATCTTGAATCATAATCAATATTGTTTCTCAAATTCCATGCACTCGGGGTATATCATGTTGGTAGAGTTTTTTAATTTTTTAATCCTAGTATTAATTTGAAGAGTAAGCATTAGTAGCCTAATGTCATAGGAGATCCAACCCATAACCTCTCATACATGTATATATATATATATGTACATTGGATACTGTTAGGAACTAACAAAATGGAGCCACAAAATACCACTGAATCAGTTATGTATTACTGATAACTTGATTACAACAATTTGCTGGAAGTAAATAACTCCCTTGCAGCCAAGAAGTAGTCCCAGGTTTGATACAGATCCTGGTCCTACTCTCCCAAAATACAACTCACAAAATATTCCTTACAGCTAATAACACTACCGAATCAGATTATGCAACTGATACACACACACACACACAATAACTCTGTGAGAATATGACACTCTCCACAGCCAAAAAGGAAACAGATCCGTCCCCTCTCCTAAGACAACTTTCATACAAAATATTTCCTGCCTTCCCCAATACTCCTAACAGCTAATATAGGCAAAACAAACACCTTTCACAATACCCAAAAAGCCATCCTACATGACAGCTAGTATCCTACTTTTACTCCAAAATAGAAGGTCAACTTCTATAACCTTAAAAAGCATCTTGCTCCCTTGTTTGTGCTATTTGTGTCTTCCTAGGTCTCCTTGCATAGATCTTACCATTGGATAGGGTCCTTTCATTACCTTCCCCTAAAAGCTTCACCTTGCCCTCAAGGTGAATGCCTGGAAATTGGGTTGCAATTGTCTCAGCATCTCCCCAAGAATTCTTATGAGATGGCATATCCTTTTGCTATATTAGTACTTCCAGTTGCCCATCCATCAGCTTTCTCACCTTACAAACTGTTTCAGGTTGAACTTGTAATTCTAGTTGTTCTAATAGAGCTGGTGGGATTGTTGGAATTACAGTGCTAGACTGTACTGATTTTTTTCAAGGGCTAAAATGTGGAAAACTTGAAGAGATCTCTATTTTCTGCCCTTGAGAAAATTTGAAGCTTTTTGTTCTGCTTGATATGGACGGCTCTGAGTTGCTTGGTAGAATAAAAAAACTACACTTCATCTCCTGTTTTTGCTTCAATTATGGAGCCCTTCATAATCCCCTTGGCACTATCGTCAACTTCTCCAACATGATCATGCTTTAACCTACTTCTGAATATAAGTCCATGCCCAGAGAACCAAACTATTTCTGCCTCCTTTGTATTTGTCTTCATGGCTACTGCAGTCTCTTCCTCTTCGTGTCCTCTTAGCTTGTAAAACCAGAAGAGTGCTTTAACATGGACAAAACACACACATAGGATATTTGTAATAGTGTTCGCTTGGAGCTTTTTTAATGCTTCATGGTTCTCGAATGAAAAGGCCCAATTATTTTTCTCAAACATCCACCTATAGCCAGCAAACTCCTTTGTTTCTTCTTGTATTGATATATCAACATCAATCAGAGGAAATAACGTACCTGGTTTGCTAAGAACAACACTTGCTCCATGTGAAATTTCTATAGGATTATGGTTTCTCTGATAAGTTTCTTCAAAAGCTTCAGCAACATAGAAAAGTTCTCCGTGCGAATCCCAACTTACAAATGGAGAAGTGACTTGCGAAACATCCCTTGAACCCAGCACCCAACCATTAAAGAGAGAAACCTTGAACTCATTGCTTCTAGTGGTGTCGTCATTGAAGGAGTAAGAAAGCACCGCTAGCTTGTTGATCGTCTTCGTCTTTAATGCCATTGCATCTATTTTCTTTAGGTTGTCGCTCGCAAACGCAGAAGAGGCTGTCATGTTGTAGATATTCCACTTTCAGAAGACTCTCACAATGATATTCCACCTATAAGTCTTATCATGCAAGTCTTTGATGGAAGAATGACATGGCATGGTTAAACCTAAGCAGAAAAGTAAAAGACCAAAAAATATCAAGAAAAAGGCCTGAAACTAAAAGAAGCTTCATAAGAACTATAATTGTAAATAAGAATAGATAAACGTGGGAGGCTTTAAAGAAATACTTTTCTACAGTGGAGTGTAATGCTCCCTCCATCCTTATATATAACAGTCTTTTTTTTAAATGGACTTATTCCTAAATGTAAGGTTGCCTTTAAGTTTGTCTTAATAATAAATGTACTTTTCTCCATTTTGCCCTCAATTAATTATTATACTACATACATTCTCTTTTATCATTTTCTCACTATTACTATCTGTCACTCATTCATAAATAGGGGCATTTTTTAAAGGAAAAAAAAACACGCTAAATTTCCTACATAATTATTACATTTAATCACTTTTAAGTGTTTTTAAAATCTTGCAATTTGGTTGAAAGGCTCTTATGACAAGTCGGCATCATTTTTCTTAATGACAAAAGAAATAACCAATAAATGCAATAATTTAAATTGACTCGGTCATCAAGATAGGATTATGATGGGCCTCCGAACAAAAAAATTCAAAAAGGAAGAAGTTATTAAGCTACAAAAACCAAGGACTGAGTCTTTTAGCTACAAAAGATGATAAAACTTGGTGGTTCAACAAAGCAAAGGACAACAAATCTCAAGTAATACCTGAATCTAATTGGAGACAAAAGTATATAAAAAAAGGTCATATCTCAGTGTATATTAAGATGAAAATAGTGACATTACAAACACATACTAAAATTCTACAACAACGCAATTTTCCATGCTTTTGATAGGGCACACGTTAAAATTTATAGCTCATGAAGGCTTGTGCATTTGGTAATTAAAACTTCTGTTGCTTCTCTACTTTCATGAAGGCTTCTTCCACTTGTCTTTATCATTGGGGTAGAGCTATTAATTGTAGAATTTGCCCATGGCCTTTGTCTCTTTATTCATTTATGCTTTTGTGCCCTTTCCTATGGTTTTTTATCCTTCCTTAGCCTTATTGTTCTGATTCTTTCTGCTGAAGGCTGACATGAGAAAATCAACACTTTGGCCGCCTTCATTGATAAAAAGAAACCATTTCACTCCATAAATAAACTTAAAAGTAACCTTTCAAATAAGACATATTGACAAAAACTGTCTGACATCTTTATCAAAAGCTAAAGCAGTATGTCAAAACAATATATTCATAATGAGACTAAAACAACATGAGGTTAGCATGGTTGAACATGGAGAAGGCTTCCAAGAACTGATGGTTGTGTAACTTCCAATCTAGTGCTTTGTCAACCTCTTATTTGCCTATACGATATCCTTTCTATAGTTTTATGTCAGCGTTACTGTCACTTGTTGATCATGGGCCACAGTTAATGATAGCATTAACAAACGCTCCACTATTTTTAGAGGTATCATTTGTTAGTTTCATTATTTTTAAACTATGAACCTCCAATCTAATGCTTTCACGACTATATGCCCTTTACATATGATATACAAAGCTACAGGGGCTATGACAATTGCAAGATTAAAAAAATATATACAGTTCAAGGATCATATTTTTTGAATAGAATGGAGGTTCATAGTTATCCATGCTTTACCTGTTAAGAACCCAGCTGTCATTAGTTTTATCTTTAGTTTGATAGCAACAATACCTTTTACTTGTTATGACAGCTAACCCTTGTATTGCTTTTGGACTTCCTTGATGAAGTTGCAAATTTGCTTTATTACCATTTGGACACACCATTTAAATTCCTCATGCTTTAGGCTACACATGTTTGATCCACATGCAAAAGTAAATTGAGGAGTTAGTAGGTTATGCTAGTATAACCTTGTTTATCTGAGATACATACTAAAAGGCCTACGAATCTTTTGTCATATAGCTATTTGTTTTAGGGTAAAAAAATTTAAACCGCTTCCGATAGGAAGAACAACAGTTTCTACTTCCATGTAAACTGCTAGCAAACAAAAAGAAAAGCTAAGGGGTAATAGTATAGTATAGGCAGTATAGGTTGATTGAGCTCCTTGTTTATAAAACGTTAAAACAATGAATATAAAAGTGAAAAAAATAGTTTGGCAGTGTCTGGGAATGAAAAAGCATGCTGCAATGTTCCATTTAAGTGACTATTTTGGTGTAGTTCCTGAAAACAGACATGTCCAATCAGAATTACCTAATACAGAATCAAAGCACAGCAACCACATAAATGAAAAGTTGTCTTTAGATATTGTTGACTGATCAGCATATCTCCCCTTTCCTACTCAGTTTTAGAATTCCTTTTTAAACTTTTCAAAAGGAAATATCAAATAGTTATCATATAAAAGAAAAGGAAGACCGGCTACTCATCGGTATTATGAGTTGCATTACTGGGTCCCTTGGGACTTCTGTGTAATGTGAATTCTTGTTGGGACCTAATTGTATTTTTTTGTCATCCTTGGGACCTATGTGTAATTCTCCCAAAGTAAATTGAGGAGTTAGTAGGTTATGCTAGTATAACCTTGTTTATCTGAGATACATACTAAAAGGCCTACGAATCTTTTGTCATATAGCTATTTGTTTTAGGGTAAAAAAATTTAAACCGCTTCCGATAGGAAGAACAACAGTTTCTACTTCCATGTAAACTGCTAGCAAACAAAAAGAAAAGCTAAGGGGTAATAGTATAGTATAGGCAGTATAGGTTGATTGAGCTCCTTGTTTATAAAACGTTAAAACAATGAATATAAAAGTGAAAAAAATAGTTTGGCAGTGTCTGGGAATGAAAAAGCATGCTGCAATGTTCCATTTAAGTGACTATTTTGGTGTAGTTCCTGAAAACAGACATGTCCAATCAAGAATTACCTAATACAGAATCAAAGCACAGCAACCACATAAATGAAAAGTTGTCTTTAGATATTGTTGACTGATCAGCATATCTCCCCTTTCCTACTCAGTTTTAGAATTCCTTTTTAAACTTTTCAAAAGGAAATATCAAATAGTTATCATATAAAAGAAAAGGAAGACCGGCTACTCATCGGTATTATGAGTTGCATTACTGGCATGGATGTGAACATGTTTTCTCTTTTTTTTTGACCAGGTGAACATGTTTTTTAGCAACTAAGTCAAACTAAGGTAAAAAAGTTACCTACAAAATTTACAAGCCTACATTACAACCCATAAGAAAGATAAAACCTATATCGTTGTATAGTCAAAAGTCTTCACTTTATCATCTTCACTTTTCCTGCAATCATCTATCAAAGAAGCTTTGTCCCAGTCACAAGAATCAGACTTTCCAAACAAACTGCAAAACTGACTTTCCCTAAAGTTTGATTGATCTCAAACAAACTGGTATGATATGAAAGATTGCTAAATATTTAACTCAGAGCACGGATGAAAATAGTATCTATCATTTAAATGAAGAGCAAACTTTTGAAAAGGCATAATCAATAGTGGGAAAGCACTATTGATAGCTTAAAAAAAACATGATGTTCTTTTACTATAGAGCACACAGCTTCCTCCAACGGTTCGTGTTGCTCAGAAGGTTATATATTTGCTACTATAGAGCAAACAAACACACAAGTTTGTACTAGATACATGTCAGGCACTGTTTTATGTTGAGAGAAAGGGAGAAATCTGTACTTGAAAGAGCAATCCTATTGTCCATGCTTTGGCGAATATGTGACTATTCTGCACTATTCATTTGCCATCCACCCATACAAATTTGTCCCTCTACTTTATTCACTAATGGATAATGGATGTAAGACATCCATTGATAGTGATTGAGAGTAGCAATAGCAGAAGCTATATGATGACCATTTCCGCATGCTTACCTTGTTTAGAAGAAAAGTGAGGTCAAAATCTGCAACTTAACTGCAGATGCAGAGAATTAGTCCAAAAGTTAGTTCTCAAGGTGTTTTGATGATAACCGACAATTGTAAACAAGTATAAATGTTTTTGACAAGTTAAATGAATTGATTTCAAATCAAAAACATTTTATCTAAGCCAAACTCGAGCCCAGATAAGCAACCTCGAGTTCGCCGCTATTCATCATTCTAAACTCGAGCCCGTGTCTTCCAAACTCGAGCCTAATAACTCCAAAGCATTTTTTAAAGAGTTTACAAACGAGTAAACTCGAGCCTCGCTAAAAGCAAGCTCGAGTTCACTCGCAAGGAAGCCATTTTCAAAGAGGAAATGTTTTACAAACTCTAGAGTTCAGATTTTGTGTAGAGTTTGCTAGTTTACAAAGGTCGCAAACTCGAGCCTAAAATATCGAACTCGAGCCTAACGTTTTTATGTAGAGTTTACTCTATGGTTTGCGAAAACACAAAAGAGTTTACAAACTTGTAAACTCGAGTTTGCGCTGCAAACTCGAGTTTGGAGTTGGCAGAGAGCATTCGAACTTTCCATCTTTTGCAAACTCGAGCCTACCTTCTTAAACTCCAGCTTGCCTCTTGCCAAGAGTTTTTCAAAAGTTTACTTATTTTAAGTAAACTCGAGTTTGGGTTCCAAACTCGAGTTTGTGTTTTACAGAGAGTAAAGTTATTTTGAAAACTCCAGCTTTGCATTTATAAACTCCAGTTTACATTTTGGAAGACAAATTTATTTTGACATGAACAAGTGTCAAACTCGAGCTCGCTCACTAACGAACTCGAGTTTGAGTTTTTCCCAAAATGTGATTTCATATGGGCCTTCGCGATAATTGCTCTACAAGCCACGAACTCGAGCTCGCTTGCACGAACTCGAGTTCGACCATTTGGAAAATTAACAAACTCCGAGTTTACATCAAACTCCGAGTTTGCTCTCACGTAAGATAAACCAGAAAGCCTTACGAACTCGAGCCCGACTTAGAGAACTCGAGTTTAAGACTAAGCAAAATGATCGTTACCGATTTCATCCCGATTCTTTGAACCGCAAAACTTACCATGTTTATACGAATTGATTGCATTTATTTAGTGTATTCAAACGTATTTAACTACTCTATATTGAGAATGTTTCGTATTAAAATCGGATCAAACGAATCATTAACGCGAAGAATCGAAGAATGATTTCACGCGTCCAGAATTGAATCGGCCAAGTTCAGACCCAACGGCTATAATCCTCATCAAGCTGAATTTCAAATGAAGAACATACTAAGTTGAGAAGTAACGGTCACATTGCAACTCACCACTATATAAAGAGCTGATTACAAACTTAGAAGAACAACGAAAGATTAAGGTAAACGAAAAGCAAGCTCAAGAGTTGGATAAACTTTCTGTGTCAAGCTCTTCTTCCCTATCTCTTTACGTTTAGCTTCAGCTTGGGTGCAAAGTTATAATAAAAGTTTTAAGATCACCTATTCACCCCCCCTCTAGGTGATATTCCACTCTTCATTTGGTATCAGAGCCTAGGTCTCTCAATGCACCACCAAAGCTTCAATGGAGAACACTTTTCGTTTTGGAAAGCCAAATTCGAGTATTTGTGTTAGCCTCTGAGTATGGTCTTTGGCAAGTCATAGAGAATGGAGATTATGTTCCTACAAAAGTTGTAGGAGGAATTAATGTTCCAAAAGATGAGGAAGAATTCAACGAGAATGACAAGAAAAGTAACTCTCAACAAAGAAAGCCATCCTAATGCTTCATGGTGCTCTCACCAAAAGGAGTACTTTCGTATCTCGCAACCTATCCACCGCCAAGGAGATATGGAAAGCCCTGGAAATAGCATACGAAGGAACTCTCGAATAAAGGAGAATCGCATCAACACGTTGACAACCGAATATGATCTCCTTAGAATGCAAACCGGTGAGTCCATTGTCGACTTTCAACTTCGTTATATTCATCTTGTTAATCAATTATCAAGACTGGGCAAAACATATGAGGAAAGACCTCAAGTCGAAAATCCTCAATGTCTTGACAAAAGACTGGAAGCCAAAGTCACAACTATAGAAGAAGCCCGTGGAGAATCAATGACGCGCTTGTCGCTCTATTTGGAAGTCTATCCAATATGAGGTAAACCGAAATTCAAGAAGGGCTCGGATTTAAAATAACAAAGAAGAGCAAAAGTATCGCTCTTAATACCGTGAAGGAAGAGGAAGATGAGGATGAAAATGAAATGGCCATGTTCATACGAAAGTTCAAGAAGTTCTACAAAAAGAACCAGAGCTTCAGAGATAGATTTCAGAAAAGAACTTCCAGTAACAGACGCGAGTTCAAAGATGGAGATCAAATTGTCTCATATGAGTGTGAAAAGCCAGACATTGCTGCACTGAGTGTCCTCACTGAATGGCCAAGAAAAAGATCAAGAAGAGACTCAATCACCTCAAAAGAAGGCATATATGTCTCGCCATATGGGAGACAAATCTTCGATGATGAAAGTGAAGCGTAAAAGAATCGCCAATATCTCGCTTAATTGCAAGAGAAGAGCAACCGTAAAACGAAGAAGAGGTAAGTGATTCGTAACCTACTTATGATGAGTTATTTTCTCGAATACAATGATTTACATTCTGAATATAAAAAGATTGCTAAAGAACTGATTTCCACCAAAAAGGAAAACAAATTGCTTAAGCAACAAACAAACAATTCTCCTTCAACTTCTTGTGAAAATTCAAGTTGGTCGATAATAATGCAAAACCTTCTTATGATGAATTGTTTGCTGAATACAATCTTGTTCAAAATGAGTTTGAAGAACTTGCTGAAAAATACATTGTTTTGAAAAAGAAGAATACAACTCTTGAACAAAGAAGTAGAAAATCTCTTTTCCGAAAATCTCATTTGTGAAAAATGCCTTGATCTTGAAAAGAAAAACTCGTGTCTTACGAAAACACTTGAGAAGTTCACTAAGGGTAGTGAAATGCTCAATGTCATTTTAAAAGATCAAAGATTTACAAATGACCGATCGTGCATAGGATATAATCCTATCTTTGACAAGACGAAAGGGAAAAAGAAAACTCGGTGGAAAACATTATTTAAACTATTTTCGTAAATCACTCATAGTTCTAACCCTTTTGCTCATTGTAGTTATCAGAACCGAAAGGGACACAAGATTTCATCTTGCTTTCATAGAAATGATAGAAGGGATAAACCCGTTGGTAATTATCAATGGGTACCAAAGGGAACTTATGTTTTCCCTAAGGTCAGAACTAACAATCAAGGACCCAAGTATAAGTGGGTACCAAAGAATCCATCTCTTCCCTTGTGTCTCGCAGACCGATTCCAAGAACAACAGACACAAAGGTGCAGAGAAGATGAAGAATCAAAGAGGTTCTTATGAACCAAGAAGGAGATCCCCTCAAATGCCAAGAAGAAGACCTTTGAAGCCTATACCTTTGAGAGAACTTTGCGTAAACCCGCAGAAAGACATAAGAGTCAGTGGTAAGCAAAGTTGATCCTCGAAGAACCTAAGGATCAATGAAAGCTTCTCAAGAGAACAACTATATAGAAAAATCAACTCAACTCTTGAGAAAGCTAGGAAGCAATGGTTGATGGTTAATGCCGTGAAAAGAATTATCAACAACAATCAACCTCAATCAAGCAAAGCCTTTACAAGGACAAAAGCAATTACGGTGATATCTATCTCTTACCCTATACCGTGCTTTAATGAGATTCATATTTGGGTAATGAATATTTGTCCACTGTTAACATTTCTATAGCAATCAATGTTTTATGTCTTTTCAAAATGAATTTCGATTGCTAAAGGAATAAAAAATGAAACCGTGCATCACTTTCGATCTCATGTTTTTGAAATATACATTCACCTTGTTTTATGAAAATGCATAGAAACAATTTGAAAATCACTCATGCTTTGATTGCATTCAAATGGAGTTTCAAAAAACTGAAACTAATATTTTGAATGTTAGATATACTTCAAATTTGTTTATGCCGAATGCTTTCAACTCCTCTCAGATTAATCTCTAGAATTCATTGTGTTGCGTGAACTATCTAGTTTCACTCTTAAACTAGTTGATCTTCATAGCTAAATATCCATATATGTGCTTTCAAGCCTATCTTCAAAAAGAATTCAATCAGAAACCTATTGTGCTCACCGCATAGATTTCCAACTCGCCAAGTTATTCCAAGTTTCATAAATGTTCATTAGTGCATTAAATGAAAATGCATTAACCATTAATGGAATAACTTTCTAGGATGATATTCTGGATCTCAATTCATTTGATTATTGAGTGTGTGCTTCATCATTCATAAATCCTAGTACTATCCCATAGTTACTCAAATTCATCAGAATTTATCTTCCATTCTTATTTTGAGTAACTATAGCTATATATTCATAATCTTGCCTTGCACATTTATGCGTTTCTAAATTCGAAATTGCAAGATTATTCCTTAGCCAAATAGCCGAGTCATTGTGCTTAAATTTCGTAGTACTAAGAATGCATCCTTAGTATTCTATCTTCATGACTCTTGCTTTTGTTGAATATGCTCAAGATAATAAAGAGAATGTTCAATCATCTTTCTATTCTCAAGCATATTGACACATTCAATCTATTAACTTTCATTATTTTGGTATGAGCACAAGCTTTTCAAAAATGCATCAAAATGAATTGTGGTATCAACCATTAAAAAAATTGTAATGCTTTACCAATTTGAAAGAAAAGTTTAAATGGGAATGATGAATCCCAATGATTTGAAAAACAGTCTTCACCTAATGTTAGTTATGTGTTTTGATGATCACTAATTGCTAACAAAAGATTGGAGTACATAGATGTGTTTTATGCAAAATAAAATCTCTAACCATCTATTGCAAGTCAACAAAGAGCCAAACTCGAGCCCGCCCAAGCCGGACTCGAGCTCGAGAGAACCAGGGAAATGAAATTTTTGAAAATACCTGTCGAGCCCATTAGTTGATAACCTCGAGTTCGCGGAGTCGAAAGAAAATGGAGTTGTTGCAACTCGAGCCTATTAGTTGGTAAACTCGAGTTCGCGAGAGACAGAGAGCAACTCAAAACAGAGGAATTCACAGACTCGAGCCTGTAAGTCATTAGACTCGAGCCTAAGGTAAATTTCAAGAGTTCACACATACACTCTTGAAGTCCAGGTTAGTACAAGTAGATCCAAACTCGAGCCTACACGTGTAAACTCGAGTTTGTCGCGAAAAATTTGTTTTAAAAACCGACCGTTGATCTTCACTTCACTTCAACCTCGAGCCTAAACCTAAACTCTCTCAAATTCTCTCACCCCGCTCGACGAAACTCGCGAAAATGGCCTCCAAACGATCTCGCAACCAATGATACCCCAAGTTTGAATCATGAGGAACCCCAATCCACTCCTCAAAGCATACCCAATCGACCACCAAGGAGAAAATCCTTTCCAAAACGATTTAAGGAAGGAATTGACAAGGCAATCCCCGGTGTTACTACAACTCACCTTCTTCTCCTTCCAGACCGAGATAGTACTCCCAATCTCAAACAAACCCGAAACAAAGGCCTAGAAGAGGCAAAGAGAAAGTATACAAATCCAAGAGGTTCAAGAAGGATGTTCCTACAGATGGTCAATCTAGCTCTCATGCTCATTCGGCCTCTCATCATCAAGAACCCTCTCGTACATCGTATCCAAGAAACCCCGCTCTATTTGAGATATATAATCATGCTTCAATACCTAGGGATTTTCCAACAGCCTCGTAAGACTATCTCGTGAAGATGCCATTAGATATAAGGAGAACTTTGAACACAAAACCTTTTGCCCCGCTGTATGTTAATTTGGCTCAATTAAAAGAGGAATGTAACATTGACCTCACCTCCCGGTCAAGCAATTTGAACCATTAATCTCTATAAGAGCTTCATTCAGCCCCACTCTTGTCAAAGCCTTCTATCACCGCATGAGAAGTGACAATCTATTGGACAAAGGATATGAACTTGGTTGAGGAAAGGATAACTACAACAATTAGAGGGAAAAGATCACTATAACTGCCGCCTATTTAAATTCCCTTCTTCAAATTCAAAGTCCTCCACCTATTGCCTCATTGAACTATACTAATAGACAAATCTTTTCATTGCTTAAACCTGATGAGCCTGTCCCTGAAGCACTAGATATCCCGAATTTCCCTCCCGTCTCAATGCCACCTAAGCAAAGAGTTGCTCGGTACATCTATACTAGGAATCTTATGCAAAAAGGAGGAAACTTCACCCATTTCGCAAAGAAGGATTACCCTATCTTTGCATCTATAATTGACCAAGTGCCTCACAATATTGGGCACTGGATTCTCAAAGAAATGGCAAGATTTCGATTCTCCGGTCGAAAATCTTCTCAAATACCCTTTCCCAAATTCTCATTTCAATAATTATGTTTCATGAGAAGATTTGGTATCTACCGCCAATGAACAACCCGAAACTCCTCGAAATTTGGCAAGCATATCCCGAACTTAATGAGAATAAGCCTTGATGAAGGCAAGGTCAATCAAGAGCTCCACCTCGCCCAAGGCCAACCGATCAAGAGCTACTCAATCTAGGGTACAAGAAGCTCGAGTGCTCCTCCTCCTCCTGGTCTATACCATCCGATTTGGATGCCGAATTAAGGGCCTAATCGATCAAGCGCTTCTAATCTCTCTGTCAAGATAGAATCAGAAGCGAAACAATTCAAAAAGGAAGTAGAAAAGGGACATATGGAGATGGTAGATGCACAGGAAGAACTGACCTTGAACATGAAGCACCGAAAGAAAAGGTTCAAGGTCTTAGTAATCGATTGAGATCACTCGCTTAGCATCTCCACCCTTTTGGTGTCTATGGCTAGTCTTCATGACAAAATGGACAAAGTTTTGCAAAATCAGTCCATGTCTCGCTTCGGTATTAGTTTGAATGTCTCTACCTCACTGGTCCAAGTTCTACAATTCCTCCAATCATACCCGAACCAGCTCCCACTATACCAACCACCATAGCTCTCGAACCATCCGTTCAAGACAACCCTTCTCTCGATGCACCATCTTCAAGCACATGTTCCCGTTTGTTAGTTCTCAAGGTGTTTTGATGATAACTAACAATTGTAAACAAGTATAAATGTTTTTGACAAGTTAAATGAATTGATTTCAAATCAAAAACATTTTATCTAAGCCAAACTCGAGCCCAGATAAGCAACCTCGAGTTCGCTGCTATTCATCATTCTAAACTCGAGCCTGTGCCTTCCAAACTCGAGCCTAATAAATCCAAAGCATTTGTTAAAGAGTTTACAAACGAGTAAACTCGAGCCTGCTAAAAGCAAGCTCGAGTTCACCTCTGGCGGGAAGCCATTTTCAAAGAGGAAATGTTTTACAAACTCTAGAGTTCAGATTTTGTGTAGAGTTTGCTAGTTTACAAAGGTCGCAAACTCGAGCCTGAAATATCGAACTCGAGCCTAACGTTTTTATGTAGAGTTTACTCTATGGTTTGCGAAAACACAAAAGAGTTTACAAACTTGTAAACTCGAGTTTGCGCTGCAAACTCGAGTTTGGAGTTGCAGAGAGCATTCGAACTTTCCATCTTTTGCAAACTCGAGTCTACCTTCTTAAACTCCGGTTTGCCTCTTGCCAAGAGTTTTTCAAAAGTTTACTTATTTTAAGTAAACTCGAGTTTGGGTTCCAAACTCAAGTTTGTGTTTTAAGTTTGCATTTATAAACTCCAGTTTACATTTTGGAAGACAAATTTATTTTGACATGAACAGTGTCAAACTCGAGCACTGCTCACTAACGAACTCGAGTTTGAGTTTTTCCCAAAATGTGATTTCATATGGGCCTTCGCGATAATTGCTCTACAGTGCCACGAACTCGAGCCTGCTTGCACGAACTCGAGTTCGACCATTTGGAAAATTAACAAACTCCGAGTTTACATCAAACTCCGAGTTTGCTCTCGTAAGATAAACCGAAAGCCTTACGAACTCGAGCCCGACTTAGAGAACTCGAGTTTAAGACGGAAGCAAAAATGATCGTTACGATTTCATCCCGATTCTTTTGAACCGCAAAACTTACCATGTTTATACGAATTGATTGCATTTATTTAGTGTATTCAAACGTATTTAACTACTCTATATTGAGAATGTTTCGGTATTAAAATCGATCAAACGAATCATTAACGCGAAGAATCGAAGAATGATTTCACGCGTCCGTGAATTGAATCGGTGAAGTTCAGGACCCAACGGCTATAATCCTCATCAAACTGAATTTCAATTGAAGAACATACTAAGTTGAGAAGTAACGGTCACATTGCAACTCACCACTATATAAAGAGCTGATTACAAACTTAGAAGAACAACGAAAGAAAAAGCAGAAACGAAAAGCAAGCTCAAGAGTTCTTATACATTTAGTTTTCTTTCTGTATTGTATTTTGATATACAAAGAGCCTCAGTGTTTATCATTATCTTCTCTGTGAGAGAGATTTTATTCAAATCATTCATTCATTGTAAAAGATCTCAAGTCAAGGGGACTTGGAGATTGGGATTTCGATTACAACTTGTAAGGGGAGTGTATCCTAGAGAGAGGATAATCCTTGAGTACAGAGTGTGTATCGAGTTAAGTGATAGTAGAAAAACCCGGAGAGTCCGGGACTGGACGTAGGTCAAGAATTTAGACCGAACCAGGATAAACTTTCTGTGTCAAGCTCTTCTTCCCTATCTCTTTACGTTTAGCTTCAGCTTGGGTGCAAAGTTATAATAAAAGTTTTAAGATCACCTATTCACCCCCCCTCTAGGTGATATTCCACTCTTCATCCTTGTCTTCCGAGAAGAAGTCCCTGGTCTTCTTGGGCTCTCCTTAGGTTCTCTCTCTCACTCTCTGTGTGTAGAGTCTCTCAGTTTTCCTGTTTACTTTAATGTCTTAAATTGGCAGGTCTCAGCAACTGTCCTTCATGCCCTTTTCAACGCCTCAAGTGCTTCAGACTCTTTATTTGAGGTATTGCTTTCAATTTTTCGCATTTCCATTTGGATTTTTACTGGATAACATAGGAGAACTTGAAACTGAGCTTTGCTTATTGGATAACTAAAGTGCCATTAGTATCTTCCATGTGATTTGTTTCACTGGGAGTTCCTTCCGGCTCGTGCTATGCTGTATTACCAATACCAAAGCATTATTTCTTCTCTTTTTCTTTTTGCATTTTTGTTCGATAGTTTTTTTGATTAAGTGATGCCAAGGTCTTCAGTGGAGCTGCATTTTGTTATTATTGATATTTATGGAGCACCCTACAGAGAGAGAGAGAGGCATGTATTATCTTAATCCTCCTCTTCTATGCTACACAAGTGGTTTCTGAAAATTTATATTCCAGCATGTAAATTTGACTGTTTGAGAAACATAATCTTTAGATTTAGACAGAGACTAAAATTGAGGCATCAATCACTAATTTGGTAGTATTTAGGTTGCAGCTATTGTTACCCAGCCACCTGCTAGAAGGGATAGGGGGAAAAAGCTGCTGCCTTCCCCATTGGCAAAATTTGCTCTTGATAGAGGTTTCTCCTCTAATCTTATATTCACACCTGAATGAGCTGGAGAGGTAACTATCGACTACAGTTTTTTATCTGAAATATAATTGGTGAAATGAGCTTAATGTAGTTTGTTGTCAGTAACTGATGAACGCTGCCGTGAATGTAATCCTAGGAATTGGTTATGATTCTTTTTTGATATGGTGTATAGGTAGAGTTCTGGGCTTTGAAGGCTGGAAAAGCACTATATCTATACAGCTCCTTTGCATTGCTTGTGACAGTAACGTGGTTTAATTTTTGATTTTTTTTTCTTGGTGATAAATGAAGGCCAGGAAAGAATTTACAGTAGCATATTGACCAAAATCCTAAATTTCATATAAAAAACATATCAACTAAAAGGTAAGTTCAAAAAATTTCAATGATGGATCGGGGTTTATTGAACAAATTAAGGGGATAATTGCTGGTTGCTCAAATTGAGATACACTGTGATCTTTTTATCTTCCTGGGTTTCTGAAAGGACCCCAATTCAGCGAATAGATCTAGGCTAGGGATTTTAGGGAGACAAAATAGCATTAGCAAAGGACCAACATACTTTTTAAGGTCTCCAGGTTGACTTTCCATTTCTGATGTAATATTAGGTTATTAGCTATTTGATAGGGGTGGCTGGGAATTGCTTTTGCGAACGGACCGGAGTTCCAGCAAGAAGAGTGGAAGACAGGAACAAGAACATGACCCACAATCAGATACGGAGACAGAGAGCAACAACGACGAAGGAAAAGGTGCAACCAGATTCAGAAAATTAGAATTACCAGTATTCGACGGGGATGATCCTATTGGGTGGTTCTGCAGAGTGGAAAGGTATTTCCACATCAATCACGTACCGGAGTCGGACAAGTTGGAGGCCATACAGGCCGAGTTGGAGGTGGCAGACGAGACTGACCTAGAAGGATTGATCAGAATGGCCATTCGCGTCGATGGCAAGAACCGGATCTTGGAGCTGGATAAGGGTGTTCGGACCCTAAAACCAGCCAGCACCCTTGGGCCCAGAACGAACCCAGCCCAACCCAATTACTCCAGGGTGATCCAAGTTGCGGAACCCGCCCGAGAAGCAGCCACAAAGACTCATCACTCTCACGTCCCCAAACCCGATCTAAAAACTCAAGAAAATACCCCAGCAAGCTCTTCGACTGCAATCTCGACGGCTCGCAAACCAGAGTGGGGGCGCCGGTTATCGGACTCAGAGATGGCACGCCGACGGGAGATGGGGCTATGTTTTAAGTGTGGCGAGCGATATAGTCCCACGCATACGTGCCGAGACAAACACCTCCAGGTCTTCCTGCTAGACGCCGACGCTGTGAACAGGGACAAGGACACCGGCGAAACAAGGGAGGGAACGGAAGAATTTTCTGGAGCTGACTAGGATTTTACCCGAATTTCACCTTGAGGACAAGGTGAAGCTTTAGGGGGAGGTAATGAAAGGACCCCAATTCAGCGAATAGATCCAGGCTAGGGATTTTAGGGAGACAAAATAGCATTAGCAAAGGACCAACATACTTTTTAAGGTCTCCAGGTTGACTTTCCATTTCTGATGTAATATTAGGTTATTAGCTATTTGATAGGGGTGGCTGTTGGGTTCTGTGAAAGGTGTTTACTTTTACTATATTAGCTATGAGGGGAATGAGGGAAGGGCATCGAATATTTTGTGAGAGAGAATTAGGAGGGGGAACAGGGACGACCTGGGTCTTTCTTGGCTGTTTGGGAGTGTTTTTTGGCTTCCAACAGATTTGTATCTGTTATATCAGAGTATTATATCAGATTAGAAGCATTTTTCTGGGGTACTACTTGTTAGTTCCTAACAGTTTCACCCAGGTTGTTAATTTGGAAAATGAATCTAATACTTTTCCAAAGGGTAAGGTCCAGCCTTTACAGACATTTGCATTTGTCAATCTAACTTTAAGTTTCTTAATCCTAGCACATGACAACCTCAACTAAAAGCATGTAAGTTCTAGGGTATGTTGTAGGAACTATAAAAGCTTTGTTACAGCAGCATATGGAAATATAATTAAAAATTGATGTTCATGTTCTCTCTTCATGCAGGACAATTTCTTGTCAAATTTGAGAAGTTTGCAACCAGACTTATGCATTGCTGCAGCATATGGGAATATACTGCCCAGCAAGTTTCTAAACATACCACCATCGGGTTAGTCAGTTTTGTATTACTCTAGTGAAATCAACGGTACACTCCTCTTATATTTCCTAGTTAAACATCCTATGTATCCAGGAGAGACCATACTCTCTCCTTAACAAGTTAAGTGTGAAATAAAATCCAAGCATTTTGAATTTATAAGTCAAGTTACAAGTTAATGCATGTTAAAATTAGATCATTGACTGAATTAGTTGGGTGAAAAGGCTCTTCACGGTTATACCAGAATATTGTAGTTTCTTTTGCCTTACATTTACATGCAGCATTTAATGAAATTCTATAAAAGACAGAATTAAAAAAAAAAAAAAAAACACACACACACACACACACACACATGGTTATTCCATAGTTTTGTTGGATTGCTTTCATAGCTGAGTTTCTGTACAATACAATTTAAGTTATACATGCATTTGGAATTCAATTAAGTTATTGAGCAAAGCCTTTTGGTTAACAATTCATTGAAAGATTTGGTTGTTGATAGAGTATAATGATGCCGTGCGATCCACAAAAACTAACGATTTTGTCAAAACTATTACGATTTTTGTTAAAACCATTACTATTTTAGTCAATCTTATTACTCAATTGGTCACAACCCACCAAAAATATATTGTTTTATCTTGATAATTTTTTGCTTCATTGTTGGTTATAGCAACAATGAAGCAAAGCATAAATGTAAAGATGTTTAGCGAAAGCAAGTATTGTAACACCTAAAATCATACCACCAACGTTTTGTTCGTTATCCAACATTTTGTTTTACAGTCCCTTACTAATGTTTCGTCAGTGTTATAAATGCTCCCTGTGTTCTTCCCACCTTATAGACCATGTCATGGAACTCTCTTTTTCAACCTTACCATTTGCAGATTTCTTTAACATGCACAAACTGAATTCTGCTGTCATTATGTCAAATTAATTGCCTACCTACTTCAAATTAATTCTGCCGTCATTGTCTGCAACGTACCTTAATTATTGTTGCCCACATATATGAAGTTGGGTATTCTAACTGCAGAAGAAGAGTCATGGTCAATAATTATAAAATGTTGGCTTATATTTATCGAGGCCGGTTTTCACACATGGACAATTTTATGTGGCTTTATCAAGAGTTAACAATATCACCGGTTTGAAGATTCTTACACAAGTCGGGAATAATCATGAAAAGTGTACAACTACCAATGTCGTTTACAGAGATCTTTAGAAATGTATAGCAACATAACTGAGATTTTGTCTATTGGCCTTATATATAGGAATATTTGTGTCCTATGATGGCTAGAATATATACAAATGTATATTTAGAAATGTCGTTTACAAACGTTACTCAATATATAAGAGTACAACTATTGATGTTGTTGCAGTACATGTGTTTTTGAATATTGCGACATCTTTTAGGTTTGGGTTAAGTATCAATTTTACCTTTGAAGTACGCACCTAGGAGCAATGTTGCCCTCGAAGTTTTTGGCGTAGCAATGTTGCCCCTGAAGTATCAAAACGTAGCAATATTGCCCCTTCGTTAACAGCCCTAATGGTCAAACGTTGGGCGTGTACTTCAGGAGCAAAATTAATACTTAATTAAAAAAAAAATCCAATATCTTTCAATATCTTTGATTCATTAACCCTATAAAACCTTTTTCAGCCATTAGATTATTTAAATAATCTAATTAAAATATTTGCTAAATACCTTCACCATATCCTTCATTATTTATCTATATCTTTTGGGCTATTAGGATTGGAATATTATTTCTTGAGAGTCCTAGTTAGAGTTAGTTTTATTGGGTTATAAATATCCCTCTCATGTTATTTTGAATTTAGAGTCAAATAAAGAAGAATTATTCAATTTCTTTAGCGAGCATGGCTTGTTCTTCAATATTCTGGATTGAATATCTTGTAGCTATTCGAGTAATAGATGTTATAGATAGAATATCTCTTGGGTTTTTCAAAATTTTTGAGTGCTTCCACATCGGAAAGTTTGACTTTTCAAATTAAATTCCATGTGATATATATTTAGAAATTAAAAAAAAAAAAATAATTGGAACCATCATAATTGATACAATCAGTTAAGATGTGAAATTTCTAGCAAGAAATATCAATCTCATCAAAATATATGGGGTTAAGTATCAATTTTCCCCTTGAAGTACGCGCTCGGAGCAATGTTGCCCACGAAGTTTTTGGCGTAGCAATGTTGCCCCTGAAGTATCAAAACGTAGCAATGTGCCCCCCGTTAACAGCCCTAATAGTCAACTAACGTTTGCTTTTTATCTTGTCTCCTACTTGTACCAATCCTTTTGCTTTTTACTTTTTCTCTTTTTTTTTTTATATCATAAAAATAATAATATATTATAATCTAAAATAATATTTTGTTTCCTTTTATTTTTTTTATACAATTGGGCCAAATTAATATTTTCCCATTGGCAAAATTTGCTCTTGATAGAGGTTTCTCCTTTGTTCTTATATTCACACCTGAACGGGCTGGAGAGGTTACTATCAACTTTAGTTTTTTATCTGTAATATAATTGGTGAAATGAGCTTCATGTCGTTTTGTTGTCAATAGCTGATGAATGCCACCGTGAATGTAATCCTGGGAATTGGTTGTGAGTATGTTTTATGATATGGTTTATGGGTAGAGTTCTGGGCTTTGAAGGCTGGAAAAAGCACTATATAGTTCCTTTGCATTGCTTGTGACAGTATCTGTTCAATTTTTGATTTTTTTTTTTTGGGTGATAAATGAAGGCCAGAAAAGAATTTACTGTAGCATATTGACCAAAATCCTAAATTTCATATAAAACACATCAACTAAATAGTAATTTCAAAAAAATTCAATGAGTGCTTGAGGTTTATTGAACAAATTAAGGGGATAATTGCTGGTTGCTCAAATTGAGATAAACTGTGATCTTTCTCTCTTCCTAGGTTTCTCCCAAGTTTTTAATTTGGAAAATTGAATCTAATACTTTTCCAAATGGTAAGATCTAGTATTTACAGACATTTGCAATTGTCAATCTAACACTCAGTTTTTTAATCCTAGCACATGACAACCTCAATCAAAAGCATGTAAGTTCTAGAGTATGTTGTAGTAACTGTAAAAGCTTTGTTGCGGCAAGATATGAAATATAATTAAAAATTGATGTTCATGTTTTCTCTTCATGCAGGACAATTTCTTGTCAAATTTGAGAAGTTTGCAACCAGACTTGCGCATTACTGCAGCATATGGGAATATACTGCCCAGCAAGTTTCTGAACATACCTCCATTTGGTTAGTCATTTTTGTTTTACTCTAGCGAAATCAACAATACATTGCTCTTATATTTCCTAGTTAAACATCCTATGAATCCAGGAGAGACCATACTCTCCTTACCAAGTTAAGTGTGAAATAAAATCCAAGCATTTTGAATTTATAAGTCAAGTTACAAGTTAATGTGTGTTAAAATTAGATCATTGACTGAATTAGTTGGGTAAAATTGCTCTTCACGGTTATACAAGAATATTTTAGTTTCTTTGCCTTACATTTACAAGTAGAGCATTTAACGAAATTCTATAAAAAACAGAAAAAAAAAAAAATAAAATAAAAAACATGGTTATGCCATAGTTTGTTGGATTGCTTTCATATCCAAGTTTCTGTTCAATTAAATTATACATGCATTTGGAATTCAATTAAGTTATTGAATGAATTTTTTTGGTTAACAATCTATTTGAAGATTTGGTTGTTGATAGAGTATAATGATGCCGTGTGATCCATGTAACTACCTCCACTTAGCGGGTTAAACTTTGTTGTTTTTGTTGTATATGCATTTGGAATCCTAAACCCTCTCTCTTCCTCCTCAGGAGAAGCTGCTTGTTGATATTACAAATGTTAATAATTAGATCCTAGGCATGCATGTCTAATCTAACAATCAAAGCTGCAGCTCTCTAGTAACCAAAATCTATATCACACAGGTAAATTTCTCAGGAACTGTCAATATTCACCCTAGCCTGCTGCCATTGTTTTGTGGTGCTGCACCTGTTCAAAGGTCATTACAGGTCTCTCTCACCTCTTTTGTTGTTTATATTTTCTTATAGATTTTCTTACATCATTTTTTCTTTGTTCTTTTGATGGAAATGATTTTATCGTTGTTATTTTCTATATTAGGATGGTGTCAAAGAAACATGAGTGTCATTAGTATTCACTGTTCGTCAACTTGATGCGGGACCAATCATTGCTAATGAACAATTTGAAGTAGATGATCAAATTAAGGTATGTGTTTCTCTTTGTTCCAGTCAAGATGTAGTTGTCCCAAACATTTGCCTTGTTTCCTCAGATTAGTGCTTGTATTTTTTTTGGGATACAATATTGGTTAGTATGTTTTAGTCAAGAATGGCCCTCACCATAAATTTCTCCCTCCCTAACTCTCTCACAACACACTTGTTCAGTGAAACCAAAATGAATGTTATAGTCCTTTCTCCCCTATTCTGACTAATCTTTAGGCATCTTTCTAAGCACCTGATTTACTATCTCAGCTGTTTTCTGAAGGTAGGATTTCCTACCATAGTTCTCTTTTCTATATAATTGGGGCTAGTTCTTTATTTCTCTACCTATTTCTCCCCATGATGTAGAAGGCTATTTGCAGTCCCTATGCTTCATATAGTTACACTTTTAGTGAATTAATAAGTTCTGGGTCTTCTTTGATAAGGCAGGATCAAAAGTTCTCGTCCGTGAACTTCCTTCTTTATTTGATGGATCTGCAAAGGTGAAGGCTCAACCTCAGGATCACAATAAGGCCACATTTGCTCCAAAGGTACAGTTGGCTTGAATTGTGTCCCTTGGGGATGGAAATGGAAATGAACTCTCCTATTGATATTTGATACTAGCTCCATATCAGATGCTTCTTGCAATTTGCTTCAGACTTAAAGTGGATATAGTATCTCTGAATATGCATTTCAGGCAATGTTTTTTTCACTGGCACAAACATAAATCATCAATTGTAAAATTATCCACCAATTGACATGGTCATGTTAGTTATTTGTTTAGTATCGCATGAAATTAGATGAAATTGAACTTAAACTTTGTTTCTACTTCATGCCTTCCTATAGTAATCCATTACTTATGAAAACGGGTGATTGTGAGCTCTTTCATTGGCTATTTCCTTGTTAATATCACTTGACAGTTAGAGCTGCTACCTGAAGGACACCTGTAATTCTTTTGGGTAGATCAGCTGAATTTGATACATTACCTCTACATCTGAATCTCGTGTGCAGAAATTAGATCTCATTCTGTTTGTATTTTTAAATAATTTACTTAATTGCCTTCAGCAGTTTGCTGCAATTTAAGACCACTTCAAAGCATTGAAAATTATGAGCCTGTTTGATCATGTTGTAACATTTGAAGATTGTGTTCTTAAAAATCACTTCTTTAGTTAAAAACAAATGCTGTAACAAAGAAGCATATAAGTGTTTGATCAAATTACCGGACGTGTTTTATCAATGTTATGTCTTTCACACATATTTGTAATTTTGGTAGTGAAGGTATTTGTCTAAAAATTCTTAATTACTGTTTTTGAGTTGGCTTTATAATAGTAGCTTCAAGTCCTTACTTCTCTCATCACAGAAATATAAAGTATGCCACCATTTAAAAATTATTTTACATGCTGACCAAGTACAGGTTAAAAATAGACTAAAACTTTTCATTCCTTAAAGAATATGTTTTCTCCTCTTCCACAGAATGTTCTGACAAACCCAAATTGCTATATGTTGCTTGCAGTGTATACAGTCAGTGAAACATCTTCCTCACTAGTGATTACATCTAAGCATGGGTGCTTTATGCAGATTAATCCAGAGGAGTCATGGTTATCCTTTGATCAAGAAGCATTGGTTCTACATAATAAGGTAAGCTTCCTGATTTTACCTGAACTGTGAAGTTATGACTTAGAAACAATTCTAGGTTCGTGCTTTTGCATAGAAGCTAGATAATTAAGTTATGGATATAAGAAAATTAGTTAAGTTAGTTCTTTGTAATAAATGTGTGATTATTTAGTTCTTTATAATAAATGTGTGATTATTTCCTTAAAATACTCTATTTAATCATGTGCATTGAAACTACCTTAGATAGAAATGGAACTACCCCTAGATAGAAACCCTGTTATTATATGCAGTCAATAGGGATACTTTATGGAAAAATTATAAATTTGAGGGACAAAGTCGATTGAGGTATTATATTTAAAAGAAAGTAAATCCCCCATCTAGCTCCTATATTTAGGACTGAAGAGAGTGTTATTTTTGTCATAACATCCTTTTCGAATTAACTTATGCCTGCCTTGAGTCTAGGGAGTAACTTTTCCTAAATCCTTACCAAACCAAGTCCTAGAAACATTGTTGTAATTTTTCTGTATTTATCCTCGTGAGGAGATCACTATTGGAGACAAATAGCATGGTTCATTGTAATCCTGAAAGTTACTCAGTATCCAGAGAACTTTAGCTGTCTTTAAGGAGATGATATTTATGATTGTGCTATTTATAATTGATGCACTTGTTTTAATCAGGATTTAGGGTTCTAAACTTGAATGATATTGGGTGCATGTTTTGATATAAGCAAAAACAGCACCTCTTTCATCAAAACCATGGTTTTGAAGACCCTCCAAACACCTACGTGCCTATTTGGCCTAACTTATTTTTAGCTTATCTTCCACTTATAAGTATAAGCTAGGCCAAACAAGATTTTACATAAGCTCTTATAATTATAAGAGCTTATTTTATAATGAAGAAAAAAGAGCTTAAAAATAAGCTCATATGAGGAGCTTATTTTTAAGCTCTTTTTTTCGTAAGCTCTTTTTTTTTTTTTTAAAAAAAGAGAGAACCCGTAATCTCTCGATCGAATGTCTCTGCCGCCGCCGCCGCCACCACCACCATCGTCACCGCCGCCACCGCCACCTCTGCCACCACCACCATCGTCGCCGTCGCCGTTGCCGCTGCCACCGCCACCACCTCCGCCGCTGCCGCCACAACCACCACCTCTGCCGCCGCTACCACCACCCTATTATAATATACCTTTTATGATAATTTTTATTAGAAAAAGTGCTTACGACGAAAATTTTGTCAAACAGCTTATTTTTAATTTCAGCTTTTAAGCTAAAAAATTTATATAATCACCAAACAGCTTTTAGCTTTTTTTAAAAGCTCTTTTTTTTAGCTTTAGCTTAAAAGTAGCTTTTAGCTTAAAAATAAGAGGATCCAAACGGGGGTCAAGCTCAATGATTAGCTTGACCCTCCATAATTCTTTATATAGACATATACAATCAATAATACAATGACACGTGTCCTTACAAGATTATTCTAGAATACACAACATTATTCTAGAATATAATACACTAAAGAATATACAAGATATATTTTGTTTCTAACTATTTTCCATGAAGGTGGTGATCAGCTTTCGACAAAAATAATGACCGTCATTGGGCAATATGCCAAAAATACCCTACATTCAACTACAAATCATCTTCCGTTGGAATAATGACATTAACCTATGTCCTTTATTAGTAATCTACACTTTGATAAAGTGATTATGATAACAACTATCCAAACATATCAATATCTTTTTTCCCCCACAAAATTATTCTGCAAAATCACTTTTTTTTTATAAGTTATTCTCTAAAAGCTAATCTAAACACATTATGACAGTCACATGGTTATATTATGCCATGATATTAGTTATTTGTGTGTTTTTCTTTCCTTCCCTTTCTTCCCAACAAATATATAACAAGTTGTAAGTTCTGTGTTACGTCAAATCATTATGCTTTTTGATATTAGTGACTATTACACTATCAGGTATTAGAGGTTCAGCTTCCAGGAAAAAAGGTGGTAAGAGCAGATGGATTTGGCTTGGGTCCGCTGCGGACTTTCGTCCGCTGCGGACCGCTGCACAAAACTGCACCGTTTTGGTGCAGCTTTGTGCCGCCCCTCCCCTTTTTTTATTAAAAAAAAAAAAAACTATCGGGTAATATAAAGATAATCCAATCGTAAAACATATTTTTAGTAGTATTCAGTACCTAAATTATTTTTTCAAGATCTAAAAATAATTTTTTTAAGATTATGAATTATTTTTTCAGTATCCCGAAATATCTTTTTAGTACCAGTCAGTACCGTGAAATATTTTTTTAAGACCCTAAAATCCCTAAAAATATCTTTAGGGTATTTTTTTAAGAGAATAAAATAATTTTGTAAGATCGTAAATTATTTTTCAGTACTACCAAGATCCCAAGTATTTTTTTGTACCAACAATATTCTCAAATACTTTTTTTAGTATCCTGAAATATTTTTTTAAGATCCTAAAATAATTTTTATCATCATGAATAATAAATTATTTTTCAGTACCCGTCCGTATCCTGAAGTATTTTTTTTTGTACCAGTCAGTATTCTCAAATATTTTTTTTAGTATCCTATTACCCGATAGAGTCATAATTATTTTTTATTTTTTAATAAAAAAGGGGAGGGGCTGCACAAAACTGCACCAAAACGGTGCAGTTTTGTGCAGCGGACGAAAGTCCGCAGCGGACCCAAGCCAAATCCAGAGCAGATGCCTTCTGGAATGGATTACAAGACAAAAATTAAAGAGATTAAAAGAGGCCATTTAATGGTAACACAAGCTAGATTTTAATATGGTGTTCTTGCTGTTTACCAATTTATTTGATTCAAGGTTTTGTTCTCTTTACTAATTTTGTATGATTAAATTAAATGTTGTTACTATTGTTTAAATAACAATTAACTAACTGTATTTCTCAGGGGATTTACTTTGATTGCTTCTCCATAAAAGCTTGCTTTTATTTTGTGTGGTGCACTTGCCCCTAAAAATTTTGAATAATTTTCATTTTGGCCCTTTAACCTTGATTAATGGCTACATCATGTTTCATGAACTTTATTTACTAAGGAATTAAAACCCTCAACTTCTTGACAGATTTCTGTCCTTTTTTTCGGGTAAAAATTTCTGTTATTTTATATTGTAAGCTACATTGGTTGTAGGGCTATGCATTGAAATAACATAACTCCTTATAGGGCTCTTTCCCTCATTTATTTTGATAACTTCAATATATAAGAGATGTAGTATGAAAATTGACAAGGACTTGATCATTTGTTGCTTTCTTGTCATAGTTAAATAAAAATAAAAATCAATGAGAATTGTGTTTGGAGTAATTTAGATGGTACTCCCTCCGGTCCTAATTATAATTATAAGACATATTTAACCGATTTTGGAGAGATTAGGGATAGAGGTTAAATTAGTTAAATTTACTTATTTTCTTAAAATGCCCTTATATAAATTTGACACTTCAATTACTTTGTTGATTTCACATAATCCCTCGTTCATATTAATAGGGATGTTTTAGAAAGAGATTGTTAAAAATTAGAATGTTGTTCTATAATTAAAACCAAAACAAACTCCTAAATGTTGTCTTATAATTAAGACCGGAGGAATATTAATTATTGATTTGACAATCAATTAGTGTTATTTTCTAACCAAAAACTACTTGCTAATGTATTTGGGTTTATATTGAAAAATAAAACCACCAAAACTCAACCCGCTATCTAATCCTAGAGACTTTAATATGGCATGCCAATTTCATGAGATGTTAATGCAGTAAAGTCAAGAAGATATATATTGGGAAACCAATGTTGTAATTAAGAAAAATAATTTCAGAATAGTCCTATAGCTTGTCAATGATAAGTGAATGAGCTACCATTGATAACTTTTATGACTTTTCTAATATATATATATATATATATATATATATAACTGGGACCTTGTTATCATTTTTTCAAGATAAATTTACACTTTATGACCCACAACGTTAAATGTAATGTCAGTTTCATTCCTTAATTTTTTAAAATGATTTTTAATCATATCATAAGAATATTGTTAGTCTCATTAATTAAAAAAATGTTGACAAAATATTTTCAAGTGCTAACCTATTATGTTTAAATTAGAAGTAAAATTGAATTGGATTAAAATTGGGAAAATTAATATGAGGGCCCTTTTAACAGGGAAAATTTTAAAAAAGACCCCAAGATTCTGACAATTCCAGACCCCAAGGCCTTTTATGTGATTTTCAGAATCTACATGAGTTGTTAACAAGACTGATATAGTTGTTAATATGGTACTGATATAGTTGTTAACGGTACTGATTTAGTTGTTAGCAAAGTGTTGTTAATGGTACTGATTTAGTTGTTAATGACCTACTCGTTAACAACTATATCAACCCCTTTAACAACTCACCCAAGATTCTGACAATCCCAGAAAAGGCCTTGGGGCCTTTTTTGGAATTGTCAGAATCTTGGGGCCTTTTTTGAAATTTTCCCTGTTAAAAGGGCCGTGAAATAAATTTTCCCATTAAAATTCTAACATTTGAGAATTTTTTTACTGTTTAAAATTATAATATTGTCATTTTCTATTAATGAAACTAGCAAATTAGAAGGTTGAAAAGATCAGAAATCAAATTGAAATCTCATAAAATTAGAGGAAAATGACATTAAAATATCTTGGAAATATAAAAAAGAAAATCAAAGGTGTCCAAATCTCTTATTTGGGATTATGACATGTCTTCTATGCAACATTAGCATCTCTTATCAGTAGTTTAAGCTCTGGTGCTAGTAACCACCTTCAATGATTGGTCACGGGAGCTCTAGTGACCTTATATATATATATATATATGTATTGAAACAAAAGTAGTCAACGATGAAATAAAAGTAGTTACCATCAAAACTAGAGTAAATAAACATGGTATTTGTTCGTAAGCGTTTTCCAATAACAACTTTTGTTTCGGTATTTACTACTTTTATTTCGCTATCGACTACTTTGGAAACTGTTGGCAAAGTTCCTAATATTTTTTAAAAATTTCTGAAATAAGAGTAGCTAAAAGTGAAACCATAGTAAATGTCGAAACAAAAGTAGTTATTAACAAATAATCAGGAATAAGAACCCTCTTTACTACTCTAATATTGTTATCGACCAGTTTAGTTTCACTTTTAATTACCCTTGTTTCTTAAATTCAAAAAATGTATTGGAACTTTATTAGCAGCTAGCCATGATAGTCAATAATGAAACAAAAGTACTTATTGTTAGAATTTTAGGACAAAATCCCATAGGTTATGAATAAGAAGAAGGATGGAAAAGAAGAGGAACAAATAAGAAGGATTGTGTGTGTGGTAAGAAGTCCCACATTGCTTAGGTAGAGAGAGGTTGGAGGGTATATAAGCCCCAACCTTGCTCCTACTAATTGGCCCTTGGGCCATCCCACTTTTGTAGAGGGGGGAGGACTTAGGCAACCATTGGTCCACCACGCGCGCCGCCCGCCCGGTTCGTACGGGTGAAATAAAAAATAATTTTTTATTGAATTATTTTTTAAATAAATAATCTTTTTATTTTTGAAATTCGGTTGTGATCCTCCGAAATTTCCAATTCGTTCGCGCGTCTGTTAGCGCCAACCAGCGGATGTGTCCTGGGAGGCAATTGCTCAGTAACCTTCGGCGTCCGTATTGAGGGAGCAAAATTGTCTTAAGGACACAACGTACGTTGGGCCCGGATTTCTACATTGTTCATTCGTATTTCAGCAGTCCTGTGAGTTGGTTTACTGGTTTTTAATATTGTACAGAAGCAGTGTTTGTTATCTATATGATCTATTTAATTAATTCAGATTCTTCGTATGCAATTCTGTTTACTGTATTTCAATTTCTACCTACTCAGTATATTAGAAACAACACTTATTATGAAATGTTCCGCATTACAGACTTATTTACTACTTTAGATTCACTATTAACTACTTCAATTTTGATATTGACTACTTTTGTTTTGTAAATTTTAAATGGTTAAGGTGTAAAAATATATATAGGATTTTCCCTAAAGTGTGTTTAACACCAAATGTTTTTTTAAGGACAAAAATGACTACAAACTTCTAAAATAGGTGGAAAAATACACATTGACAATTAATTGATTGTTAACGGGACAATGTTTGACCAAAAACTGTGATGCAGATGTTGATGTGGGTTATTTAAGTCCTAGCTGGAAGACTTCATTGTTGACCAAAAATGGAGCACGATGGCAACAATGATTAGAATTCGCTTGCTCTGATTCTGTGGAGATTTGAGACAGAGTAGCAGATCTATTCCTCCAAACTCGTTGAAGCTCTTTGCCACGTTCTTCGCTAGGGTTCTATTTCCATTACAGCTAATGCTATAAGGCTAATAAAATGGGGCAATTTAAAAAATAATGAAATATAAAAAGGAAAAGAAAAGAAATTTACTACACTAAAAAATGAAGATAAACACTTTTTATCATTGTTTAAAATCATAAAAAGGAATTATTTAAACAGGAGATTAGTAGTTTTTAATTATTTTCTCATGATTTTTTATCAAGTGTTTTAATTGGTTATCTGCTTAGGGAAAGTTATGCCCTCGTGCCCGGTTCATATTCATCTTATTCTTTTTAAACTCCACAATTTTATTTTAACCCAATCAAATCTGATTTTATATAAACACTATTTTCTTCCAATTTAATTGTCCTTCACATTCCGTCCTTTTCAGTTTTTGACCCAAAAAAAAAACAAGAAGAAGCCGAGACACATATCCCCTGGCACTCAAATATTGCCCTTCGCCAACCTGAAACATTCTTGTTCATTGCATTTTTATCTTCCTCCTTCATGTTAGAGTGTAAACAATTGAGCAAAGGAAAAAGGTCTGCGCATTCATTACGCCAGACCCATTCTATCAATCTATTCTTCCTTTTCTTCTGTTTCTTCCTCTTCACTTCCCAATCTCGTTTCGCTCTTCAATTGTTTTGGGGCACCCAAACCAAAACCATGGTCACTGCAGTAGCCTTCAGCATCCTAAATTTTTCGTGTGGCTGCTGCTCCAAACTGGTACATGCAATATGCAATCTACGAGACAATCTTGACTCCATGAAAAATGCTTCAGATGACCTCAATAACTGGTATCTTGATGTCAAGGTGAAGGTGGAAATGGCGGAGAGCAATCCAGATCCAGAGCTAAAGGTTTTGAATGTGGTAAGGGGTTGGATGGGTAGGGTAGAAGTCCTACAAAATAAAGTGAACTCCATTTTGCAGCAAGGTGATCAAGAAATACAAGCCAGGTGTTTTGGAGGTCGTTGTCCCAAGAATTGTCTGACTAGCTACAAGCTAAGCAAAAAGGTCACCAAGAAGTTGAGTGACGTTAATGATCTTAGGAGCGAAGGGCATTTTGATGTTGTAGCAGTAAAATGTGCTCGTGATCTGTTCGAGGAACTATGCTCATGCTTTCAGAACGATGAGGTTGGCATAAGTGGTTTGTATGGAATGGGAGGGGTAGGCAAAACAACTCTGCTTAAGAAATTCAACAATGATTTCCTCTCAAAGCTGAAGTACACTTGCCTGTTAAAAGACGGTGAGAAAGAAAATACAGTCAAGATGCATGATGTGATTCGACGTATGGCTCTTTGGGTAGCGAGCAGAAAATGGCAAGATTTTTGGTAAATGATTCTTCTAAGATTACTGGCCTTCAGGTATACAATCATGGAAAGTGGGAAGTGGTAGAAAAGCTATCATGGTGGGGCAATAATGAAACAATTACAGATTACTTCTCTCAAATACCTAATTATCCTAATCTCGTCACTCTGCTTGTTAGGGAATGGTTGGAGTGGATTATTACATCACAAAAAGTTATAATAAAATAATTTTTTGGAAAAATCCATATAGATGCCCTTTTAAGTAAAAAAAATCTCAAAAAAGGCCCAAATATTATTCAAATCCTAGAAAAGGCCCTAGGGCCCTTTCTATTATTATGTCAGAAAATGCAATTACATTGGTGCCCTTAGTGGTGAAAGTCTGAAATTAAATTGAGCAATTCTCTCTCGTCTCCAAATCATTCCAGAACTTCTCAGATCCTCGTCAATCTCCGCCTCTGCGCCTCCTTCCTCGTCGGTCTCCGCCTCTACACCTGCATGCTAGTCAGTCTGCGCCGCCATGCTTGTCGGTCTCGGTCTGTGCCTTCGTCGTCGGTCTCCACCTTTGCGCCTCTGTTTATACCTTTGGAGGTTTCTGGTTTTCTTTCTTTAATTTTTTTATTTATTCGGATGCTGATAAAACAGGTCGGAAGATTTTTGTTAGACTAACAGTACCAATTTCTTCAGATTTCCTATCCTCATTAACAGTACCCATTAACAACTATATTAGCCCCCACTAACAACTACATCAGCCCTCTCTAACAACTAAAACAGCCCCCCTCTAACAACAACATCAGCCTCTATTAACAACAATATGAGTGTAACACCCCCAATTTCTAACAGTTATGATAACATAAACTTTCAAGGATTTTGGTAAGTAGTTACTAAAATTCAAAGTAAACAGCCTAGACAAGTGTTACCTCCGCACTTGTACCGGGACAAGTGCAAGGCTACCTTATTACAATAAACTAAGACTAAGTTGAAATAAAAATGTTTTATTAAAAGAAAAAAAAAAGCTAGCTAGAAATAATCCTAGAAATGTCTATGTCGTAATTCTCACTTCTCACTGCTAGCCCCAACCTTGAGAATCTGCTTCACTGAAAATCTGCTCCCCCGAAGGATCGTCGCAGCCCACAATACACAAAAATCAGCAAACGCTGGTAATCCCAATAAATATAGGATTTAAGTGGCTTGAATACTTTAAATAAATCAAATAAAATAATCATATAGAATTTACACCAAATATCATTCTTTATCATTTTAAATTAATTTAGACCCAGGAAACCCTGCCAGTCTATTTAGTAGGAGGAGAACCATGGTAGACCCAGAAACCTGCCAGTCTACCTTGTGACCCGGAACACCCGGTAATCGGCCAGTCACTCCCTGTGACCCGGAACACCCGGAAACCGGCCAGTCACAAATCATCAAATCTAGTCTACCCTGTGACCCGGAACACCCAGAAACCGGCCAGTCACTAATCATCAAATTGGCCATAAAACATTTCGTTCTAATGTGCACACCTCTTCCCAAAGTTGCTACTAGTGTCCCGGAAACCTTCCAAACACCACTTTGGGAAGAACGGATATAATCGATTCACATCAAATAACATATCGAAGGCATAAAGCCTAAAGGTTGTGTTCATCACTTTAGGAGGTACAATCCCAAAGCTATCCTCCCACGATTTAAATTACTTTAATCACACACAAAATGTATTTCTCAATAAATAAATAAATATATAGCATCTATAGGTTTCAATCACAAAAAGAAAAAGAAAACCGGAACACAAAAAGAAAACATACAAATACGTATGAAAGGCATATCTAAGTTGTATGTATGTGATAAGCATATATTTCATAATTAAATAAGTACAGATTCTGAGATATATTGGATGAAATTATTAATATTATACTTATTTAATTATCTTTTATATATTTATCCATCTTTTAATTAAATATAGGATAAATGATATTATAACAGAAAATCTATTAATATCCTATTTGGTTGTGCAGGAGATGTTACGTGATCTAAGGAAGGCAACAAATTAAATTGAAAAGGATATAATAATATATATCATATTAAATTCTAATATAATATATTATTAATTATATGCCAAATATTATAACAGAAAATCTATTAATATCCTATATGGTTGTGCAGGAGATATTATGTGATATAAGGAAGGCAACAAATTAAATTGAAAAGGATATAATAATATATATTATATTAAATTCTAATATAATATATTATTAATTATATGCCACAACAAACAAAAGAAGCAGATCACACAGGAAAAGTAAAAAAGATATGATATATATATATATATATATATATATATATATAATTCAATCACACAAAAACCGAGAAGAAGGAATCTGTATACATTAGTCACTCTTATATCCAATATTAAACCAGAACTTGAACGACATCTGAAATTAATCATTGAACTCTTAGAACAAAACAGACAAAGTATACAAAAAGAAATAAAGATTGTACAAGAACTCGCTAAACAACAATATATAACACTCATTCTTTAAAATGGAAAAAAAAACAAGAAGATCGGAATCTAATAGAAACTATCCAAGATCAATATAATGAAGAACATTTTGTTTTTGACGGGATATTAGATCTAGAAAAATAGAACGAACAGATTTCGATTTAAAAGAAAAATCGAAAATAAAATATGTCAACATATCAACCATACAAATGAAGAGACTCCACGCAAACCGAGAAGAAGAAAAAGATACGTATTCAATATTAATTCCTATTGGGATTAGGATTACTTATGATAATGAATTAATCTAAGCTATATGGGAATTAGGATTACATGAACTTAAGACTTATGGGGATTAGGATTACCTGGTTTCCGTCTTTGCTAGCCTTCTAGAAAAACGATTTGATAAGAGTGCGGGAGGAGGATGCCGTAGCAGAGAAAAAGAGTCGAGCGTTTTTCTAGGTTTAGGCGGCTAAACCTAAGTTTATAATCAACGTCTAGGGTTTTAGCTATGGGCTGAGCTCTTTAATTATTGCCAATTAATAAACTAACAATAACAACATTATTAATTTCTAGATAAACAATTTAAAATGATGCAGATCCACCAAATATTTAAATTTTATCAAATGTCAATTTATATAAGAAAAAGTCTTTTATAAAGTGTAGTAATTTAAAATAATATTAAGATAAAAATAAATTTATTCAATTGTATCATTCAATTAAGTTTCAAATTATTGTTTCTAGATTTTAGGAGAAACTTTAGGAATCAGTTTAGCTAGATTCCCTCTATATATGTTTACATATATTGGATGAATAAATCAATGTGCAGACCTTAATTCTTTTATTATTATTATTATTATTATTATTATTATTATTATTATTATTATTATTATTATTATTATTATTCCGGGGTTTTACAATCAGTAACCAATAACAACCACATCAGCAAATACTAACAACCACATCAGCCCCCTTTAACAACTAAAACAATCCCCTTTAGTAGTTACTGATATTGTTGTTAATAGGGCTGATGTAGTTGTTAATGAAAGCTGATGTAATTGTTAGTGGTTACTGATATAGTTGTTAATGGGGGCTGACATGGTTGTTAATGGGGGCTGATGTAGTTGTGTAACACCCCCAATTTCTAATAGTTACGATAACATAAATTTTCAATGATTTTTAATGGGGGCTGATATGGTTGTTACCGCAGCACTTGTACCAAGACAAGTGTAAGGCTACCTTATTACAATAAACTAAGACTAAGATAAGTGAAATAAATAAGTCTTCAAAAATCATTAAAACTCATAATAAAAAAATCTTTGAATCCTAAAGCTAGCTAGAAATATCTACGTCGTCATCCTCATTTCTAGCCCCGACCTTTGGAACCTGTTTCACTGAAAATCTGCTCCCCCGAAGGATCGTCGTAGCCCATAACACAAAAATCAGCAAAGCTGGTAATCCTAATAAAACACAATTTGCATAGCTCAAATATATTAATCAAATCAAATATATATAATCATATAGTAATTCCATCAAATATTTTTCAATATCTTTTTAAATTCATTTAGACCCGTGAAACCCTGCCAGTCTGTTTAGTGGGAAGAGAACCATGGTAGACCCAGAAACCTGCCAGTCTACCCTATTACCCGGAAACCTGCCAGTCACAAATCATCAAATTGGCAATAAAACATTTCGTCCTAATGTGTGCACACCTCTTCCCAAAGTTGCTACTAGTGTCCCGCAAACCTGCCAAACACCACTTTGGGAAGAACGGATATAATCGGTTCACATCAAATAACATATCGGAGGCATAAAGCCTAAAGGTTGTGTTTATCACTTTAGGAGGTATCATCCCAAAGCTATCCTCCCACGATTAAATTATTTCAATCACATATAAAATGGATTTCTCAATAAATAAATAAATAGCATTTATAGGTTTCAATGACAAAAAAAGAAAAAGAAAAAAATTAAACCGAAACACCCAAAGCAAAAGCAAAAGACGTACAGTTATTGTATATATAAATGAAAGGATAGCAGAGAGATCAATTATGGAAAAGCCCAAATACAATGATCCAACAAACACGTTAATATCTATGATTCATCGTAAGGCGGATCTTTGAATAAGTCTAGGCATGGGGATGATATATCATGTAGTGAAGTTTGATAAGGTTTCCTCAAATATCAAAATAATAGGGTACGTTCAAGGTTTTAGAATATCAAGACTTGACAAAATAAAATTCCAATTATTTTCAATGTGTTTGAAACACTTGTTGTAACACCCCCAATTTCTAACAATTATAATAACATAAAATTGCAATATTTTTATAAATAATTACTGAAATTCCAAATAAACAACCTTGAGAAGTGTTACCGCCGCACTTGTATTGAGACAAGTGCAAGGGAAACTTATTACAATAACATAAATCCAAAACTTAAATAAATAAAAAAATTTTATTCGGAGCATAAAAAGAAATATAAAAACTAGCTAGAATTAATTGAACGTTCTTCCTCACTTCTCCCTGCTAGCCCCAACCTTTAGAACCTGTTTCACAGAAAATCTGCTCCCCCGAAGGATCATCACAGCCCATAACACAAACATTAGCAAAGCTGGTAATCCTAATAAAACACAATTTAAATAACTCAAATATATCAATCAGATCAAATATAAATAATTATATAGTAATTGCATCAAATATCATTTATCATCTTTTTAAAATTCATTTAGACCCGGGAAACCCTACCAGTCTGTTTAGTGGAAAGAGAACCATGGTAGACCCGGGAAACCCTGCCAGTCTACCCTGGCTCCAATATAACAATCAAATCAAATATATGATCACGTAGTAATGGATTCAAATATTATTCACATCGAATCAACTATTATTCATTTTATTAAATTCGTTTAGACCTGGGAAACCCTGCCAGTCTATTTAGTTTAGTGGGAAGAGAATCATGGTAGACCCGGGAAACCCTGCCAGTCACAATCAATCAAATTGGCCATAAAACATTTCGTCCTAATGTGCACACCTCTTCCTAAAGTTACTACTAGTGTCTCGGGAAACCCTGCCAAACATCACTTTAGGAAGAACGGATATAATCGATTCACATCAAATAACATATCGGAGGCATAAAGCCTAAAGGTTGTGTTCATCACTTTAGGAGGTACCATCCCAAAGCTATCCTCCCACGATTAAATTATTTTAATCACACACAAAATGAATTTCTTGAATTTAATATACATACTGCTATTTGTTAATTACGAAAACCAAGGCAAGACTATTAAAAAGTACATGTATATATAATAGCACAAAGTAGATCGGTCACCTTGCATAAAAACCGAGGTAACCAAAGCAAAATATGTACAGGTATATTCATGAACCATGAAATCGGTAAATGGTTTGCAAAAGTTAATTACACAAATAAAAAAGGAGAAATATATATGTATATAAGAAGGTATGACATTTTGTTTTCATAAAGTAATTTACGCTAAACGAGAAGGAAAAACATATATATAAATATACATACGCAGCGACACATTTAAGGGTCTTTCACAAAAATCGAGACCGGCATGTAACAATTAATTCATATTGTTTTAGGGATTAGGATTACATATAATATATATTTCACATAAAACAACACTATGATATATTTATGATCATAATTACCCTATCAAAATTCATATAAAGTTAACCTAAGACATATGGGGATTAGGATTACATATAATATATATTTCATATAAAACAACCTTATGATATATTTAGGATCATAATTACCCTATCAAAATTGATATAGGATTAACCTAAGCTATATGGGAATTAGGATTACCTGGTCTCCGTTTTGCTAACCTCTTAGAAGAATAATCTGACAGAGTAAGAATAGAGGGAGTAGTAGAAGAGAAGAAGAGTATTGAGCGTTAGCTAGGGTTAGGTAGGCCTCTATTTATAATTTAAAATTAGGGTTTAGCTATAGGTTGGGCTCTTTAACTATTGCTAACTCATTAATAGGTTATATAACAATACCTCCTAATTATTATTATTACCATTAATAATAATCTGGGGCACTTAAATTAGGGTTAGACTCTTGTAAAGTGTTGATTTTTCTGGTGATATTTTTATGGACGTTTTTTGAAGAAAAAGGAAATAAATGTGATCCATCATCTTAAATCCAATTAATCAAGATATGAATATGATTCATGATATTAAATTCAATCAATCAATCAAGATGTGAATTTAATATGACTCCGTTGACAAGTAGTGCACTCCAACAATCAAGGTATGAATATGATTCATCATATTAAATTCAATCAATCAATTAATCAAGATGTTAATTTAATATGACTTGGTCAACAAGTAGAGGACTTATTACCTAAAACCTCTTTCTTAATGCATAAGCTAAAAATTCCTAAAAAGAGAGTTATTACTATTTATAATAATCTGGGGTATTACAAACTACCCTCCTTAAAATAAGTTTCGTCCTCGAAACTTAATTGTGTACCGTCTTCAATAATCTGGGGTATTACACTTGTAATGTAATCAATTCAATTCGTACTTGTATATATATATTGGAAACACTTGTATTGTACTCAACACAACAATTTGTGTTGATACAACCAACACCAACAACATGTGTGTGTGTATATATATATATATATATATATATATATATATATATATATATATATATATATATATATATATATATATATATATATATATATATATATATATATATATATATATATATATTTTAACACACACAAAAATGAATTTTGTTTTCAAATCAAACTATATGAATTCTCATAATTAGTTCCTATAAGGTTGTCTTGAGAAGTTCTCATGACCATCATTTAAATATCGGGCTCTACTCATCATCTATTTTACTCATGGGTTTCCTATAAGGTTGTTGTCCTGAGAAGTTCTCATGACCATCATTTAAATACCTAATTATTTCTATTATTTAATTACCTTTTCTTTTATACTTTCCTATAGTTAAATATGGGATACAAAGATATTTTGATATAAAATCTATTCGTGTCCTTTTTTTTATTGTGAGAAGATATTATATGAAGAAAGAATAAAAATATCAAATAATAAAATATCAGGTACAACTAGCCTAACATAATATATTATATTATCTATATTTGATAACACCAAGAAAGAAACATGACTGGCATAGTATAATATAGTATATTATTTTATCATAATATATCATAATTGATAATGTCCAGACGCACAAGACTAAACCCAGAGCAACGTACAGGAATCTCATGACTTTGCAAAAAGTTAGCATGCAAGACGAGGAGAAGAATTGTGTATTCATTCTATCACCAAAAAGGCTAAAGCCGAAGCACAGGAACACACATACCTAAGCATCATATATGAATTTGCAAAAGAGACTTCTAAAAGTTCATCGCACAATTCGAGAAAGGTCGAAAGGTCAAACAAAAGAAAAAGAAGGGCATGGGACCCGCAGCAACATGAAGAAAAAAGAAAAAGGAAAAGGAAAACCCTAACATATACCTATTAGAAGCAGCACGATGCACAGACGTGCATATACTCGGACCACGCACACAGGAATAGCAAAACGAGATGTAGAGAAAAGAATCAGCACGAGACGCAAGGTTGTTCTAGGGATTAGAATTACATATAATATATTTCACATACAACAATCCTATGATATTTTTAGGATCATACTTACCCTATCAGAATTCATATAGAATTAACCTAAGCTATATGGGAATTAGGATTACCTGATCTCCGTTTTTGCTAGCCTTCTAGAAAAATGCTTTGATGAAAGTACGGGAGGAGGATGCAGTAGAGGAGAAAAATGTCGAGCGTTTTTTAGGTTTAGACGGCTAGACCTAAGTTTATAATTAAAATCTAGGGTTTTAACTATGGGCTGGGCTCTTTAATTATTGCCAATTAATAAATTAACACTACAAACATTATTAATTTCTAGATTTTATAATTATTATTATTATCGTTATTATTTCTATTATTAATCAGGGGTATTACAAATTGTTAGTGTTTGATGATATAATTGTTAGTGGAGGCTGATAATGTTGATAAACGAGTACCTTATTATATCTCATTTTCTTGCTTATGCACACACAGCTAACAATGACTAGAGATATAGGAAACAATTGCCGTTCTCATTCATATTAAAATGTCATGTTACTTAGATCATAAAATTTACAAAACTTTGTCCTAAATATAAACTCAAGTGTTTTGCACAATTGTTGTTAACACCCCCTATTCAGATGTCAAAAAGGGTCCTGGGACCTTTTCTGGGATTTGAATAATGTTAGAGCCTTTTTTTAGGATTTTTTTTTTTTTTTGTTTAAAAGGGCCCCATATGGATTTTCTCTAATTTTTTCCCACACAACACCCACGCGCAGGGAATGAATCTTTTCTTTGGTCAAAGGACGCACGGGGTGAATCTGGAAAGATGGTTGATATGTTAAAATAATCACATCCGTACAAGTTGACAAACCCATAAGGCCATAAGAGAGTGAATAAAATACGTGCTCAACAGTAAGGTCCCGTTTGGATCGCGGAAAATTGGGGGAAGAAAAGGGAAAATGTACATTTTTCGGCGGCTATGGTTGTTTGGTTCGCATTTTCTCAGAAAAATGTTTTCCGGCGGCGGCGCATATTCCCTTAAACAGGGGAAAATCAGTTCCCACCAAAAATGGTAGGAACCCATTTTCCGACGCGGCTGAAAATGGACTAAAAATGAGTATGCATGCAATGCACTCGAAGAAGGCGGCGGCGATAACGGTGGAGAGAGAAGATGACGGTGAAAAAGGAAAAAAAAAAACTGAGACGCAGACGGTAATGAAAGGAGGAGACCCAAACGCCTACCATAAATTTTTCCGATCAAAGAGGATGAGATTTTTCGACAGAGAGAGGAAGAGAGAGATGAAAGTGATGCCAGGGAGAGGAGTGACGTCGGGGAAAGGAAGAGGGAGAAGAAAGTGACGCCGGAAAACATTGTGGAATGAGGAAGAAGAAGACGCATGGCAGAGAGTGACGACGGAGAGGAAGAGAGAGAAGAAAATGATAGGCATTCTCGAGAATGCCTCACCAATTCGTAGGCATTCTCAAGAATACCTCACCAATTCTCGAGAATTGGTAAGGTATTCTTAGGTGTATATTGTGCGCGCGGTTGGTTTTGTGTGGTATAAAAAATATTTTATCTGCAAGGGTAAAATGGTATTTTGCCTCATTTTCCTACCTTATTTTCTTCCAACCAAACAAAAAATTTCCTATCAACCCATTTTCTTTTCTAGTGCCAACCAAACGCATCGAGACAAAATATTTTCCATTCCATTCCATTCTTTTCATTTCTATTCCTTTCCATTCCCATCTTTTCTTTGATCCAAACGGGGCCTGAAGAATCAAAAGGAGGACTCCACATAAGGTGCTTAGACCTTATGTGCTTATCACATGCTTATACCTCAAATTTAGGTATAAGCATGTAATGTTTTATTTTTTTTTTATATTGTATTTATTTATATTTAAATTATGTGCTGCTTTCTGAATTTTTTTTTTGTACCCAATATCTCAAATTAATTAGTTTCAAGTCCTGCATTCAGAAATATTTATCTGAAACTAATTAATTTGAGATACTTGGTGAATTTTTTTTTTCAGAAAGCAACACATAATTTAAATATAAATAAATACAATATACAAAAAAAAATTAAAAAAAAAA
The DNA here is from genome assembly GCA_025563575.1 of Acacia pycnantha. Taxonomy (NCBI): domain Eukaryota; kingdom Viridiplantae; phylum Streptophyta; class Magnoliopsida; order Fabales; family Fabaceae; genus Acacia; species Acacia pycnantha. Next base: position 386,940 of record JAMWYP010000150.1, on the reverse strand, counting down.
CAAAACATTACATGCTTATACCTCAATTTGAGGTATAAGCATGTAATAAGCACATAAGGTCAAAACACCTTATGTGAACTGGAGTGGGGACATGAGATAGGGTGTCGAATGTGTGAGAGAGAGAATGTGAAATGACAAGACACACAAAAGCAGACAAATGGGAAGCTAATGATGGAAGAGAGATAGATAAGAAGCTAGAACTTGCTTTCACAAGTGCTCACGTTCGTTCCTTTCTACTCTCCACCAGCTTCCATTGGTACAAAAATTCACATTACTTTAAAGATAAGATTTGCTTTTTATCTTGTCTCCTATTTGTACCCATCCTTTTTACTTTTACTTTTTCTCTTCTTTTTTATATCATAAAAATAATAACATATTATAATCTAAAATAATATTTTGTGCTCTTTTTTATTTTTTTATACAATTGGTCCAAATTAATATACCCAATTCAAATAAAATTTCCCTAATGTTTAACAAGATATTTTATTTTTTAAAAATAAAATTTACAATATTTTCTTTAACGCTCATTTTAAAGATAATTTTTAACAAAATAAAAAGCGTAAATTACAGTTATATCTTACTCTCTCATCTGTTTACGGCTCACATTAGCTGTTGTACTGAATCTTAGCCGTAACCCTAGGGCAGGCAAAAGGTTTCCGCGTTCAGTACGCCAGACCAATTCTATCGATCTGTTCTTCCTTTTCTTCTGTCCTCTTCACTCCTCAATCTCGTTTCGCTCTTCAATTCTTCTGGTTCACCCAAACCAAATCCATGACTGACTTTATCACTGCAGTCTTCAACATCCTAACTTGTCCGTGTGTCTACGGCTCCAGACGGGCAGATTCAATACGCAATCTAGGGGACAACCTCGACTCCTTGAAAAATGCTTCAGATAAACTCAATAGCAGGTATCTTGATGTCAAGAGGAAGGTCGAAACGGCGGAAAGTAATCCAGATCCAGAGTTGAAGGTTTTGAATGAGGTATGGGGTTGGATGGGCAGCGTAGAAGTCCTACAAATTGAAGTCAACGCCATTTTGCAGCAAGGTGATCGAGAAATACAAGGCAAGTGTTTTGGAGGTCGTTGTCCCAAGATTTGTTGGACTTTCTACAATCTAAGAAAAATGGTCACCGAAAAGTTGAGCGACGTTAATGATCTTAGCAGCAAAGGGTATTTCGATGTTGTAGCAGAAAAGTGTGCTCGTCTGTTTGAGGAACTTCCTGTGGATGAAACTGTGGCTGTAGAATCAATATTTGAGGAACTACGTTCATGCTTTCAGAACAATGAGGTTGGTATCATTGGTTGGTATGGAATGGGAGGGGTAGGCAAAACAATAACCATAGGAGAATATTTGGTCATTTGGGTTGTGGCATCTAAAGATGCAGATCCAGGAAAAATTCAATATGACATTATGAAGAAATTTCTTGACCAAGATGATAATTTGAATGATAGGGCAAAGGATGATGATAAGGCTAGTTTGTTATACCAGATCTTCAAGAAGAAGAAATTTGTGTTGTTATTAGACGACGTGTGTGAAAGAATTGATTTGTTGAAATTTGGGGTTCCTTCCCCTAATAATCATGAATGCAAGATAATATTCACAACTCAGTCGTATGAGGTATGCGGCCTAATGGATGCAAAGAGGCACAGAGGAGTAAAGTGTCTCACACTGGATACAGCATTTGAGTTATTCAAGGAGAAAGTGGGTGAAACTACTCTTGAAAACCCTCTTATATTGCCTCTCGCCATGCAAGTGGTGGAAGAGTGTAAAGGGTTACCACTTGCTCTTTGTGCTGTTGGACGTGCCATGGCAAACAAGGTGACTCCCAAAGAATGGAAGTGTGATTTAGAAATTTTGAGGAGTTATCCTTCAAAGATAAAAGGTATCATCGAAGATGTATATTACTTGCTTGAATTTAGTTATGATCGATTGCCAAATGATACATACAAGTCATGTTTTTTGTATTGTGCTCTATTCTGTGAGGGCTATGACATTAAAAAAGAAGAGCTTATTTTGCTGTGGATAGCGGAAGGGTTTTTGGCTGAATTTGATTATGATATACATGAAGCACGTAAGCAAGGAGAAGATATAATTTCAAATCTGAAATATGCTTGCTTATTAGAAGATGGTGGGCTAGAAAATACAGTTAAGATGCAGAATGCGATTCGAGATATGGCTCTTTGGATAGCTTGTGATCATGAGAAAATGACAAGATTTTTGGTAAATGATTCTTCTAAGACTAGTGGCCTTCAAGTACACAATGGTGTAAAGTGGGAAGAGGTAGAAAAGCTATCATGGTGGGGCAATAATGTAACGATCACAAATTACTTCTCACGAAGACCTCATTGTCCTAATCTCGCCACTCTGCTTATAAGGGATGTTTGGATGCCAGTCTTTCCAACTGAGGTATTTGTCCTTCCAAGTACTGTTAGAGTGTTGGACTTGTCAGGTAGTGGTTTAATAATAGATCTACCTTCAACAATTGTGGACTTTGTAAACCTACAGCACTTGAACCTATCCTACACTGATATAAGAAATTTGCCAAAGGTGTTGAAGAATTTGAAGAAGCTGAGGTTCTTGTTGCTGGATGGACTGAGAAATCTTGTATTACCAGAGGAAGTTATATCCAGTTTGTTGTCCCTTCAAGCTTTTAGTACGAGGGGATGTATATTTTCAGAGATTGATGAAAATATGTTGTTGCATGAGCTAGAAGGCTTAGATCATCTTCAAGATGTACGCATTTGGGTCTCTAGCCCATCCTCTGTTAAAAAAATACTCATCTCCTCAAAATTGCAAAGGTGCATGTGTGAGCTACTTGTTCGACAATGCTCAGTGCCCCATGACTTGTTCTTAGCATTGGGAAAAATGGAGCATCTTGAATCATTAATAGTTGAGGATAGCACAAAATCAAATGATACTGAAGCTGCAAATATTGTGAGGAGCTCATTATTTCGGAGACATGAGCATATAATGATGCTTCGCTACTTGCGTCTCAATGAGTGTCATAATGTACTTGACTTGAATTGGCTTATATATGCTCCAAACCTTGAAGTCCTTGAATTAGACAAGTGTGATTTATTGGAGGAAGTTATAAGTGAAGATATTGGGATAATGAAAAGCAATTTGTTTTCCCATCTCACCTCTCTTCGTTTGAAATGTCTGTATAACGTAAGGAGCATTTGTAGAATGACATTACAGTTTCCTAGTTTGAAGGAGATTAAAGTAAGGTGTTGTCCCAATTTGAAGAAACTCCCATTTAATTCTCAAAGTGCTTTGAAAAATTTACAGAGCTTTGTCGGAGATCTTCAGTGGTTTCATCAATTGCAATGGGAAGACAAAGACACCAAAAATCTTCTTTCATCAAATTTTTTGGCTTATGCGCTTCGCCCATGAGAAGGTAGACGAAGCTGTTCAACATCATCTTTCAAAATTTTGAGAAATCATGTAATTAGCTTTTGAGTAAATATATATTTATGTGTGATTATTATTCTTGTGAATCTTTTATTTTCCCCATATTTCATTTGGATTCTTGTATCTTGAATTTCACATTTCAAAATTTGTAGAATTTTTAATTAAAGTACCTATAGCATATTTCACCACTATAGTACAAATAGCATATAAGAAAATCTAGATGGTGTTACTTTATTGCCTGCATATATGCCTTATTTATGGGTTTGATGTCTGTTAGTGGTGAGTTTTGCGACCTTATTTATTTTATTTTAGCTATGATTTAATATTTTAACGTCGGCCTTAGCATTTATTTATATTATTTAACTACAACAAGTTTAATGAGTGCTTGGGGCAAAAAAAATGATATGAATAAAATCTAATTAAAAGAAGTTTAATGGTATGTACAAAAAGCATAACACATTCTAGTTGATTTAAATAAAGTACAATCCCTATTTGACTTTTCTCAACTATTTCTCAATCGAATCAAAGTGCTAAACTTACTCAATGATTCATAAGGAAGCCTATAGGTTGTAACAAGTAAAGACCAGCTTCAATAAAATAGAAAATGTTAAGGTGTAAAAATATGAGTATTTATCTCAAGTGCGTTCAACATTAAATGTGTTTTTGAACGTTCTGAAATACCTATAAACTTCCAAAACTAGAACAAAAACATTAGTAACTATGACGGGTGGACGTGATGGTTCAGCATCTCGTCCCTTAAGCAAATGGTTGGGGGTTCGATCCCCAACTCTTGTGAATGGAAAACATCTCGTGGCCAGCCCTTTACCGCTTTGTGCGCTGACCTGGGGCGAAGGATTAGTCTCATGGCTACCGGCTGTAGGGATACCTTGATATTATATAAAAAACAAAAAGAACAAAAACATTAGAAATTAGAACCGTTAATTGCCATTAATTTCTATAGCGGGGCCCACATTATTGTTGTGAATGTGCTGAGATGTCCCAATTAAAAAAAACACTCAACCACCGGGACTAGAAAGTCGCCGAAACACTCCCTTAAAATGCTGGTTAATCTAAACATCACAAAACTTCTAAAATACATGGTGTACAGAGTGTAATAAGCAAACCCACTTCGACCTCATGGAGAAAAACAAAACCTCAGTTAGAAATGAAGCTCAAAGACTTAGGCGAATATAAAATTGAAGGGGTTGAATACAAAGATGCACAAATCAAAGTCAGAACGATTAAAATAATGGGTAAAGGTGCAATTTTAATCACAGTTTTTTTATAGGGACATCTGGCACCTAAACATTAATGCAAATTGAACAGCATAATATCAAAATACATAGAATTTTCACCCTTGTAATGGTTGAAGCATAATACATACATACACTTTGTCACAATTAAGCAGGGCTTGCTTCCACTTCAGCCTCATCAGGCAAACCTTTCACTGCAATGGTTATGTGGCAAGTTCGCTTTCTAATTGTACAAGCCCGTCCACGAGCTAGAGTCTTACCCTTTTCATGGTTTTACCTTCATTGACCTAGGCTCTACTGAAAACTAAACTTCCTTTGTTTAAACCCAGGTTATGGCTAGCATTCGCAGCTGAAGAAAACACCAATTTAAGGATGATATCACATGCTCAATAAGGCATGAGCTCTAATATTGTGTGTAATTCTTCATATGAACGACCACGAATCTGATCGATCACTCATCTAGCCTTATTGGCAGACATACGAATGTGTCATCCTACAGCATATGCCTCTACATTTGAGGATTCATCATCCTTCCCTGCAGCATTAGATATTCATTTATATCATGTTTTGCCAAATTATTTTAGGCAGAAAATTGATGAGGTTTACATTCAAAACATGCTAAAAGCATACAAAATAATACCTGCACCTGCATACTGAAATACCATGAACCAATGCTCTCAGAGACTTTTTTAAGTAGGTACTGTGTGAAAGATTGTAAAACATGCCTCATATATGTATCCCATTTCTCATACAAATATGAACTCACGCCCTTTTTATGAAGGAACTATTCATTGTTCCTAGGGTTATGCTATAGGCACAAGTTTACACCAGTGATTTGTGTATGTGGTTTTTTTTTTTTTTTGTTGGAGTGGGGGGAATGAATACCCTTATCTCTACAAGCGATTAAGGAAAGTTGGAAAAAAATTAAGAGATTAAGGCAGCCAGCATTCCCTGTGTATGCTATTATATACCTTTTATCCTCTGCTACCAGCTTACAATTTAGTACTACGGTACTACCAACTTACAATTTAGGCAAAGAGTATAAAGGAGACTGTTATTCAATATATATATGTGTGTGCGCGCGCGCATCCCATTATAACATTAGAAGTTAGTTGATCCCGGAAATTGCATCTCAAATTCATTTTATCAAGCAGATGTGTCTGATGCTACCTCTACTTGACAACAACAGTCAACTGTCTGGCCTAAAAAAAACCAACTAACTAGGAGGGTCCTTCTTGAATAATATTAGTTGTGATGAGATTAGAAACTTTCTTTTGGGCCAATTTGGCTAAAACAGAGACTTGAAATCAAATCCTGTAGCACTAGAGATAACTCCAGTAACACTGAGGAAAAGCTTGAGAATGTGAGCTTCTCAATTGCTGGATACAGCTAGGTTAACTTTTGAAAAGGAGAACTAGAAATGGCGCTCAAGCCTACCCAAACTTAACAGAGATCATTGATAATTATCAATTTGGAGAGACAATCTGATGTGGCTCCATGTCATCTGAAGCAGCATACAACAAACTAGTTTTTACCATTTTCCTTTATGAATTTGTACCAACAAGGAAAAAGTTTATAATAACTTGGAGCATAGATATTAAATGGTCCGTTTGAAGATTTATTAAAATCTAGAACTGAACCAAAATGTATTGAGACGCCTACCATAGGCTACAAGAATAAGATATCCATTCTCTCAACATTCTCAAATTTGGCATGTTCACAAAGAGGAACTCGAGATAAGATTTTCAGGAATCACTTGTAGCTCCATGGCAACATTAGGAGGAGGTTATGCAAAGACTACAGAATTTTATTTCTCCTCTTTTCAAGTCTAAATTTAATAATAATAATTTATCTGATTCCAGAGAAAACAAGATGTGCAATTAAGAACAGGCCATGTCAACTAGCAAAACCCAGTGTTTCTTCGGAAGTTGAAAAATCTACTAATTCATGTTGTATAAGATCCTTCCTTCCTTCCATTACTGGTTTCCCACTTCCTAGACTACAAACTATCAAGTTTAAGCTCTACCAAGGAAACAATCAACTCATTTTACCCAGTTGGCCAGTTGCATATAAAGAAAACAACAAATAACAAGACCAACAGAAGAAGAAGAAAAGAAAGCAACAACAATGAAACCAAAAAGTACCTCCCAAACAAGCACGACAAGCGAGAGGGTCACCGATCGTAGGGTCGAAATAGGTTTTGGAATAGTCGGAAGGTGTGAGTGAAATGCGGATTTTGCCGTTGAATTGAGGGAGCCGGCGGCGGGCTTAGATGCAGGTAGGCGGTGAGACTGCGGCGAAAATGGAAGATTCCGATGAAGCAGAGGACGGTAAGAGAGGGATTGAGAGAAAGAGAGCGCCGTGGTGTGGCCGAGAGCTGAGCTCTGGTCTCCGCCGAAAGAGTACGGTTTCACTCCCAACAAATAGAGATAAGATCGAGATAAGAGCACAACGTTTCTTGCGCTTTTCTTACCTCTTACGTCAAAAAAGGAAGATGTTTACATAAATCAAAATAAAATTTATCATAAATATTTATCTCGTATATAGTTAAAAACAGCTTTCACCATTAATCTAAATGGATACATAATTGCCGCAATTCCCCAATAGTTTTAGTAATTCTTTTGTTGTTGATATAAGTAGCTTTAGTAAATTAGTAATAAATAAGTTTAAAAACAAATCAAGGTGAACACAATTTTTCCCCATTAAAATCAAGGAGAACAACTTACAATCACTTTGAATTTGCTTATTTTGATGAGTAAAAATTTAATTTAGAGTTCATTATTTTTTCCATAACTTAAAAAAGACTTAGTGATTATATATAAGGTCTCAACAATATTTATTTTTTTGTACAAACCAAGTGGCGTAATCCCTGCAATTTAAGTGAAACTATCTTAGAGGGATTGCAATCATGAACAATTAAGTAACCCTTTTCATTAAAAGTCGTTAACAACCTTGTCCTTCTCTCTTGAGACGTGGAATATCGAAAGATCTCAATCAAATTTTGTTTTGTTTTTTTTTTTTTTTTTTTGAAATCCCAAACAAACTTCAAAAAACTGGGTATGTTTGGTTTGAGGGGAGGGGAGGGGAGGGAAGGGAAGAGAAAAAAAATGAGAGGAGGGAAATTTTTTTGAAAATTGAGTGTAGTGGGGGGCCCACATATTATCCCCTCCCCTCCCCTCCCCTCCACAAGAAGATCAACTACATTCATTATAACTAATTATAGCATTACCTTTTTTAAGCTGAAATCTCATGCTGACTATCTATTTAGATTAACGGTAGAAGTTATTTTTCCAACGTGATTTACAGTATACGAGGTAAGTTTATGAGAAATGTTTTATCTTGACTTACATGAACATGTTTTTCTATCACGATCAACTTCAAAAGCACTTCAACCCTATTTCCTGAGTGAATCCAAACAATCCATCTTTGCGTCTCATGACGCATGACCACGCCCTGCTTTCAAAGAGTTCTCATTTGTTATATGGGCTCATTGCACCATCTCCATTTAGTTCCACCAACCCAAAAGGAGGTGATAAGGCCTTCAACAATTAATATAAAAGAAAATGGGTAAAAATTCTTTATTTTATATGGAGACTCTATAAGATTTTATGTACAACAAATATGTAACACCCCCAATTTCTAACAGTTACGATAACATAAAATTTTAAAGATTTTTATAAATAATCACTGAAATTCGAGATAAACAACTTTGGAAAGTTTTACCGCCGCACTTGTACTGGGACAAGTGCAAGGCTACTTATTACAATAATGTAAATTCAAACTTAAGCAAAAATATATTTTATTCTGAACAAAATAAAATAGAATTAGCTGAAGGTGCTTCCTCATTTCTAACTGCTAGCCTTAACCCTTGGCACCTGTTTCACTGAAATTCTGCTCCGCGAAGGATCATCACAGCCCATGAACACAAACATCAGCAATTGCTGGTAATCTTAATAAAACACAATTTAAATGGCACAAATATATTATTCAAAGCAAACATACATAATCATGTGATAATTGCATCAAACATTATTCATTATCTTTTTAAATTTATTTAGACTCGGGAAACCTTGCCAGTCTATTTAGTGGGAAGAGAACCATGGTAGACCCGGGAAACCCTGCCAGTCACAATTAATCAATTTGGCCATAAAGTATTTCTTCCTACTGTGCACACCTCTTCCCAAAGTTGCTACTAGTGTCCCGGGAAACCCCGCCAGACACCACTTTGGGGAGAATGGATATCATCGGTTCACATCAAATAATATATCGAGGGCATAAAGCCCGATTGTGTTCATCACTTTGGGAGGTACCATCCCAAAGCTATCCTTCCACTGCTAAATTATTTTAAAAATACACTCATAATAAAATTCCTGAATTATTTATATGCATTATAGTGCCCAAATTGAATTTATTAATATTTTATACTTATTTAATTATGTTTCATACACTTTTCTATTATTTAATTAAATATAAGATAAAAGTATATTTTATATATAATCTATTTATATCATATTTTATTGTGAGGAGGTATTATATGAAGAAAGAATAAATAAGAGAAATATCAAATAATATAGCATCAGACACAACTAGTATAATATAATATATTATATTATCATGATATATTACAATTAATGAAAAGAAAACCCGGACTCCACATGAAACAATTGTCGCGGATGTTAGTTATGGAAGAGGTATTATTGTGATAATGTAATATCTAATAAAAGAGGGATTGATGCCGCAAGCTACACGCACAAGACAGAACCGTCACAATTAAGTGAATTGAAAGATGCAGTCAGACTCACAAACAGAGGGGTGACTTTGTAAAAAAGCTACTCCAAAAGAAATATATATTATTCAATTACCAAAGGCCAAAATACCAAAAACCAAAACGTACAAGGATCTTATGTTGAATGGTATGTGACTTTTGCAAAAAGTTACTCACGCAAAACGAGAACAAGCAATTGTATGTTCAATTGCCAAAGACTGAAACACCAAGGCCAAAAGGCACCTAATCAATAATTAAGGCTAATCGAGATCAACCAGAATCATATCATAAGAAGAAAACAACTTTCTCATAGAGGAAGGCAAACACAAAATTCATGTACTGAATGAAAATCACGAGAAAGAACGAGACGACAATTTTGTGGATTTAAAAAGAATTATGCCATGTAGCAATGGATTCCTATTTTCTAGGGATTAGGATTACCTATCAAGATTCATATAAAATTAACCTAAGACTCATGGGATTAGGATTACCTATCAAGATTCAAATAACATTAACCTAGGACTCATGGAATTAGGATTACCTGATCTCCGTTTTTGCTAGCCTTATAGAAAAATGATTTGATGAGAGTACGGGAGGAGGATGCAGTAGCGGAGAAGAAAAGTGTCGAGCGTTTTCTAGGTTTAGGTGGCTAGACCTAAGTTTATAATTAAAATTTAGGGTTTTAGCTATGGGCTGTGCTCTTTAATTATTGCCAATTAATAAATTAACAATACAATTATTATTAATTTCTAGATTTTACTATTATTATTATTATTATTATTATTATTATTATTTCTATTATTAATCAGGGTATTACAAAATATGAGTGATCTAATTCAAATCTTTCACATTAATACAATTTTCAAACAATTTCTTGTTATTGATTTTTCCATGATACATGTTATTTTTACCTTCTCAATATAATTAATAATCAATTATAATCAATATTGTTTCTCAAATTTCGTGCACACGGGGTATATCATGTTGGTAGAGATTTTTTATTCCTTATACTCCTTCCGGTACTAAATATAAGACAAAGTTGATTTTTTTGGAGTGATAAAAAAACTAATTAAATTACGTTAGAGTCTGTAATACCCCTGATTAATAATAGAAATAATAATAATAGATTAAAATAATAAAATAATAATAATATACCAAATCTAGAAATTAATAATGTTTGTAGTGTAATTTATTAAATGGAAATAATTAAAGAGCCCAACCCATAGCCAAAACCCTAGATTTTAATTATAAACTTAGGTTTAGCCACCTAAACGTAAAAAACGCTCGACACTTTTTCTCTGCTACGGCATCCTCCTCCCGTACTCTCATCAAAGCAGTTTTCTAGAAGGTTAGCAAAAACGGAGATCAAGTAATCCTAATTCTCATATAGTTTAGGTTAATTCATATGTAATCCTAATCCCATGAGTCATAGGTTAATAGGAGTCTTGATAGGTAATCCTAATTCCTATATAGCTTAGGTTAATAAGAATCTTGATAGGTAATCCTACCCTCTAGAACAATAGAAATTAATTGTTACAAGCTGATCTTGATTTTTGTGAACAAAAAAAACCCTTAAGTGTGCCGTTTTTTCGTTCCTGTGTACGTCGTTTGAGTATTTGTTCTCTGTACATCTTGCTGCTTTCAATAGATATAATTTAGGGTTTTTGCATGTGCTACGGGTCCCACACCTTTTGTTTTCTTTTTTGTTTGACCTTTTGACCGATTAATTCATTGCTCCGGATTACATGATATCACTTTTCCCCTTCTCGAATTGCGTGATGAACCTTTTTCTTTTTGTGATTGAAACCTATAAAAGCTATATATTTATTTATTGAGAAATACATTTTGTGTGTGATTAAAATAATTTAAACAGTGGGAGGATAGCTTTGGGATGATACCTCCCAAAATGATGAACACAATTAGGCTTTATGCCTCCGATATGTATTTGATGTGAACTGATTATATCCGTTCTTCCTAAAGTGGTGTTTGGCAGGGTTTCCCGGGACACTAGTAGCAACTTTTGGGAAGAGGTGTGCACATTAGGACGAAGTATTTTGATGGCCAATTTGATTGATTGTGACTGGAAGGGTTTCCCGGGTCACAGGGTAGACTGACAGGGTTTCCCGGGTCTACCATGGTTCTCTTCCCACTAAACAAACTGGCAGGGTTTCCCGGGTCTAAATAAATTTTTTAAAAAAGATAATGAATGATATTTGATGTAAATTCTATATGATTATTTAAATTTTATTTAATTAATGTATTTGAGCCATTTAAATCCTATTTTATTAGGATTACTAGCGTTTGCTGATTTTTGTGTGTTATGGGCTGCGATGATCCTTCGGGGGAGCAGATTTTTAGTGAAGCAGGTTCTCAAGGTTGGGGCTAGCAGTGAGAAGTGAGGAAGAACGTCCGATTAATCCTAGCTAGTTTATTTTATTTTCTTATGCTCTCAATGAACCTATTTATTTTAGTTTTGGATGTATGTTAATGTAATAAGTAGCCTTGCACTTGTTCCGGTACAAGTGCGACGGTAACACTTCCCAAGGATGTTTACTTTGAATTTCAGTAACTACTTATCAAAATCATTAAAATTTATGTTATCATAACTGTTAGAAATTGGAGGTGTTACAGAGTCTGTGAGTGATTTTTGGATGTGAGTGTTTTTTTGAATGTGAATGTTTTGCTAATCTCTGCTTCTACAGATGTGAATGTTTAGTTTCTTACTTAGTTTTGGGTATTTGCTCATGGTTATTTGCTAGTTGCTACCCCCTTGGGTTTCAAAATTGGTTATTTGCTACCCCTTGGGTATAGTATATACTTGCAAAATTGGTTATTTGCTACCCCTTCGGTGTAACAAGTAACAATTAACCTAATGGTTATTTGCTACCCCCTTTGGTATATTTGCAAAATTTATTTTTCTTTTATTATATTTTGTTAATGTGAAATATAGTGTTTATATTAAAAATATTATTTAATACTAAGATGTATCAGAACGTTTCGAAATATTAGTATTTTTGAAGTAACGTATCGGCAACGTCTCAAAAACACTGTATCAGTATCGGTGCATCATAGTGTGTATATATGTGTCTATGTATATATGTGTGTACATATATATGTATATCTGTGTTTTTGTGTGTCAATATGTGTGTGTGTGTACACACACATATATCTCTATGTGTGTGGATATATGGATGTGTGTGTGTGTGTGTGTGTGTGTGTGTGTGTGTGTGTGTGTGTGTGTGTATGTATGTATGTGTACACACACAGCAAGACCATTATTTCAATTAGAAAGCGTGTGAAAAGAAAAATTGGTCGGAGAGATATGTGGCGGGGTTGTTGATTCACTTTTTTATGTCATTTTAAATTTATACAATGGCATTTTAGGAAAATGAGTAAAATTAACTGATTTAACTCCTCTCCTTAATCTCCCCAAAATCGATTAAATATATATTCTATAATTAAGACCGGAAGGAGTACTTCCTACCATCCATTTTATACTTCCACCTATATTATTTTACTTAACTCCTCCCTCCGGTCCTAATTATAGGAACTATTTAACCGATCTCGGGGGGATTAAGGAGAGAAGTTAAATTAGTTACTTTTACTTATTTTCCTAAAATGCCCTTAAATAAATTTAAAATGATATAAGTAAAAGTGAATTACAACCCCGCCACATATCTCTCCTACCAATTTTCCTTTCCACACGCTTTTTAATTGAAATAATGGTCTTGCTATATAAACATATATGTGTGTATATGTATGTGTACACATATAGATCTATCTACACACACACACACACACATATATAGACACACACAGACCCATATATCTACACACACATATATATATCTACACACATAGATATATCTGTCTGTGTGTGACCCATATATCTACACACACATATATATCTACACACATAGATATATCTGTGTGTGTGTGTGTGTGCGCGCGCGCGCGTGCGCGTGCTAGGGGTGAGCATGGTGCCAAGATGCCCGGTATGTCCGCCCAAGCCCGGTAAAAAATTGCCCAACCCAGCCCTAATATAGTAGCCCAAAAGAAATTTGGGCAATTTTTGGGCCACTTTTGGGCTTGGCCAATAACTGGGCAAGGGCCCGGTATGTCCGCCCAAGCCCGGTAAAAAATTGCCCAACCCAGCCCTAAAATAGTAGCCCAAAAGAAATTTGGGCAATTTTTGGGCCACTTTTGGGCTTGGCCAATAACTGGGCAAGGGGTCCTACCCTGCCCATTTGGCCATTCCCGGAAAATTTAATAAATTTAAATAAATATCAGTATATATATTATTTTATTTAAAAAATATTATATTATTATGTCTAAATATATTATATTATACTTCATGTATCTTTAAAACTTTGAAATTTTGTGAAGTGTGAACTAGAATCTTTATGAAGCAGGGCAATGCGACACTACTTGGGTAGGGGAAGCCCGCCTTGCCCAGCCCGAAAATGGTTAGGGCATTTATCGGGTAAGGCCGGACATCGGGCTACAAAATGCAGCCCATTCATTCTTCGGGCTGGGCATCGGGCAGGGGTCTCGCCCTGCCCATGCCCACCCCTAATACATACATATACACACATATATAAATGCTCCTAATAATAAATATAAATAGGGGTATTATAGGAAAAAATTGACAAAAGTTAAAACTTATTCTCATAATTAAGACCAAAATCAACTCCAAAATGTGTTCTTATAATTAGGACTGGAGGGAGTATATTTTGTAAGTGTCATTTCTTTCTATTTGGTTGGCCAAAAAAAAAAAGAACTTTCTTTCTATTTCCAAATGTATCTAATTGCTTTCATAGCACAGCGCCCGAACTAGAAAACCTGGAAGTCCGATTCACGTGATGCTCAGCCGAACCGGATCAGTTTGGTAACGTGGGAAACCCTTAGGGCCCGTTTGGTACGGGGAAGATTTAAAGAGGGAAAGGAATTTAAAGGAGGGAAAGAAATGGGAGGGAAGATTGTGAGAGAAATTAAAAAGTTGAGCTGTTTGGTAGACATGGGAAGACAAGTTAAGTTGAGGGAAAATGAATGGTTTGGTATGAAGAATTGGGTGTTAGTTAAGTGGGAATATGAGGTGAAATACCAAAAATGCCCCTAAATTTAAAAAAAAAAAAAATCCTGTAATTGAATTTTGTTTTGGGGGGGGGGAGAGAGGCATATTCTCAGATTCTCAGGCTCATGTGTCGTTGACTGCCGCCGTCTAAATCCTCCGCCGTCGATGCCGCACTCGCCACCTTAGATGCCAGACGCCGCATAGGTGAAAAAAAAAAACTGAGACGATCACGTTGAGAGATTGGAAGAAGATGACGCAGTGTGAAGGAAGAAAGAAGCGAGTGGCGTAAAGGAAGGAAGAAGAAGGAAAAAGAGAAAAAGTCGAGAATGCCATAGACATTCTCTCTGGGATTCTCGAGAATGCCTAAGGCATTCTCGACTAGGCAAGAATGCCATAGGCATTCTCGCCTGGCATTCTCGCCTGAGAATGCCTTAGGCATTCTCTCTAGCTGCCTAAGGCATTTTCGAGAATTCCTAAGGCATTCTTGACTTGGCGAGAATGCGCATTCTCTCAGGCATTCTTGAGAATTCATGTGAATTCTCGAGAATGTCTCCTTCGTCCCTCACGGCCAACATCAGGGGAAAAAAAACAGTCCTTCATCCTTCTCTTCCCTCTCATCTCTGCCCTCTCCGTCGCCTCTCGTTCACATCGCCGACGCTGATCGTTCGTCCACCATCGCCGGTGCTGCTCCTTCATCCACCATCGCCGGCGCCGCTCCTTCATCCACCATCAGAACTTGGGACAGAGATGGAATGAGGAAGAGAGAGAGAGAGACATGAGGGGCTTTTTTGTCTCACAGCATAACTTTCCCGGGAAGATCCTCAAATCCCACCGAAAATAGAGGGAACCAACCTTCCCATGAATGAGGGAAGATGGAGCGCCGCCGGAATTGCTTTCCCGGAATATGGAGCGTCCAAACGATTATCTGCCATGGAAGATGCTGAATCTTCCCTTCCCTTCCTGGATCTTCCGCCTACCAAACGGGCCCTTAGTCTGTTTGGTTGGAGGGTAATGGAAGGAAAGGGAGGGGGATGGAGGGATTTTGGCCCCCTCTCCTCATTTGGCAATATTAAAATTTGAGGAGGTGAGGGAAAATTTTCTAAAATGTTTCCCTCTCTACCCTCAAAAGCCTCACCCCTAAATCGGACAGATAGATTTGGAGGGATTATAAAAATTGGTCTATCAGTCGACTAAAATGCCCAAGTTTTTTTCCTTTATTCCAGAAATACCCCTTTTAAGGTTTTTACTCGATGCAACGCTGATAAGAACCTATTCGGCAGATAGCTAATTTGGTGAGGTGAGAAATGGTGAAGATCGACGACGATCGAAGGCGGAGACGATATTCGGAGAACACGATCGAAGTTGGCAATACCTTCTGGTGAGTGATTCGAAAATCTGTTTTCTCATTGTTCTTCATTGATTTTGACACCTTTCTGGACATCTTTACTTGTTCTCTTCAAATTTTTTACTTATAAACTTGTACCTTCTGTACCAAAAATCTTCCCACTTATTTATGTCGTTTCTTTTTCCTTTAAGTCTATGGGGAATGGTTAAATGGAATTTTGTCTTTTCGTGATCGATTTTCATTTCCGGTTCCTAAGCTTGGCCGCCCCTTTTTTCAGAGAATTAAGTATTCCAATTTCTACGTTAGGATTGCCCATTCCGCGTCTACATGAATCTCGGCCTAACCCAAATTCTCAATCACTCTGTGCTAGTGAGACTCTGTTTTTTTACATGTCAGAGACTCCTATCCTTTATTTATCGACCTCCCAAGGATGAACAATTTCATATAGTTGTTGCACTTAAGAATGTGACTGTACTAGAGACCTCTAACATTATGGACTACCTATGTTGACAAGGAATTAATGAATTTAGGAGTGCATTTCGGCAATGCTGTAGCGTGATTTTGGGTAAGTGGTTTAGTTAGTCAGTCTTGAGATTTGGGTAAGGCTATGTTATCCCAAGCGGATCATGACATGTTAGTGAGAGGAATGCTGAATTTTAATTTGTTTACAATAAATTACTAGAGTATTTTGAGATAAATTGGTTGTTAATAACATAAGAACTTGTTGATTTTTTTTTGGCATGCTGTTAAGATTTTGCTATTTCATGTAGTAAATTCTCAAGGTTAAAGAAAATTTGCTTTTCTTCGAGCCTTGAAGTATACGACAGGAGCGTTCTTGAGGTAATAGTCTCCTATCCTCTCTTTGGAATGGACTTAATCTTTAGTGCCTATGTGGTTGTGAGTTGATGGGCCCTTTTCGATTGTTTTCTCTTCCTCTTTTTTTTTCCTGGTTTTACTATGTTTTAGGAGGATGCCAATGAATTCTCCTTTGTATTTTCTCTTTGCTAACAAAATAATGTGTCTTTTGAGGATTTTTCTGTCAATTTGGACAATATGGAATTTGATTACCTATCTCACAGAGCACAAAGTGAGAGCTCAAAGAAGACTGGAAGGGTTGATGCAAACAAGGCAAGAGGCACTTCTTCTGATGGAGTTCTAATTGCGAAGGAAATGCAAGCTTCAGTTTGTGACTTTGTGTCCACAAATCAAAAGAGCAAATAGTGCATGGTTCAGTAATCAGTTGCATGAATATTTTACACACATGCATGCTAAATGTGCGCGCATATCAGTTTGTTTTGTTCGATTGGGAAGGAAAGACAAGAAAAGAATAGAAATCATAGTACAATAATTTTGGGTTAACAACATGGTAATCAGATTCCTAGGACGTTTGATTATAGATTTTGTTATGGGACACTAGCTACTGATATCATATTGCTGGCTTATACGACGACAGTGAGCTAAATCATATTGTCTTGGGCGTGGGAGAAGCCAGAGCAACATAAGCAATTGAAATATATGGGATATACTTAAGAGCATTGTGAAAAAGGATGATTTAAACATCATAAGTTGACTCAAATTGTGTTAGTGGTGACACCGTAAAAGTAAATTTTGATCCCAAACTTGACTCAAATTAAACATCATAAGTTGAGCTGATTTAAAATCAATTGATATATTGTTCAAGTTGTGTCATTGAATGATTGAATTAAATGTTATTATACATTTAATAAAGTTTGGAAGAAATCACATATAACATAAGGGTAATGTGAAGATAATTTCCCTCCTCTCCTCTCTTGAATCAAACAAGGTAATATTAAAATAGCTCATATAACATAAGGGTAAATTTGTCAATGTAAAAAATATTTCCTTCCCTTCCCTCTCTGAATCAAACAAGGTAACATTAAAATTCTTCCCCTCCCATTCCTTCTAATCAATCTAAACAAAGTAATATTAAAATCTCCCATCCTCTCGGGGAAGTACTAGGGTTCCGGCTCGCAAGGTCGATGGATTGAAGTGGGATCAAAACGATCCATTAAAATCCACAAGAGTCCCATCCCCCCTCAAAACATTTTAATTGGGTTGAATCAAGTTGGGCGATTCAAGATCTCCATAAAGCTCAGAAGAAAACCCTCTTTTGAACAACTCTCCTTTAAATGGGCCGACTTCTTCAAATGGGTGACTGCCAAGACGGAAATTCTAAATTTAGTTCTAGCGTAATATTAAAATAGCTCATATAACATAAGGGTAAATTTGTCAATGTAAAAAATATTTCCTTCCCTTCCCCTCTGAATCAAACAAGGTAACATTAAAATTCTTCCCCTCCCATTCCTTCTAATCAATCTAAACAAAGTAATATTAAAATCTCCCATCCTCTCCTTTCCCCTCACCTCCATTAAAATCCCTCCCATCCCCCCCCCTCGGTCGAACCAAACAGACAGACCGCTGCCTGTTCGACAAAGGGAAATACCCACCGAGTTCGGAGCCAAAGCTCCTGCAATGCACTCTTCATCGATGATTCGCCGATTTTTCTGTTCACAGAACGCTACTTCGCCTCCTTCTCTCTCCTTGTTTTCCAAGAAGAAGTCCCTCGTCTTCTTGGGCTCTCCTCAGGTTCTCTCTCTCACTCTCTGTGCGTAGAGTCTCTCGGTTTTGCGGTTTACATCAATGTCTTAAATTGGCAGGTCTCAGAAACTGTCCTTGATGCCCTTTTTAACGCTTCAAGTGCTTCAGAGTCTTTATTTGAGGTATTGCTTTCGATTTTGCGCATTTCCATTTGAATTTTTGCTGGATAACATAGGAGAACTTGAAACTGAGCTTTGCTTATTGGGTAACTAAAGTGCCATTAGTATCTTCTCGTCTTCTTTTTGCATTTTCCTTCGATAGTTTTTTTGATTAAGTGATGCCAAGGTCTTCAGTGGAGCTGCATTTTGTTATTATTGATATTTATGGAGCACCCTAGAGAGAGAGAGAGAGAGAGGCATGTATTTTCTTAATCCTCCTCTTCTATGTACACAAGTGGTTTCTGAAAATTTAGATTTTATATTCCAGCATGTAAATCTGACTGTTTTAGAAACATAATCTTTAGATTTAGACAGTGACTAAAATTGAGGCATCAATCACTAATTTGGTAGTATTTAGGTTGCAGCTATTGTTACCCAGCCACCTGCTAGAAGGGATAGGGGGGAAAAGCTACTGCCTTCCCCGTTGGCTAAATTTGCTCTTGATAGAGGTTTCTCCTCTAATCTTATAATCACACCTGAACGGGCTGGAGAGGTAACTATCAACTTAAGTTTTTTATCTAAAATATAATTGGTGAAATGAGCTTAATGTCGTTTTGTTGTCAGTAGCTGATGAATGCTGCCGTGAATGTAATCCTGGGAATTGGTTATGATTATTTTTTGATATGATGTATGGGTGGAGTTCTGGGCTTTGAAGGCTGGAAAAGGCACTATATAGTTCCTTTGCATTGCTTGTGACAGTAACATTGTTTAATTTTGAAATTTTTTTAGGTGATAAATGAAGGCCAGAAAAGAATTTACAGTAGCATTTTGACCAAAATCCTAAACTTCATATAAAACACATATCAACTAAAAGGCAAGTTCAAAAAATTCAAAGAGGGCTTGAGGTTTATTGAACATATTAAGGGGATAATAGCTGGTTGCTTAAATTGAGATACACTGTGATCTTTTTATCTTCCTGGGTTTCTCCCAGGTTGTTAATTTGGAAAATGAATCTAATACTTTTCCAAAGGGTAAGGTCTAGTATTTACAGACATTTGCATTTGTCAATCTAACTTTAAGTTTCTTAATCCTAGCACATGAAAACCTCAATGAAAAGCATGTGAGTTCTAGGCTATGTTGTAAGAACTGTAAAAGCTTTGTCACAAAGAAGATATGGAAATATAATTAAAAATTGATGTTCATGTTTTCTCTTCATGCAGGACAATTTCTTGTCAAATTTGAGAAGTTTGCAACTAGACTAATGCATTGCTGCAGCATATGGGAATATACCGCCCAGAAAGTTTCTAAACATACCTTCATTGGGTTAGTCTTTTTTTTTTTTTTAAAAACTCTAGCGAAATCAACAACACATTCCCTTTGGATTTTGAATTTATAAGTCAAGTTAACAAGTTAAGTGTGAAAGAAAATCCAAGCATTTTGAATTTATAAGTCAAGTTACAAGTTAATGCATGTTAAAATTAGATCATTGACTGAATTAGTTGGGTAAAAAGGCTCTTCATGGTTATACCAGAATATTGTAGTTTCCTTGCCTTACATTTACATGTAGCATTTAATGAAATTCTATAAAAGACAATTAAAAAAAAAAAAACCACATGGTTATGCTATAGTTTTGTTGGATTTCTTTCATATCTGAGTTTCTGTTCAATAAAGTTATACATGCATTTGGAATTCAATTAAGTTATTGAGCGAAGTCTTTTGGTTAATAATCTATTTAAAGATTTGGTTGTTCATAGAGTATAATGATGCCGTGCGATCTATGTAACCGACTCCACTTAAGGGGTAAAGCTTTGTTGTTTTTGTTGTGTATGCATTTGGAATCCTATACCCTCTCTTTCTTCTATATTTTATCAATGATACGAGTCATTCACACATGTTTGTAATTTTTTTAGTGAAGGTATTTGTCTAAAAATTCATAATTACGGTTTTTGAGTTGGCTTTTTAATAGAAGCTTCGAGTCCTTATTCTCTCATCACAGAAATATAAAGTATGCCACCATTTAAAAGTTATTTTGCACGCTGACCAAATACATGTTAAAAATAGACTAAAACTTTTCATCCCTCTAAGAATATGTTTTCTCCTCTTCCACAGAATGTTCTGACAGACACATTGCTTACTGTTGCTTCCAGTGTATACAGTCAGTGAAACATCTTCCTTACTAGTAATTACATATAAGCATGGGTGCTATATGCCAGATTAATCCAGAGGAGACATGGTTATCCTTTGATCAAGAAGCATTGGTTCTACATAATAAGGTAAGCTTCCTGATTTTACCTGAACTGTGAAAGTTATGACGTAGAACAATTCTAGAAAGGAGCTAGAGAACTAATTTACGGATATCAAGAAAATTAGTTAAGTTAGTTCTTTGTAATAAATTTGTGATGATTTCCTTAAAATACCCTTTTTAATGATGTGTAATGGAACTACCCTTGATAGAAACTCTCTTTTTATATGCAGTCAATAGGGATACTTTAGAGAAAAATTATAAATTTGAGGGACAAAGTGGATTGAGGTCTTATACTTAGAATCAAAGTTAAATCCCTCATCTAGCTCCTATATTTAGGATTGGAGAGAGTGCTATTTTTGTGTCATAACATCCTTTTTCGAATTAACTTATTCCTGCCTAGAGTCTAGGGAGTAACTTTTCCTAAATCCTCAGCAAACCAAGTCCTAGAAACATTGTTGTAATTATTCTGTATTTATCCTCATGAGGAGATCAATATTGGTGACAAATAGCATGGTTCATTGTAATCCTGAAAGTTGCGCAGTATCTAAGGAACTTTAGCTGACTTTAATATGATTGTGCTATTTATAATTGATGCACTTGTTTTAATGAGGATTTAGGGTTCTAAACTTGGATGATATTGGGTGCATGTCTGGATATAAGCAAAAACAGCACCTCTTTCATCAAAACTATGGTTTTGAAGACCATCCAAGCACCTCAAGATACAAAAATTGATTATTATGCTAGAAAAATAGTTTCAAAGGCCAAAACCATGGTTTTCCATGAAGCCATGGTGATCAGCTTTTGAGAAAAATAATGACAGTGTCATTGGGCAATATGCCAAAAATACCCTCCATTCAACTGCAAATCATCTTCTGTCATAATAATGACATTAACCTATGTTAACCTATGTCCTTTTTTAGTAATCGACACTTTGATAAAGTGATTTTGATAACAACCATCCAAACATATTATCAATATCATTTTTTTTCCCACAAAATCTATTCTCCAAAATCTTTTTTAAAAAAAAAAAAAAAATTGTTCTTCAAAAGTTGATCCAATATATAAGAGATGTAGTTTGAAAATTGACGAGGACTTGATCACTTGTTACTTTCTTGTCATAGTTAAAAATAAAAGTCAATGAGAATTGTGGTTGGAGTAATTTAGATGGTAGTAAGTATTGATTTGACAATCAATTAGTGTGATTTCCTAACCGAAAAACTACTTGCTAGTGTGTTTGGCTTTATATTGAAAAATAAAAACAACCAAAACTCAACTTGCTATCTAATCCTAGAGACTTTAATATGGCATGCCAATTTCATGAGATGTTAATGCAGTAAAGTCTAGAAGTTATATATTGGGAAACCAATATTGTAATTAAGAAAAATAATATGAGAAATGTCCTATAGCTTTTCAATGACAAGTAAAAGAGTAATTATTGAAAAGTGAATGAGCTGCGATTGATAAGTTATAAGACTTTTCTAGTATGCTCATTTCTATATTCTGCAGATAGAAAAAAGCTGGGGTCATATTCTTCAATGCAGTCACTACATGCCCATTTTGAATACTGAAGAAAAGCATCTGCCTGCATACTATATTCGCAAGGAAACAGGTCACTAATATACTTTTAGCATGCAAGATAATGCCCAATTCAGTTCCATTTGATTTTCACACGCTCATTCTGGACATTTCTTATCCTAGTGCTTTAAATATTATGTTCATTATAGTTTTCACAATAGTATGTTATACATGTGTTTATCATATTACAAAAATGAAGGAAATCATGGAAACCATTATGAATGCGTATAGATGTTGTCATTTTCAGCAGCTGAGTTAACAAAATGTCACTCCTTTTGAATTTTTGAAGTTTTTCCCTATTCTCGTGCTTAAAGCAGTTGTGTTGGCAGAGCAGTAGGCAGCTGAGTTCTGATCTTGCAGAAACTGAGTTCTATACACACTTCAACCACTTTTTTAATTGACAAGGGATATGTGTGTGACTATTGTTGATTTTGTGTGTGTGTGTTTTTTGCCTCTGGTACAAATTAGAAAGGCTCTCTGTAATAGGTATACTTAGGAGTAATGATAACACTCTTTTCAGCATGTAGTATCTAGGAGAAATTTACTTCCTGCCAATATATTTTTGTTATCAATACACTGCTCTATGGAAGATTTCACTTGGTCATGTTGCCTCACTCTACTACATGGTACAGTTTTGATAGACATAATGCTTTTAAGAAAGTCAATTTAAATCTTACTGTATATAAGTTCAATAAGAAGCTTGATTTCTGGTAGTCAATTTTTTTTTTATTTATTGTCCATTGGATATTGTTGTAGTTAAAACGTCTAATTTGAACTTAGGAAATTGGTAGCTAGGCTGACAATTGGACCTAAGTAACTTAATGTAATTTTTAAAGTTATAGGTTGCAATTTGTCTCCAATGAATATATATATGCTATTAGTCTTTTACTAGGAGGACTGTTCTATATATATTGTTTAAGAAATATAATAATAGTTCATATCTGACTTTAGAAACAGTCAAAAAAGGTTTACGTTGAATAATCTTTAAACAGGAGTCATGTTGAAGTTGAAGCTTGTTAAACTGAGAAGATAACATGTTCTTATATATTCCCACCATTCTTGGATCTTCCTGTAGGGTATGTTTGGTTTGAGGGAGGGAGAGGGAGGGAGGGGGGGAAGGGGAGAGAAAAAAAAGGAGATGAGGGAAAAAAAAATTCAAAATTGAGTGTAGTGGGGCCCACCAGTTTTCCTCTCTCCTCCTTTTTTTTCTCTCCCCCTTCCTCTCCCTCCTTCTCCCTCAAACCAAACATACCCGTAATATATAAGCAAATTGTTTCTTTACATTGGTGCATGTTTGAGCATACCTATTGTCAAATGTATCAGTCAATGACTTAATCGAACTGTCAAATGAAGAAGTTATAAATGGGGTACTGAAGTGTTCTTGAGTACAATCTACATATTTCTTTAGTTTCAAATGCTTGGTACTTAAATGCATGTTTGAGAAGGTAATGCCACTGCTTTAGTACATTAATTTGGTTTCAAATCTAAGCTACCATTCTGTTGCTTCACTAGTGGGAGAAGGGAAGGGTTAGTTTCTTCATTGAAATACTGATTGCCCCTATTATGTTCTCATCTGAGGCACAGCGTATGGTGCCCACTTACTATATTACTTTCTCATAGATCAGCAGTCAGGCTTTAGTTCCAACGTTTTGCAGAAAGTGGACTCTCATATTTGGTGTATCAATTTGGCAATTTTTACTTCTTACTGTAGTAATTTTTTAGATCAACAATGGCTTTAAATTATTTTCTTAAACTTATATGTCATGCACTCTCCTGCTTTTGAATACCAGGTGGACTTGAAAATGTTGAAGAGCCCTTATGTGCTGCAATTCTGAAACTGCATCAAACAACTGGAATAGTTTCCGCTTCAAAAATTTATGAGCCTTTTGCAAACTTCGATCATGGGTTTCTTTTCGTTTGTATGGTTCATTTCATAAACAATTATCAATGTCCATGCTTTCTTCTATAGTGTATAGATGAATGCTACCTAGCAGAAAATCTTTACAGCACCAAGAAGCTACACTGCTTAACTTGGATATGAGAAGAAGTTTGACATCTTACTTAAATTCCTTCCACCATGATTTCATGATAGAATGGAGCTTTAACTTTTTGCAATTTTGACAGGTACCAATATGGTTTACTTATGACTTTCTACCTCATAAGAAGGCTAAAGTCAATCAGCTCTGTACAGGTGATTGTTATTGCTATGCACAAAGTGATGCGCTTTCCCTTTTATTTCAGAACATTCATTGGATGACCAAGTAGCTTCATACTTGTCCTTTAATCAAAATCATGAGTTTTATTTCCTCAAGTGATTTGTGCCGTTGATTTATAGATCTTGGAAAGTTGCATGTATTGTCATAACTGAAGTTGCATTACATTTCATTTGTCTGTGTTATGCTTAGATTACTTCTTGGATCTCAATGGTTTCATTTCCTTCATCCGAATCTTTTTCCTTATTAGTGGTTGTTTTGTTGGGTTTAATGCAGGTTTAATGTATTGAGGGTGTGGTCTGTCAGCATGTTCAAGGAACTTGACCTTATTACAAGAGTACTACAATGTTTGATGATTCCAGTAGTCATTTTTTTTTTCCAGGCCTATCTGAAATGTGCTAATCAGGCATACATCAAAGAGGCTTATATGACATTTAATTATACACTTACATGCCTTTCTTGTATAAGTCAATAGTTCAGGTCCTATAACCTTGAAAATTGTCAACATTTTGTTTTGAAGAGTTAACAAAATCACAGGTTTGAAGATTCTTATACAAGATGAGAATAATCATAGAAAGCGTACAACTACCAATGTCATTTACAGAGAGATCTTTAGAAATGTATAGCAACATAATTGAGATTTTGTTTATTCACCTTATATATAGGAATATTTGTGTACTATGATGGCTAGAATATATACAAATGTATATTTAGAAATGTTGTTTACAGACGTTACTCAATATATAAGAGTATAATTATTGATGATGTTGTGGTACATGTGTTTTTGAATAGTGCAACATCTTTTATGTTTGATTGTTAGATTTAAAATCCAATCTATCATTTTATGTTCCTTTGTGTTTTATTCAACTCTCTAATAGTTTGGATGATTAGAAGGTGGGGTTCACATTAGGTGCTTGTCCTAATGTGCTTCTTATGTGTTTGTCCCTCTAATTAGAGGGACAAGCACATTTTATTTTATTTTTTTCATTTTTTATGTTTTATTTATTTAGATTAAAATTATATGTTGCTTTTTGAATTTTTTTTTTTTTTGCACTCATTATCTCAAATTAATTAGTTCCCAGGATACTGGTGTTACAGGACAAATATTTCAGTGTGCAGAACTAAAAACTAATTAATTTGAGATAGTGGGTGTAAAAAGAAAAACAGAAAAAAACATATAATTTTAATCTAAACAAATAAAATATATAAAAAAATTTTAAAAAATAAATTTAAAATGTGCTTGTCCCTCCTAATAAGGGCTAGAAGGCGAGGGTGTGCTTCCATTTCATGGAATTGTTGCTCATGGGGATTTCGTGCTTTTTTATATGAAGAAGAGAGAGAGAGGTGGTGGGGGAAGGGAGGGGCAGGGGTTGGGGCGAATTATTACAACACAAAGGTTTTGTTTGGTTTGGGGGTAAGGGATGGAGGGAAAAGAAGAAAAAAATTATTTGTGGTGGGGTCCACAAGAGTTTTCCTCCTTTTTAAATTTTTCCCTCCCCTACCTCCAAACCATGCACAGCCAAAGTTAAAATAAAATACTTTTTTCCCACACAACACCCACGCGCAGGGGATGAATCTGGAAAGATGGTTTATATGTTAAAATAATCACATCCTAACAAGTTGACAAAACCATGAGAGAGAGTGAATAAAATACGCGCTCAACAGTACAGGATCAAAAGGACTGGGGACATGACATAGGGTGTCGAATGTGTGAGAGAGAAAATATGAAATGACAAGACACACAAACGAAAACAAATGAGAAGCTAATGATTAGAGCCAGGAAATCGGGCCAAGCCCATCGATTTTTTTAGTTTAAACTATAACCCTTTTTATGTTCATTATTATTCTGTATTAAAACATATAATTAGTTATTATAAATTTTAAAGAATGAATGTTTTCATATTAAATAAACACATACTTTGATATTACAATATTATATAAGTAATAAATTATAAATATATTTTGTGTAAAATAAGTATAATTATATTTACCTGTCAGTAAAATCATGCCTGAATCGAAGGAATCTGCAGACACACACAAAATTATGAGAGGGAAAGTCATTTTTTCGTGGCCATACACAAAGGAATTCTTTTGTTTAATATTTTTTGAAAAAAAAGGAAAAAACATATTCTTTGTGTTTATTTGGTTTTTATTACAAATTAATAAATGTGTTTATTTGTTGAATGATTTATATTGTTTAGATATTAATGTTGATAACATTTATTTGATAGATTAGAACTTTAATGATTGCAATTTACTAATTATATTTCTTTGAAAAAAATCGAAGGAAAAAGAGTTAAAATTTGGAATAGTAATTTTCGTGCCCCGTCTCGCCCGGTACTATCGGTGAGCTTTGAAAACGGATGTTTTCCTTACTCTAGCCAGTAGGGCCGCCCTGTTGGGCCCAGCCCCGTAGGGCCAAGCCTGTCACAGCAGGGCCGGCCCTGATTCCCAGCTCTACTAATGATGGAGATAAGAAGCTAGAACGTGCTTTGCTTGGGAGGGATCTTCTCCTCGTTTTTTTTTTTTCATTAATTCATTTAGATCGTTGATTAGAAAGATGAGAGGAAGATTAAAGTAGTATTGTAATTGATTAACTATGATAATGAGGAATAATAGAAAAAAGATTTCACAAGTTCGTTCGTTTCTACTCTCCACTAACTTCCATTTGTACAAAAATTCACATTATTTAAAGATAAGATTTGCGTTTTATCTGGTCCCCTCGTACTGATCCTTTTACTTTTTCTCTTCTTTTTTATATCATAAAAATAATAATATATTATAATTTAAATTAATATTTTGTTTCCTTTTACTTTTTTTATACAATTGGGCCAAATTAATATACTCAATTCAAGTAAAATTTCCCTAGTGTTTAACAAGATATTGTATTTTTAAAAAATAAAATTTACAATATTTTCTTTAACGCTCATTTTAAAGATAATTTTTAACAAAATAAAAAGCGTAAATTACAGTTATATCTTACTCTCTCATCTGTTTACGGCTCACATTAGCTGTTGTACTGAATCTTAGCCGTAACCCTAGGGCAGGCAAAAGGTCTCCGCGTTCAGTACGCCAGACCAATTCTATCGATCTGTTCTTCCTTTTCTTCTGTCCTCTTCACTCCTCAATCTCGTTTCGCTCTTCAATTCTTCTGGTTCACCCAAACCAAATCCATGACTGACTTTATCACTGCAGTCTTCAACATCCTAACTTGTCCGTGTGTCTACGGCTCCAGACGGGCAGATTCAATACGCAATCTAGGGGACAACCTCGACTCCTTGAAAAATGCTTCAGATAAACTCAATAGCAGGTATCTTGATGTCAAGAAGAAGGTCGAAACGGCGGAGACTAATCCAGATCCAGAGTTGAAGGTTTTGAATGAGGTATGGGGTTGGATGGGCAGAGTCGAAGTCCTACAAATTGAAGTCAACGCCATTTTGCAGCAAGGTGATCGAGAAATACAAGGTAAGTGCCTTGGGGGTCGTCGTCGCAAGATTTGTCGGGCTAGCTACAAGCTAAGAAAAATGGTCACCAAGAAGTTAAATGACGTTAATGATCTTAGCAGCAAAGGATATTTCGATGTTGTTGCAGAAAAGTGTGCTCGTGATCTGTTCGAGGAACTTCCTGTGGATGAGACTGTGGGTGTAGAAGCAACATTTGAGGAACTATGCTCATGCTTTCAGAATGATGAGGTGGGTATCATTGGTTTGTATGGAATGGGAGGGGTGGGCAAAACAATTCTACTTAAGAAATTCAGCAATGATTTCCTCTCAACCATAGGAGACTATTTGGTCATTTGGGTTGTGGCATCTAAAGATGCAGATCTAGTAAAAATTCAATATGATATTATGAAGAAATTTCATGTCCAAGATGATAATTGGAATGATAGGGTGAAGGATGATGGTAAGGCTCGTTTGTTATACCAAATCTTAAAGAAGAAGAAATTCGTGTTGTTATTAGACGATGTATGGGAAAAAATTGATTTGTTGAAATTGGGGGTTCCTTCCCCTAATAATCATGAATGCAAGATAATATTCACAACTCGGTCGTATGAGGTATGCACCCTAATGGGTGCAAAGAGGCGCATAGGAGTAAAGTGCCTCACACCAGATACAGCATTTGAGTTGTTCAAGGAGAAAGTGGGTGAAACTACTCTTGAAAACCCTCTTATATTGCCCCTCGCAATGCAAGTGGTGGAAGAGTGTAAAGGGTTACCACTTGCTCTTTGTGCTGTTGGACGTGCCATGGCAAACAAGGTGACTTCCAAAGAATGGAAGCGTGATTTAGAAATTTTGAGGAGTTATCCCGCAAAGATAAAAGGTATCGTTGAAGATGTATATTACTTGCTTGAATTTAGTTATGATCGATTGCCAAATGATACACACAAGTCATGTTTTTTGTATTGTGCTCTATTCTGTGAGGACTACGACATTAAAAAAGAAGAGCTTATTTTGCTGTGGATAGCGGAAGGGTTTTTGGCTGAATTTGATTATGATATACATGAAGCACGTAAGCAAGGAGAAGATATAATTTCAAATCTGAAGTACGCTTGCTTATTAGAAGATGGTGAGCTAGAAAATACAGTTAAGATGCAGAATGCAATTCGAGATATGGCTCTTTGGATAGCTTGTGATCATGAGAAAATGACAAGATTTTTGGTTAATGATTCTTCTAAGACTAGAGGCCTTCAAGTACACAATGGTGTAAAGTGGGAAGAGGTAGAAAAACTATCATGGTGGGGCAATAATGAAACAATTACAAATTATTTCTCACAAAGACCTCATTGTCCTAATCTCATCACTCTGCTTATTAGGGATGTTTGGATACCAGTCTTTCCAACTGAGGTATTTGTCCTTCCAAGTACTGTTAGAGTGTTGGACTTGTCAGGTAGTGGTTTAATAATAGATCTACCTTCAACACTTGGGGAATTTGTAAACCTACAACACTTGAACCTATCCTACACTGGTATAAGAAATTTGCCAAAGGTGTTGAAGAATTTGAAGAAGCTGAGGTTCTTGTTGCTGGATGGACTGAGAAATCTTGTATTACCAGAGGAAGTTATATCCAGTTTGTTGTCCCTTCAAGCTTTTAGTACGAGGGGATGTATATTTTCAGAGATTGATGAAAATGTGTTGTTGCATGAGCTAGAAGGCTTAGATCATCTTCAAGATGTACGCATTTGGGTCTCTAGCCCATCCTCTGTTAAAAAAATACTCATCTCCTCAAAATTGCAAAGGTGCATGTGTGAGCTACTTGTTCGACAATGCTCAGTGCCCCATGACTTGTTTTTAGCACTGGTAAAAATGGAGCATCTTGAATCATTAATAGTTGAGGATAGCACAAAATCAAAGGATACTGAAGCTGCAAATATTGTGAGGAGCTCATTATTTCGGAGACATGAGCATATAATGATGCTTCGCTACTTGCGTCTCAATGAGTGTCATAATGTACTTGACTTGAATTGGCTTATACATGCTCCAAACCTTGAAGTCCTTGAATTAGACAAGTGTGATTTATTGGAGGAAGTTATAAGTGAAGATATTGGGATAGTGGAAAACAACTTGTTTTCCCATCTCACCTCTCTTCGTTTGAAATCTCTGTATAACGTAAGGAGCATTTGTAGAATGACATTACAGTTTCCTAGTTTAAAGGAGATTAAGGTAAGGTGTTGTCCCAATTTGAAGAAGCTCCCATTTAATTCTCAAAGTGCTTTGAAAAATCTACAGTGCTGTGTCGGAGATCGTCAGTGGTTTCATCAATTGCAATGGGAAGACAAAGACACCGAAAATCTTGTTTCATCAAAATTTTTGGCTTATGCACTTCGCCCATGAGAAGGTAGACGAAGCTGTTCAACATCATTTTTCAAATTTTTGAGAAATCATGTAATTAGCTTTTGAGTAAATATATATTTATGTGTGATTATTATACTTGTGAATATTCTATTTTCCCCATATTTCATTTGGATTCTTGCATCTTGAATTTCACATTTCAAAATTTGTAGAACTTTTAATTAAAGTACCTATAGCATATTTCACCACTATAGTACAAATAGCATATAAGAAAATCTAGATGGTGTTACTTTATTGCCTGCATATATGCCTTGTTTATAGAATTGGACAGAAGTTCACCGAAACAGAAAATAAATAGTAATTTTGTAAATAGTTTGCCATTCAGTTTCAAAATACTCAATTTCAACATATACTGCTTATCTGATATGCTGTTTAGCATTCAAACGTCAAGTGGATTTTTTTATTTAGTATCGAGGGTAGTAACAAAAAACCCAAAACTATACAATGAAACAAGAAGTCTCTGTTTTGATCATCATAGAACAGAGCCAAACAAACACACCCAACACCTATTTTCGCAATTATCAGTTTTAATCTTCCCTTAGCTACTATGTTAAATACTTAATCATAGTGTTGGTTCTTTCACTTCAGGACCAAGATTCGATCACTCCAATCGAAGAAATAGAAGATGGGAAGAGGCTTAGGTGGCTTACGTGAGTCTAAAACTAAATGTCTTGTTTATAGACTTGCATAGAGGTGCACCGAAAATGGAGAAAATTGGCAAACTAAAGTTGTGAATATTTTGACAAGCAATTCTGTATTTTCTCTATTATTTTGTTTGTGGTTTTTTTAGTAGAGTTCTGTGGTTTCTCTTTGTATGGGTTGATGTCTGTTAGTGGTGAGTTTTGCGACCTTAATTATTTTATTTTAGCTATGATTTAATATTTTAGCGTCGGCCTTAGCATTTATTTATATTATTTAACTACAACAAGTTTAATGAGTGCTTGGGCAAAAAAATGATATGAATAAAATTTAATTAAAAGAAGTTTAATGGTATGTACAAAAAGCGTAACAAATTCTAGTTGATTTAAATAAAGTACATTCCCTATTTGACTTTTCTCAACTATTTCTCAATCGAATCAAAGTGCTAAACTTACTCAATGATTCATAAGGAAGCCTATAGGTTGTAACAAGTAAAGACCAGCTTCAATAAAATAGAAAATGTTAAGGTGTAAAAATATGAGTGTTTATCCCAAGCGCGTTCAACATTATATGTGTTTTTGAACGTTCTGAAGTACTTATGAACTTCCAAAACTAGAACAAAAACGTTAGAAGTTAGAACCGTCAAAGCAACTTAATTGCCATTAATTTCTATAGCGGGGCCCACATTATTGTGGTGAATGTGCTGAGATGTCCCAATTAAAAAAAACACTCAACCACCGGGACTAGAAAGTTGCCGAAACACTCCCTTAAAATGCTGGTTAATCTAAACATCACAAAAATCTTTCAACTTCTAAAATACATGGTGTACAGAGTGTAATAAGCAAACCCACTTCGACTTCATGGAGAAAACAAAACCTCAGTCTCATCAAAATACAGAGTGTAACACTCCCTTAATGCAAATTGAACAGCATAATATCAAAATACATAGAATTTTCACCCTTGTAATGGTTGAAGCATAATACATACATACACTTTGTCACAATTAAGCAGGGCTTGCTTCCACTTCAGCCTCATCAGGCAAACCTTTCACTGCAATGGTTATGTGGCAAGTTCGCTTTCTAATTGTACAAGCCCGTCCACGAGCTAGGGTCTTACCCTTTTCATGGTTTTACCTTCATTGACCTCGGCTCTACTGAAAACTAAACTTCCTTTGTTTAAACCCAGGTTATGGCTCGCATTCGCAGCTGAAGAAAACACCAATTTCAGGATGATATCACATGCTCAATAAGGCATGAGCTCTAATATCGTGTGTAATTCTTCATATGAACGACCACGAATCTGATCGATCACTCATCTAGCCTTATTGACAGACATACGAATGTGTCATCCTACAGCATATGCCTCTACATTTGAGGATTCATCATCCTTCCCTGCAGCATTAGATATTTATTTATATCATGTTTTGCCAAATTATTTTAGGCAGAAAATTGATGAGGTTTACATTCAAAACATGCTAAAAGCATACAAAATAATACCTGCACCTGCATACTGAAATACCATGAACCAATGCTCTCAGAGACTTTTTTAAGTAGGTACTGTGTGAAAGATTGTAAAACATGCCTCATATATGTATCCCATTTCTCATACAAATATGAACTCACGCCCCTTTTTATGAAGGAAGTATTCATTGTTCCTAGGGTTATGCTATAGGCACAAGTTTACACCAGTGATTTGTGTATGTGGTTTTTTTTTTTTTTTTTTTAACAAGCGATTAAGGAAAGTTGGAAAAAAATTAAAAGATTAAGGCAGCCAGCATTCCCTGTGTATGCTATTATATACCTTTTATCCTCTGCTACCAGCTTACAATTTAGGCAAAGAGTATAAAGGAGAATATATATATATCTGTGTGTGTGTGCGCAAGCACATCCCATTATAACATTAGAAGTTAGTTGATCCCGGAAATTGCATCTCAAATTCATTTTATCAAGCAGATGTGTATGATGCTACCTCTACTTGACAACAACAGTCAACTGTCTGGCCTAAAAAAAACCAACTAACTAGGAGGTTCCTTCTTGAATAATATTAGTTGTGAATTGTGATGAGATTAGAAACTTTCTTTTGGGCCAATTTGGCTAAAACAGAGACTTGAAATCAAATCCTGTAGCACTAGAGATAACTCCAGTAACACAGAGGAAAAGCTTGAGAATGTGAGCTTCTCAATTGCTGGATACAGCTAGGTTAACTTTTGAAAAGGAGAACTAGAAATGGCGCTCAAGCCTACCCAAACTTAACAGAGATCATTGATTATTATCAATTTGGAGGGACAATCTGATGTGGCTCCATGTCATCTGAAGCAGCATACAACAAACTAGTTTTTACCATTTTCCTTTATGAATTTGAGGGAGCCGGCGGCGGGCTTAGATGCAGGTAGGCGGTGAGACTGCGGCGAAAATGGAAGATTCCGATGAAGCAGAGGACGGTAAGAGAGGGATTGAGAGAAAGAGAGCGCCGTGGTCTGGCCGAGAGCTGAGCTCTGGTCTCCGCCGAAAGAGTGGGTTAGCACCTACCAAGTTAAATTTGCTTATTCCAATGCGCTCATTGATTAATTTTTTTCATGTCTGCCCCTAATTAATAAAAGTAACGGATGGGGATAATAATTAATATAATGTTAGAATTAGTAGGGGTAATATTAGAAATTACTTAGATTTTAGGATAACTTTATTAACTTCAACTACTTTTATTGGTTTGTGAGAAAAGTTAGTTGATACCTTATAATAAAGATTATAATAAGAACTAGAGGAGTAAGATCGAGATAAGAGCACAACGTCTCTTGCGCTTTTCCTACCTCTTACGTCAAAAAAGGGAGAATGTTTACATAAATCAAAATAAAATTTATCACAAATATTTATCTCGTAAATACAACTTTCACCACTAATCTAAATGGATACATAATTGCCGCAATTCCCCAATAGTTTTAGTAATTCTTTTGTTGTTGATATAAGTAGTTTTAGTAAATTAGTAATAAATAAGTTTAAAAACAAATCAAGGTGAACAAAATTTTTCCCATTAAAATCAAGGAGAACAACTTACAATCACTTTGAATTTGCTTATTTTGATGAGTAAAAATTCAATTTAGAGTTCATTATTTTTTCCATAACTTAAAAAATGGTAAAATTTAAATTCACAACCTGAATAGTGATTATATACAAGGTCTCAACAATATTTATTTTTTGTACAAACCAAGTGGCGTAAGCCCTGCAATTTAAGTGAAACTATCTTAGAGGGATTGCAATCATAAACAATTAAGTAACCCTTTTCATTAAAAGTGGTTAACAACCTTGTCCTTCTCTCTTGAGACGTGGAATATCGAAAGATCTCAATCAAATTTTGTTTTTTTGTGAAATCCCAAACAAACTTCAAAAAACTTTAAAACTCCAAAAACACTATACTGCAAATTTTATAAGTAGATTCTGTCATAAGAAGATCAATTACATTCATTATACTCCCTCTGGTCCTTATTATTAGGTATCAACTAACAAGTTTATTTGGTACTTCTAATAAGACATTTGCTTGTTCCCAACGAACATTAATTATTTGTTTCCATATTTGCCCATAATTAATGAGGGTAGTGGGTGAGAGTAATACTTAATACTCCCTCCGGTCCTAATTATAAGACAACATTTGAAAGTTGGTTTTGGTCCTAATTATAGGACAACATTCTAATAATTGTCAATTCTTTCCTAAAATACCCTTATTTTATTCTCTCAAGTGTGTTTGATTTTATGTGAGTATATGTATGTGGATGCGTATACTCTTCCAGTCAACGAAACTTTTAGATATATGTATGTGTGTATCTATATATGTGTGTGTCTACACACAAATATCTATAGACACTATAGACACACTATGTATGTATGCATGTATGCATGCATGCATGGATGTATGGATGTATGTATGTATGTATGTATGTATGTATGTATGGATGGATGTATGTATGTATGTATGTATGTATGGATGTATGTATGTATGTATGTATGTATGTATGCATGCAAGCATGCATGCATGCATGCATGCATGATGGATGTATGGATGTATGTATGTATGTATGTATGTATGCATGTATGTATGCATGCATGTATGTATGTATGTATGCATGTATGTATGTATGCATGCATGCATGTATGTATGCATGTATGGATGTATGCATGCATGCATGCATGCATGCATGTATGTATGTATGTATGTATGTATGTATGTGTCTACACACATACATTTTGTGTGTGTGTGTGCGCACATATATGTGTGTGTCTACATATATGTATGTATGTATGTATGTATGTGTGTGTACACACAAATATATGTGTGTGTGTGTCTACACATATATATTATGTGTGTCTGTGCGCACACAAATATATATAGTCACACACACACATATATGTTGGTGTGTGTGTACTATGTGTGTGTACAGATTTTTGTGTTTGTCAATATGTGTGTGTACAAATATAAACACACACACATACACATATACATGTATATCTTTGTGTGTGTGTGTGTGTTTATATGTGTGTGGGGAGTGTGTGCCTATATGTGTCTGTCGATATATTTACACACACATATATATATGTGTGTGTATCTATATATATACACATATATGTATATATAGTAAGACCATTATTTTAATTAGATAGCATGTAGGAAAAAAAATTAGGTTGGAGAAGCATGTGGTAGAAGCTATTGATTTACTTTCACTTAGGTCATTTTAAATTTATATAATGACATTTTAGGAAAATGAGTAAAATTAACTAATTTAACTTCTTTCCTTAATCTCCCCAAAATCGGTTAAATATGTCTTATAATTAGGACCGGAGGGAGTATAATATTAGAGTTTAGTGCAATTAGTAGATGTAATATTGGAAGTTACTTAAATTATATGGCAACTTTATTGACTTTAACTGTTTTTATTGGTTTGTGAGATTTGTTAGTTGGTGCCTTATAATAAGAACCAGAAGGAGTAACTAATTATAGCATGACCTTTTTTAAGCTAAAATCCCATGCTTACTATCTCTTTAGATTAACAGTAGAAGTTGTTTTTCTAACGTAATTTATAGTATACGAGGTAAGTTTGTGAGAAAAGTTTTATCTTGACTTACATAAACGTGTTTTTTTATCACCATCAACTTCAAAAGCACTTCAACTCTATTTCCTGAGTGAATCCAAACAATCCATCTTTGCGTCTCATGACGCATGACCATGCCCTGCTTTAAAAGAGTTCTCATTTGTTATATAGGCTCATGACACCATCTCCATTTAGTTCCACCCACCCAAAAGGAGGTAATAAGGCCTTCAACAATTAATATAAAAGAAAATGGGTGAAAATTCCTTATTTTATATGGAGACTCTATGAGATGTTATGTACAACAAATATGTAACATCCCTAATTTCTAACAGTTACGATAACATAAAATTTTAAAGATTTTTATAAATAATCACTGAAATTCGAGATAAACAACTTTGGAAAGTGTTACCGCCGCACTTGTACTGAGACAAGTGCAAGGCTACTTATTACAATAATGTAAATTCAAACTTAAACAAAAATGTATTTTATTCTGTACAAAATAAAATAAAATAAAACAGAATTAGCTGAAGGTACTTCCTCATTTCTCACTGCTAGCTCCAACCCTTGGCACCTGTTTCACTGAAATTCTACTCCCCCGAAGGATCATCGCAGCCCATGAACACAAACATCAAGAATTCTTGGTAATCCTAATAAAACACAATTTAAATGGCACAAATATATTATTCAAAGCAAGCATACATAATCATGTGGTAATTGCATCAAAACGTTATTCATTATCTTTTTAAGTTTATTTAGACCCGGGAAGCCCTGCCAGTCTATTTAGTAGGAAGAGAACCATGGTAGACCCGGGAAACCCTGTCAGTCTACCCTATGACCCGAGAAACCCTGACAGTCACAATTAATCAATTTGGCCATAAAGTATTTCTTCCTAGTGTGCACACCTCTTCCCAAAGTTGCTACTAGTGTCCCAGGAAACCCTGTCAAACACTACTTTGGGGAGAACGGATATCATCGGTTCACATCAAATAATATATCGAGGGCATAAAGCCTGATTGTGTTCATCACTTTGGGAGGTACCATCCCAAAGCTATCCTCTCACTGTTAAATTATTTCAAATACACACATAATAAAATTCCAAATGCAATCATTGAAATTTTGTCTCTATTTTATCATGAGATTTCCTAAATTAAACTATTAAGTATATACTCATGGGTTCCTATAAGATCATCATGAGAAATTCTCATGACCATTATTTAAATCTCTAGCTCTACTCATTATCCATTTTACTAATGGGTTCCTATAAGGTTGCCATGAGAAATTCTCATGACCATCATTTAAACTCGTGGCTCTACTCCTACTCATTATCCTTATTTCACTAGTGCAAAAAAAGGGTTTTAAGACCGTCTCATTTAGACCGGATTATAGAGAATCAGGTCTTAAAAGTATGACCGGTGGCAGTTTCGTAAATATAAAGAACTTTTTGGACCGGATTATAAAAGATCCGGTCTTAAAAATATGACCGATTGTGAGAAGACGCTGATTAAGTCTGAGAATGCGATGATTTATTCCTTCGCTTAATTGGAATTATATACGAGATGCTAATAAGTAAATAAACCTAGGCGGTTCCTATAATTTAGGGATTACAATCAGGAATATAATTACGAAATTCATAAAATCATGATCTGCTAACTTAATTCCTAAAATCTCTCTAACATCTTAATTAAGATGATTACAATCAAGAATTTAATTACGAAATTCAAAAATCACGATCTGCTAACTTAATTCCTAAAATCTCTCTAACAACTTAATTAAGATTATTACAATCAGAATTTAATTACGAAATTCAAAAAACCTTTCTGCTAACTTAATTCCTAAAATCTCTCTAACAACTTAATTAAGATAATTGCACAATATAATCGTATACGCTAACTAATTCAATAAATAGAACACTTTTAAGACCGGTTGTTTCAAACAGACGGTCTTAAAAGTACTTTAAGACCATTGTTTGAAACAGACGGTCTTAAAAGTGTAAAAAAATTATATAGAAAACTTTTAAGACCGGTTGTTTCAAATGCAGACGGTCTTAAAAGTACTTTAAAGACCATTTGTTTCAAATGCAGACGGTCTTAAAAGTACTTTTAAGACCGTCTCGTAAAAAAATTATATAGAACACTTTTAAGACCGTCTGTTTGAAACAATTTGGTCTTAAAAGTGTAAAAAAATTATATAGAACACTTTTAAGACCGGTTGTTTCAAACAGACGGTCTTAAAAGTGTTCTATATATTTACGAAATTGCCACCGGTCAAATTTTTTTTTTTTTTTTTACACTTTTAAGACCGGTTGTTTAAAACAACCGGTCCTAAAAATATACTTTTAAGACCGGTTGTTTCAAAAAACCAGTCTTAAAATTGTTAAAAAAAAAACTAAATTCGC
The DNA here is from genome assembly GCA_025563575.1 of Acacia pycnantha. Taxonomy (NCBI): domain Eukaryota; kingdom Viridiplantae; phylum Streptophyta; class Magnoliopsida; order Fabales; family Fabaceae; genus Acacia; species Acacia pycnantha. The sequence goes on along the minus strand of JAMWYP010000150.1, from coordinate 348,382 downwards.
TAAACCTGTTAAGTCTGTGAGTTTGCTTTGTCTTCTTGATGATATAACATTTGCTTAGTTATAGATTCAACGAGTGTCCCAAGAGCCTCACGGGCAAATCCTCAGCAAGAATGTCATCCTCTTCCTCTAACCTACTCGCAATCTTCGTAAGTCATCATAAAAGTCGCATAATCAAATCCTTGGCAACGTTGGCAGTGAGATGCTTCGAGGGTTTTGCGATGGCGTCGACTCCAATCCTCAGCAACAATAAAGCGTACTACTTTGAGGATTCTGGTTGACGGCGGCTCCTTCCTCTTCGATCTATGGGTCCTTCCACGCCGCCGCGCATAGATCCGGTTTGAAATCAAACCTAGATATCTTCTTGCTTAAGTCTGTTTATTTCCTACATTGACCGCTCCCGCTCGTATCCGGACTTCGATTTTAGTTGCTTGAAGCTTTGCTAGCACCAACAAGAGGATCCTGCTCAGATTTGGTTGCTTTAAGCTTGTGATTTTTTGTAGATCCGGACTTCAAATTCGATTTTCATGGTGAATGATTTCGTTTCTTGTTATTTTTGTTTATTTCGAACTTTGTAATCATCTTTTTGTTTTTCTTGTTGTTGTTGTTGCTTCCAATCTTCTCTTGGCTCTCCGTCGTTGATGACGGAGGGACATTCAAAATGTTGCCGATCGGTGATTTGGGACCGATTGTTTCATTTGAGTTTTTCTTTATTATTATTTTGAATCACTTTTAAGACCGGATGTTTAAAATGTCCGGTCTTAAATAAATTCTTTAAGACCGGTTACAAGTCCGATCTTAATAGGGAGACTTTTAATACCGCCTGGAACAAGACTTGTCACGGGTTCGGTCCTAATATACCTGTTTTGTCCGGTCTTAAAAGCATTTTTTCCACCCGTGTTTTTTGGCTTTAAGATTACCTCGTTCATAGGAAATCCCCACGATCTACTCATTAAAATACATTAATACTTTAGTGGTATTAGGATTACCTACCAAGATTCATATAAAATTAATCTAAGACTCGTGGGATTAGGATTACCTATCAAGATTCATATAAAATTAACCTAAGACTCATGGGATTAGGATTACCTACCAAAATTCATATAAAATTAACCTAAGACTCATGGGATTAGGATTACCTATCAAGATTCCTATTAACCTAAGACTCATGGAATTAGGATTACCTATCAAGATTCAAATAAAATTAACCTAAGACTCATGGGATTAGGATTACCTATCAAGATTCAAATAAAATTAACCTAAGACTCATGGGATTAGGATTACCTACCAAGATTCATATAAAATTAACCTAAGACTCATGGGATTAGGATTACCTATCAAGATTCATATAAAATTAACTTAAGACTCGTGGGATTAGGATTACCTATCAAGATTCATATAAAATTAACCTAAGACTCGTGGGATTAGGAGTACCTGATCTCCGTTTTTGCTAGCCTTCTAGAAAAATGATTTGATGAGAGTACGGGAGGAGGATGCAGTAGCGGAGAAGAAAAGTGTCAAGCGTTTTCTAGGTTTAGGCGGCTAGACCTAAGTTTATAATTAAAATTTAGGGTTTTAACTATGGGTTGAGCTCTTTAATTATTGTCAATTAATAAATTAACAATACAAACATTATTAATTTCTAGATTTTATTATTATTATTATTATTATTATTATTATTATTATTATTATTATTATTATCTATTATTATTATTATTTCTATTATTAATCAGGGGTATTACACAAAGACTGAAACACCAAGGCCAAAAGGCACCTAATCAATCATTAAGGCTAATCGAGATCAACCATAATCATATCATAAGAAGAAAACAACTTTCTCATAGAGGAAGGCAAACACAAAATTCCTATACTGAATGAAAATCACGAGAAAGAACGAGACGACAATTTTGTGGATTTAAAAAGAATTATGCCATGTAGCAATGGATTCCTATTGTTCTAGGGATTAGGATTACCTATCAAGATTCATATAAAATTAACCTAAGACTCATGGGATTAAGATTACCTATCCAGATTCAACTAAAATTAACCTAAGACTCATGGGATTAGAATTACCTATCAAGATTCATATAAAATTGACCTAAGACTCATGTGATTAGGATTACCTATTAAGATTCAAATAACATTAACCTAAGACTCATGTGATTAGGATTACCTATCAAGATTCAAATAAAATTAACCTAAGACTCATGAGATTAGGATTACCTATCAAGGTTCAAATAAAATTAACCTAAGACTCATGGGATTAGGATTACCTATCAAGCTTCAAATAAAATTAACCTAAGACTCATGGGATTAGGATTACCTACTAAGATTCATATAAAATTAACCTAAGACTCATGAGATTAGGATTACCTATCAAGATTCATATAAAATTAACCTAGGGCTCATGGGATTAGGATTACCTGGTCTCTGTTTTTGCCAGCCTTCTAGAAAAATGATTTGATGAGAGTACGGGAGGAGGATGCAGTAGCGTAGAAGAAAAGTGTCGAGCGTTTTTTAGGTTTAGGCGGCTAGACCTAAGTTTATAATTAAAATTTAGGGTTTTAGCTATGGGGTGGGCTCTTTAATTATTGCCAATTAATAAATTAACAATACAAATATTATTAATTTCTAGATTTTACTATTATTATTATTATTTTAATCTATTATTATTATTAATCAGGGTTATTACAAAATATGAGTGATCTAATTCAAATCTTTCTCATTAATACAATTTTCAAACAATTTCTTGTTATTGATTTTTCCATGATACATGTTATTTTTACCTTCTCAATATAATTAATAATCAATTATAATCAATATTGTTTCTCAAATTTCGTGCACACGGGGTATATCATGTTGGTAGAGATTTTTTATACCTTATACTCCTCCTGGTACTAAATATAAGAAAAAAAGTTGATTTTTTTGGAGTGATAAAAAAAACTAATTAAATTACTTTAGAGTTTGTGAGTGATTTTTGGATGTGAGTGTTTTTTTGAAGGTGGATGTTTTGCTAATCTCTGTCGCTGTTTCGCTTCTCCAGATGTGAATGTTGAGTTTCTTACTTAGTTTTGGGTATTTGCTCATGGTTATTTGCTAGTTGCTACCCCCTTGGGTTTCAAAATTGGTTATTTGCTACCCCTTGGGTATAGTATATACTTGCAAAATTGTTTATTTGCTACCCCCTTCGGTGTAACAATTAACAATTAACCTAATGGTTATTTGCTACCCCCTTTGGTATATTTGCAAAATTGATTTTTCCTTTATTATATTTTGTTAATGTGAAATATACTGTTTATATTAAAAATATTATTTAATACTAAGACGTATCAGAATGTTTCGAAATATTAGTATTTTTGAAGTAACGTATCGATGTCACGTATCGGCAACGTCTCAAAAACACCGTATCGGTATCGGTGCATCATAGTGTGTATATATGTGTCTATGTATATATGTGTGTACATATATATGTATATATGTGTTATTGTGTGTCAATGTGTGTTTACACATACATATATCTCTCTGTGTGTGTGTACACACACATATATAGCAAGACCATTATTTCAATTAGAAAGCGTGTGAAAATAAAAATTGGTCGGAGAGATATGTGGCGAAGTTGTTGATTCACTTTTACTTATGTCATTTTAAATTTATACAAGGGCATTTTAGGAAAATGAGTAAAATTAACTAATTTAATTCCTCTCCTTAATCTCCCCAAAACCGATTAAATATATTCTATAATTAAGACCGGAAGGAGTACTTCCTACCATCCATTTTATACTTCCACCTATATTATTTTACTTAACCACTCCCTTCGATCCTAATTATAGGAACTATTTAACCGATTTTGGGGGATTAATGAGAGAAGTTAAATTAGTTAATTTTACTTATTTTCCTAAAATGCCCTTAAATAAATTTAAAATAATATAAGTAAAAGCGAATTACAACCTCGCCACATATCTCTTCGACCAATTTTTCTTTCCACACGTTTTCTAATTGAAATAATGATCTTGCTATATAAACATATATGTGTGCATATATATGTGTATACATATAGATCTATCTACACACACACACACATATAGACACACACACACCCATATATCTACACACACACACATATATCTACACACAGAGATATATATATGTGTGTACGTACACACACACATATCTACATACATACATATACACACATATATAAATGCTCCTAATAATAAGTATAAATAGGGATATTATAGGAAAAAATTGACAAAAGTTAAAAATTGCTCTTATAATTAAGACCAAAACCAACTCCAAAATATGTTCATATAATTAGGACCGGAGAGAGTATATTTTAGCAAGTGTCATTTCTTTCTATTTGGTTGGCCAAAAAAAATAAGAACTTTCTTTCTATTTCCAAATGTATCTAATTGCTTTCATAGCACAGCGCCTGAACTAGAAAACCTGGTCGTCCGGTTCACGTGATGCTCCGCCGAACCGGCTCAGTTTGGTAACGTGGGAAACCCTTAGGGCCTGTTTGGTTCAAGGAATATTTAAGGAGGAAAAGGAACTTAGAGTAGGGAAAGGAACTTAAAGGAAGGGAAATGAAGATTTGAAAGATGAGGGAAGATGACTTGAGTTGTTTGGTTGGAAGAAAATGAAGGGGTGATAGTTGGTAAAGAATTAGGAAAAGTCAATTTTACCCTCAAAAGAAATTAATTCAAAATAAAAAAGAATTTTTTTGCTAAAATATATTTTTAAAAAATATATTCGTGTTAAGTTCGAACTTGTGTAAAAAAAATTTCGCAAAATTTAAACTTTCCTGCCAAATTCGAACTTCCCGCCAAGTTTAAATTTTAGGGGCAAATTTGTCCAAAAATGTGAATAGTGACGTGGGAACTTGAGATCCTACCAATTTTGGTGGGATCTCAAGTTCCCACAAATGAGGGAAGAGTGGTGGGCCCAGTATGGGCCCGGGAACTTGGGTTCTTGGGCACTTGACGAACCAAACATGTTTTCAGCAGGGAACTTTATTAAATTCTCATTCCCTCTTTCAAGTTCTTTGAACCAAACGGGCCCTTAGGGTATGTTTGGTTTGAGGGAAGGGGAGGGAAAGGGAGAGAAAAAAAATGAGAGGAGAGAATTTTTTTTTGAAAATTGAGTATAGTGGGGCCTACATATTTTCCTCTCCCCTCTTTTTTTTCTCTCCCCTTCCCTCAAACCAAACATCTCTTAGCCTGTTCCAGATGACAAAGGGAAATACCCACCGAGTTCGGAGCCAAAGCTCCTGCAATGCACTCTTCATCGATGATTCGCCGATTTTTCTGTTCACAGAACGCTACTTCGCCTCCTTCTCTCTCCTTGTCTTCCAAGAAGAAGTCCCTCGTCTTCTTGGGCTCTCCTCAGGTTCTCTCTCTCACTCTCTGTGCGTAGAGTCTCTCGGTTTTGCGGTTTACATCAATATCTTAAATTGGCAGGTCTCAGAAACTGTCCTTGATGCCCTTTTAACGCTTCAAGTGCTTCAGAGTCTTTATTTGAGGTATTGCTTTCGATTTTGCGCATTTCCATTTGAATTTTTGCTGGATAACATAGGAGAACTTGAAACTGAGCTTTGCTTATTGGGTAATTAAAGTGCCATTAGTATCTTCTCGTCTTCTTTTTGCATTTTCCTTCGATAGTTTTTTTGATTAAGTGATGCCAAGGTCTTCAGTGGAGCTGCATTTTGTTATTATTGATATTTATGGAGCACCCTAGAGAGAGAGAGAGGCATGCATTTTCTTAATCCTCCTCTTCTATGTACACAAGTGGTTTCTGAAAATTTAGATTTTATATTCCAGCATGTAAATCTGACTGTTTTAGAAACATAATCTTTAGATTTAGACAGAGACTAAAATTGAGGCATCAATCACTAATTTGGTAGTATTTAGGTTGCAGCTATTGTTACCCAGCCACCTGCTAGAAGGGATAGGGGGAAAAAGCTACTGCCTTCCCCGTTGGCTAAATTTTCTCTTGATAGAGGTTTCTCCTCTAATCTTATATTCACACCTGAACGGGCTGGAGAGGTAACTATCAACTTAAGTTTTTTATCTAAAATATAATTGGTGAAATGGGCTTAATGTCGTTTTGTTGTCAGTAGCTGATGAATGCTGCCGTGAATGTAATCCTGGGAATTGGTTATGATTATTTTTTGATATGATGTATGGGTGGAGTTCTGGGCTTTGAAGGCTGGAAAAGGCACTATATAGTTCCTTTGCATTGCTTGTGACAGTAACATTGTTTAATTTTGAAATTTTTTTAGGTGATAAATGAAGGCCAGAAAAGAATTTACAGTAGCATTTTGACCAAAATCCTAAACTTCATATAAAACACATATCAACTAAAAGGTAAGTTCAAAAAATTCAATGAGGGCTCGAGGTTTATTGAACATATTAAGGGGATAATAGCTGGTTGCTTAAATTGAGATACACTGTGTTCTTTTTATCTTCCTGGGTTTCTCCCAAGTTGTTAATTTGGAAAATGAATCTGATACTTTTCCAAAGCGTAAGGTCTAGTATTTACAGACATTTGCATTTGTCAATCTAACTTTAAGTTTCTTAATCCTAGCACATGAAAACCTCAATGAAAAGCATGTGAGTTCTAGGCTATGTTGTAAGAACTGTAAAAGCTTTGTCACAGCAGCATATGGAAATATAATTAAAAATTGATGTTCATGTTTTCTCTTCATGCAGGACAATTTCTTGTCAAATTTGAGAAGTTTGCAACCAGACTAATGCATTGCTGCAGCATATGGGAATATACTGCCCAGAAAGTTTCTAAACATACCTTCATTGGGTTAGTCTTTTTTTTTTTTTACTCTAGCGAAATCAACAACACATTCCTCTTGGATTTTGAATTTATAAGTCAAGTTAACAAGTTAAGTGTGAAAGAAAATCCAAGCATTTTGAATTTATAAGTCAAGTTACAAGTTAATGCATGTTAAAATTAGATCATTGACTGAATTAGTTGGGTAAAAAGGCTCTTCATGGTTATACCAGAATATTGTAGTTTCCTTGCCTTACATTTACATGTAGCATTTAATGGAATTTTATAAAAGACAGAATAAATAATTTAAAAAAAAAAAAACCACATGGTTATGCTATAGTTTTGTTGGATTTCTTTCATATCTGAGTTTCTGTTCAATAAAGTTATACATGCATTTGGAATTCAATTAAGTTATTGAGCGAAGTCTTTTGGTTAATATTCTATTTAAAGATTTGGTTGTTGATAGAGTATAATGATGCCGTGCGATCTATGTAACCGACTCCACTTAAGGGGTAAAGCTTTGTTGTTTTTGTTGTGTATGCATTTGGAATCCTATACCCTCTCTCTTTCTTCTATATTTTATCAATGATACGAGTCATTCACACATGTTTGTAATTTTATTTGTCTAAAAATTCATAATTACGGTTTTTGAGTTGGCTTTTTAATAGAAGCTTCAAGTCCTTATTCTCTCATCACAGAAATATAAAGTATGCCACCATTTAAAAGTTATTTTGCACGCTGACCAAATACATGTTAAAAATAGACTAAAACTTTTCATCCCTCGAAGAATATGTTTTCTCCTCTTCCACAGAATGTTCTGACAGACACATTGCTTACTGTTACTTCCAGTGTATACAGTCAGTGAAACATCTTCCTTACTAGTAATTACATCTAAGCATGGGTGCTATATGCCTGATTAATCCAGAGGAGACATGTTTATCCTTTGATCAAGAAGCATTGGTTCTACATAATAAGGTAAGCTTCCTGATTTTACCTGAACTGTGAAGTTATGACGTAGAACAATTCTAGAAAGGAGCTAGAGAACTAATTTACGGATATCAAGAAAATTAGTTAAGTTAGTTCTTTGTAATAAATTTGTGATGATTTCCTTAAAATACCCTTTTTAATGATGTGTAATGGACCTACCCCTTGATAGAAACTCTCTTTTTATATGCAGTCAATAGGGATACTTTAGAGAAAAATTATAAATTTGAGGGACAAAGTGGATTGAGGTCTTAATACTTAGAATCAAAGTAAATCCCTCATCTAGCTCCTATATTTAGGATTGGAGAGAGTGCTATTTTTGTGTCATAACATCCTTTTTCGAATTAACTTATTCCTGCCTAGAGTCTAGGGAGTAACTTTTCCTAAATCCTCAGCAAACCAAGTCCTAGAAACATTGTTGTAATTATTCTGTATTTATCCTCATGAGGAGATCAATATTGGTGACAAATAGCATGGTTCATTGTAATCCTGCAAGTTGCGCAGTATCCAAGGAACTTTAGCTGACTTTAATATGATTGTGCTATTTATAATTGATGCACTTGTTTTAATGAGGATTTAGGGTTCTAAACTTGGATGATATTGGGTACATGTCTGGATATAAGCAAAAACAGCACCTCTTTCATCAAAACTATGGTTTTGAAGACCATCCAAGCACCTCAAGATACAAAAATTGATTATTATGCTAGAAAAATAGTTTCAAAGGCCAAAACCATGGTTTTCCATGAAGCCATGGTGATCAGCTTTTGAGAAAAATAATGACAGTGTCATTGGGCAATATGCCAAAAATACCCTCCATTCAACTGCAAATCATCTTCTGTCATAATAATGACATTAACCTATGTCCTTTTTTAGTAATCTACACTTTGATAAAGTGATTTTGATAACAACCATCCAAACATATTATCAATATCATTTTTTTTCCCACAAAATCTATTCTCCAAAATCTTTAAAAAAAAAAAAAATTGTTCTTCAAAAGTTGATCCAATATATAAGAGATGTAGTTTGAAAATTGACGAGGACTTGATCACTTGTTACTTTCTTGTCATAGTTAAAATAAAAGTCAATGAGAATTGTGGTTGGAGTAATTTAGATGGTAGTAAGTATTGATTTGACAATCAATTAGTGTGATTTCCTAACCGAAAAACTACTTGCTAGTGTGTTTGGCTTTATATTGAAAAATAAAAACAACCAAAACTCAACTTGCTATCTAATCCTAGAGACTTTAATATGGCATGCCAATTTCATGAGATGTTAATGCAGTAAAGTCTAGAAGTTATATATTGGGAAACCAATATTGTAATTAAGAAAAATAATATGAGAAATGTCCTATAGCTTTTCAATGACAAGTAAAAGAGTAATTATTGAAAAGTGAATGAGCTGCGATTGATAAGTTATAAGACTTTTCTAGTATGCTCATTTCTATATTCTGCAGATAGAAAAAAGCTGGGGTCAAATTCTTCAATGCAGTCACTACATGCCCATTTTGAATACTGAAGAAAAGCATCTGCCTGCATACTATATTCGCAAGGAAACAGGTCACTAATATACTTTTAGCATGCAAGATAATGCCCAATTCAGTTCCATTTGATTTTCACACGCTCATTCAGGACATTTCTTATCCTAGTGCTTTGAATATTATGTTCATTATAGTTTTCACAATAGTATGTTATACATGTGTTTATCATATTACAAAAATGAAGGAAATCATGGAAACCATTATGAATGCGTATAGATGTTGTCATTTTCAGCAGCTGAGTTAACGAAATGTCATTCCTTTTGAATTTTTGAAGTTTTTCCCTATTCTCGTGCTTAAAGCAGTTGTGTTGGCAGAGCAGTAGGCAGCTGAGTTCTGATCTTGCAGAAACTGAGTTCTATACACACTTCAACCACTTTTTTAATTGACAAGGGATATGTGTGTGACTATTGTTGATTTTGTGGGTGTGTGTGTGTGTGTGTGTTTTTTTTTTTGCCTCTGGTACAAATTAGACAGGCTCTCTGTAATAGGTATACTTAGGAGTAATGATAACACTCTTTTTAGCATGTAGTATCTAGGGGAAATCTACTTCCTGCCAATATATTTTTGTTATCAATACACTGCTGTATGGAAGATTTCACTTGGTCATGTTGCCTCACTCTACTACATGGTACAGTTTTGATAGACATAATGCTGTTAAGAAAGTCAACTTAAATCTTACTGTATATGAGTTCAATAAGAAGCTTGATTTCTGGTAGTCAAATTTTTGTATTGTCCATTGGATATTGTTGTAGTTAAAACGTGCAATTTGAACTTAGGAAATTGGTAGCTAGACTGATAATTGGACCTAAGTAACTTAATGTAATTTTGAAAGTTATAGGTGTGCAATTTGTCTCCAATGAATATATATATGCTATTAGTCTTTTACTAGGAGGACTGTTCTATATATATTGTTTAAGAAATATAATAATAGTTCATATCTGACTTTAGAAACATTCAAAAAAGGTTTACGTTGAATAATCTTTAAACAGGAGTCATGTTGAAGCTTGTTAAACTGAGAAGATAACATGTTCTTATATATTCCCACCATTCTTGGATCTTCCTGTAATATATAAGCAAATTGTTTCTTTACATTGGTGCATGTTTGCAGGTTTGAGCATACCTATTGTCAAATGTATCAGTCAATGACTTAATCGAACTGTCAAATGAAGAAGTTATAAATGGGGTACTGAAGTGTTCTTGAGTACAATCTACATATTTCTTTAGTTTCAAATGCTTGGTACTTAAGTGCATGTTTGAGAAGGTAATGCCACTGCTTTAGTACATTAATTTGGTTTCAAATCTAAGCTACCATTCTGTTGCTTCACTAGTGGGAGAAGGGAAGGGCTTAGTTTCTTCATTGAAATACTGATTCCCCCTATTATGTTCTCATCTGAGGCACAGCGTATGGTGCCCACTTACTATATTACTTTCTCATAGATCAGCAGTCAGGCTTTAGTGTTAGGATCCCACGTCCCTTGTTAGTTTACTCTAGGAAGAAAAGACATGTGTCAGATATGTTAGAGTAGTTACTGAATACCTTATCTGTTTGGTAGTTTTTAGAAGTTGTTCTTATCTTATCTAATGGGTAGTTTTAGATATCAGTTATGGGTAGTTATAGGAAGTGTGTTGACAGAATTATATAAACGTTTGTATTATGTTTTATGAAGACAAGTATTGTTATCTGGAAAGTATTGTCAATAGCTAGAGTTTCAGATTCTGACTCTGGATTCTCTTCTTCCCTCCTTTCTTATTAATTCTGCAAAACCTAACACTTTAGTTCCAACGTTTTGCAGAAAGTGGACTCTGATATTTGGTGTATCAATTTGGCAATTTTTACTTCTTACCGTAGTAATTTTTTAGATCAACAATGGCTTTAAATTATTTTCTTAAACTTATATGTCATGCACTCTCCTGCTTTTGAATACCAGGTGGACTTGAAAATGTTGAAGAGCCCTTATGTGCTGCAATTCTGAAACTGCATCAAACAACTGGAATAGTTTCCGCTTCAAAAATTTATGAGCCTTTTGCAAACTTCGATCATGGGTTTCTTTTCGTTTGTATGGTTCATTTCATAAACAATTATCAATGTCCATGCTTTCTTCTATAGTGTATAGATGAATGCTACCTAGCAGAAAATCTTTACAGCACCAAGAAGCTACACTGCTTAACTTGGATATGAGAAGAAGTTTGACATCTTACTTAAATTCCTTCCACCATGATTTCATGATAGAATGGAGCTTTATCTTTTTGCAATTTTGACAGGTACCAATATGGTTTACTTATGACTTTCTACCTCATGAGAAGGCTAAAGTCAATCAGCTCTGTACAGGTGATTGGTATTGCTATGCACAAAAGTGATGCGCTTTCCTTTTATTTCAGGACATTCATTGGATGACCAAGTAGCTTCATACTTGTCCTTTAATGAAAATCATGAGTTTTATTTCCTCAAGTGATTTGTGCCGTTGATTTATAGATCTTGGAAAGTTGCATGTATTGTCATAACTGAAGTTGCATTACATTTCATTTGTCTGTGTTATGCTTAGATTACTTCTTGGATCTCAATGGTTTCATTTCCTTCACCCGAATCTTTTTCCTTATTAGTGGTTGTTTTGTTGGGTTTAATGCAGGTTTTATGTATTGAGGGTGTGGTCTGCGTGTTCAAGGAACTTGACCTTATTACAAGAGTACTACAATATGTTTGATGATTCCAGCAGTCATTTTTTTTTTTCAGGCGTATCTGAAATGTGCTAATCAGGCATACATCAAAGAGGCTTATATGACATTTAATTATACACTTACATGCCTTTCTTGTATAAGTCAATAGTTCAGGTCCTATAACCTTGAAAATTGTCAACATTTTGTTTTGAAGAGTTAACAAAATCACAGGTTTGAAGATTCTTATACAAGATGAGAATAATCATAGAAAGCATACAACTACCAATGTCATTTACAGAGAGATCTTTAGAAATGTATAGCAACATAACTGAGATTTTGTTTATTCACCTTATATATAGGAATATTTGTGTACTATGATGGCTAGAATATATACAAATGTATATTTAGAAATGTCGTTTACAGACGTTACTCAATATATAAGAGTACAATTATTGATGATGTTGCGGTACATGTGTTTTTGAATAGTGCAACATCTTTTATGTTTGATTGTTAGATTTAAAACCCAATTCTATCATTTTATGTTCCTTTGTGTTTTATTCAACTCTCTAATAGTTTGGATGATCAGAAGGCGGGGTTCACATTAGGTGCTTGTCCTAATGTGCTTCTTATGTGTTTGTCCCTCCTCTAATTAGAAGGACAAGCACATTTTATTTTATTTTTTTAAATTTTTTATATGTTTTATTTATTTAGATTAAAATTATATGTTGCTTTCTGATTTTTTTTTTTACACTCAGTATCTCAAATTAATTAGTTCTCAGGATACTGGTGTTACAGGATAAATATTTCTGTGTGTAAAACTGAAAACTAATTAATTTGAGATACTGGGTGTAAAAAAAAATCAGAAAGCAACATATAATTTTAATCTAAATAAATAAAACATAAAAAAATTTTAAAAAAATAAAATAAAATGTGATTGTCCCTCTTATTAGAGGGACAAGCACATAAAAGGACAAACACATAAGAGACAAGCACCTTATGTGCTTCCTAGAAGGCGAGGGTGTGCTTCCATTTCATCGAATTGTTGCACCGGGGGGATTTCGTGTTTTTTTATATGAAGAAGAGAGAGAGAGAGGTGGTAGGGAAAGGGAGGGGCAGTGGCTGGGGCGGATTATTACAACACAAAGTTAAAATAAAATATTTTTTTTCCCACACGACACCCACGCGCAGGGGATGAATCTGCAAAGATGGTTTATATGTTAAAATAATCACATCCATACAAGTTAACAAAACCATGAGAGAGTGAATAAAATACGCGCTCAACAGTAAAGGATAAAAAGGGGTGGGGACATGACATACATCATGAGTCTATATTATCCGCTTAGAGTTAGATGCTTATTATGTGTTCATACCTCTAATTAGAGGTATACATATTTTTTTTTTATATTGTATTTATTTAGATTTAAATTATATTATGCTTTCTGAGATATTTTTCTTATTCAATATCTCAAATTAATTAATTTCTAGTTCTACATTTATCTGTAACATTAGTATTATGAAAATTAATTAATTTGAGATACTGGGTGCAAAAAAACATTTAGGTCGTTGATTGAGAAGATGAGAGGGAGGTTAAAGTAATATTGTAATTGATTGATCATGATAATAATGAGGAATAATAGAAAAAAGATTTTACAAGTGCTCAATTAAAGTTCGTTCCTTTCTACTCTCCACTAGCTTCCATTTGTACAAAAATTCACATTATTTAAAGATAAGATTTGCGTTTTATCTGGTCTCCCTCTCGTACTGATCCTTTTACTTTTACTTTTTCTCTTCTTTTTTATATCATAAAAATAATAATATATTATAATCTAAATTAATAGTTTGTTTCCTTTTATTTATTTTTATACAATTGGGCCAAATTAATATACTCAATTCAAATAAAATTTCCCTAATGTTTAACAAGATATTGTATTTTTAAAAAAATAAAATTTACAATATTTTCTTTAACGCTCATTTTAAAGATAATTTTTAACAAAATAAAAAGCGTAAATTACAGTTATATCTTACTCTCTCATCTGTATACGGCTCACATTCGCTGTTGTACTAAATCTTAGCCGTAACCCTAGGGCAGGAAAAAGGTCTTCGCGTTCAGTACGCCGGACCAATTCTGTCGATCTGTTCTTCCTTTTTTTCTGTCCTCCTCACTTCTCAATCTCGTTTCGCTCTTCAATTTTTTGGGTGCACCCAAACCAAATCCATGGCTGACTTTATCACTGCAGTCTTCAACATCCTAACTTGTTCGTGTGGCGGCTGCTTCAGACGGGCAGATTCAATATGCATAGGAGACAACCTCGACTCTTTACGGGCAGATTCAATATGCATAGGAGGCAACCTCGACTCCTTAAAGAATGCTTCAGATGAACTCAATAGCAGGTATCTTGATGTCAAGAAGAAGGTCGAAACGGCGGAGACTAATCCAGATCCAGAGTTGAAGGTTTTGAATGAGGTATGGGGTTGGATGGGCAGAGTCGAAGTCCTACAAATTGAAGTCAACACCATTTTGCAGCAAGGTGATCGAGAAATACAAGGTAAGTGCCTTGGGGTCGTTGTCGCAAGATTTGTCGGGCTAGCTACAAGCTAAGAAAAATGGTCACCAAGAAGTTAAGTGACGTTAATGATCTTAGCAGCAAAGGATATTTCGATGTTGTTGCAGAAAAGTGTGCTCGTGATCTGTTCGAGGAACTTCCTGTGGATGAGACTGTGGGTGTAGAATCAACATTTGAGGAACTATGCTCATGCTTTCAGAACGATGAGGTTGGTATCATTGGTTTGTATGGAATGGGAGGGGTGGGCAAAACAATTCTACTTAAGAAATTCAGCAATGATTTCCTCTCAACCATAGGAGACTATTTGTTCATTTGGGTTGTGGCATCTAAAGATGCAGATCTAGTAAAAATTCAATATGATATTATGAAGAAATTTCATGTCCAAGATGATAATTGGAATGATAGGGTGAAGGATGATGGTAAGGCTCGTTTGTTATACCAAATCTTAAAGAAGAAGAAATTTGTGTTGTTATTAGACGATGTGTGGGAAAGAATTGATTTGTTGAAATTGGGGTTCCTTCCCCTAATAATCATGAATGCAAGATAATATTCACAACTCGGTCGTATGAGGTATGCCGCCTAATGGGTGCAAAGAGGCGCATAGGAGTAAAGTGCCTCACACCAGATACAGCATTTGAGTTGTTCAAGGAGAAAGTGGGTGAAATTACTCTTGAAAACCCTCTTATATTCCCCCTCGCAATGCAAGTGGTGGAAGAGTGTAAAGGGTTACCACTTGCTCTTTGTGCTGTTGGACGTGCCATGGCAAACAAGGTGACTTCCAAAGAATGGAAGCGTGATTTAGAAATTTTGAGGAGTTATCCCTCAAAGATAAAAGGTATCGTTGAAGATGTATATTACTTGCTTGAATTTAGTTATGATCAATTACCAAATGATACACACAAGTCATGTTTTTTGTATTGTGCTCTATTCTGTGAGGACTATGACATTAAAAAAGAAGAGCTTATTTTGTTGTGGATAGCGGAAGGGTTTTTGGCTGAATTTGATTATGATATACATGAAGCACGTAAGCAAGGGGAAGATATAATTTCAAATCTGAAGTACGCTTGCTTATTAGAAGATGGTGGGCTAGAAAATACAGTTAAGATGCAGAATGCGATTCGAGATATGGCTCTTTGGATAGCTTGTGATCATGAGAAAATGACAAGATTTTTGGTAAATGATTCTTCTAAGACTAGTGGCCTTCAAGTACACAATGGTGTAAAGTGGGAAGAGGTAGAAAAACTATCATGGTGGGGCAATAATGAAACAATTACAAATTATTTCTCAGGAAGACCTCATTGTCCTAATCTCGTCACTCTACTTATAAGGGATGTTTGGATGCCATTCTTTCCAACTGAGGTATTTGTCCTTCCAAGTACTGTTAGAGTGTTGGACTTGTCAGGTAGTGGTTCAATAATAGATCTACCTTCAACAATTGTGGACTTTGTAAACCTACAGCACTTGAACCTATCCTACACTGATATAAGAAATTTGCCAAAGGTGTTGAAGAATTTGAAGAAGCTGAGGTTCTTGTTGCTGGATGGACTGAGAAATCTTGTATTGCCAGAGGAAGTTATATCCAGTTTGTTGTCCCTTCAAGCTTTTAGTACAAGGGGATGTAGATTTTCACAGACGGATGAAAATGTGTTGTTGCATGAGCTAGAAGGCTTAGATCATCTTCAAGATATACGTATTTGGGTCTCTAGCCCATCCTCTGTTAAAAAAATACTCATCTCCTCAAAATTGCAAAGGTGCATGTGTGAGCTACTTGTTCGACAATGCTCAGTGCCCCATGACTTGTTCTTAGCACTGGTAAAAATGGAGCATCTTGAATCATTAATAGTTGAGGATAGCAGAAAATCAAAGGATACTGAAGCTGTAAATATTGTGAGGAGCTCATTATTTCAGAAACATGAGCATATAATGATGCTTCGCTACTTGCGTCTCAATGAGTGTCATAATGTACTTGACTTGAATTGGCTTATACATGCTCCAAACCTTGAAATCCTTGAATTAGACAAGTGTGATTTATTGGAGGAAGTTATAAGTGAAGATATTGGGATAGTGAAAAACAACTTGTTTTCCCATCTCACCTCTCTCCGTTTGAAATCTCTGTATAACGTAAGGAGCATTTGTAGAATGACATTACAGTTTCCTAGTTTAAAGGAGATTAAGGTAAGGTGTTGTCCCAATTTGAAGAAGCTACCATTTAATTCTCAAAGTGCTTTGAAAAATCTACAGTGCTGTGTCGGAGATCGTCAGTGGTTTCATCAATTGCAATGGGAAGACAAAGACACCGAAAATCTTCTTTCATCAAAATTTTTGGCTTATGCACTTCGCCCATGAGAAGGTAGATAAAGCTGTTCAACATCATCTTTCAAAAATTTGAGAAATCATGTAATTAGCTTTTGAGTAAATATATATTTATGTGTGATTATTATACTTGTGAATAATTTATTTTCCCCATATTTCATTTGGATTCTTGCATATTGAATTTCACGTTTCAAAATTTGTAGAATTTTTAAATAAAGTGCCTGTAGCATATTTCACCACAATAGTACAAATAGCATATAGGAAAATTTAGATGGTGTTACTTTATTGCCTGCATATATGCCTTGTTTATAGAATTGGACAGAAGTTCACTGAAAAAGGAAAAAAATAGTAATTTTGTAAATAGTTTGCCATTCAGTTTCAAAATACTCAATTTCAACATATACTGCTTATCTGATATGCTTTTTAGCATTCATACGTCAAGTGGATTTTTTTATTAACTATTGAGGGTAGCATAAAAAAAACCCAAAATGATACAATGAAACCAGAAGTCTATGTTTTGATCATCATAGAACAGAGCCAAACAAACACACCCAACACCTATTTTCACAATTATCAGTTTTAATCTTCCCTTAGCTACTATGTTAAATACTTAATCATATTGTTGGTTCTTTCACTTCAGGACCAAGATTCGATCACTCCAATCGAAGAAATAGAAGATGGGAAGAGGCTTAGGTGGCTTACGTGAGTCTAAAACTAAATGTCTTGTTTATAGACTTGCATAGGGGTGCACCGAAAATGGAGAAAATTGGCAAACTAAAGTTGTGAATATTTTGACAAGTAATTCTGTATTTGCTCTATTATTTTGTTTGTGGTTTTTTTAGTAGAGTTTTTTGGTTTCTATTTGTATGGGTTGATGTCTGTTAAACTTACTGAATGATTTATAAGAAGGAAGCCTATAGGTTGTAACAAGTAAAGACCAGCTTCAATAAAATAGAAAATGTTAAGTTGTAATACTTATGAGCATTTATCTCAAGTGCGTTAACCTTAAACTTAATTGCTATTAATTTCTATGGTGGGGCCAACATTATTGTTGTGAATGTGCTGAAATGCCCCAATTAAAAAAAAAACAGTCAACCACCGGGACTAGAAAGTCGCTGAAACACTCCCTTGAAATGCTGGTTAATCTAAACATCACAGGAATCTTTCAACTTCTAAAATACATGACTTACAGAGAGTGTAATAAGCAAACCCACTTTGACTTGATGGAGAAAAACAAAACCTAAGTTAGAAATGAAGCTCAAAGACCTATGCGAATATAAAATTGAAGGGTTGAATACAAAGATGCACAAATCAAATTCAGAACAAAATTAAAATAATGGGTAAAGGTGCAATTTTAATCACGGTTTTTCATAGCGACATCTGGCACCTAAACATTAATGCAAATTGAACAGCATAATATCAAAATACATAGAATTTTCACCCTTGTAATGGTTGAAGCATAATACATACATACACTTTGTCACAAAAAATAGGATTAATTAAGCAGGGCTTGCTTCCACTTCAGCCTCATTAGGCAAACCTTTCACTGCAATGGTTATGAGGCAAGTTCGCTTTCTAAATTTGCAAGCCCGTCCACGAGCAAGGGTCTTACCCTTTTCATGGTTTTACCTTCATTGACCTCGGCTCTACTGAAAACTAAACTTCCTTTGTTCAAACCCAGGTTATGGCTAGCATTCACTGCTGCAGAAAACACCAATTTAAGGATGACATCACATGCTCGATAAGGCATGAGCTCTAATATCGTGTGTGATTCTTCATATGAATGACCACGAATCTGATCGATCACCCGTCTATAGCCTTATTGGCAGGCATACGAATGTGTCATCCTACAGCATATGCCTCTACATTTGAGGATTCATCATCCTTCCCTGCAGCATTAGATATTCATTTATATCATGTTTTGCCAAATTAATCTAGGCAGGAAATTGATGAGGTTTACATTCAAAACATGCTAAAAGCATACAAAATAACACCTGCACCGGCATACTGAAATACCATGAACCAATGCTCTCAGAGACTTTTTTGGGTAGGTACTGTGTGAAGGATTGTAAAACATGCCTCATATCTGTATCCCATTTCTCATACAAATATGAACTCACGCCCCTTTTTATGAAGGAAGTATTCATTGTTCCTAGGGTTATGCTATAGGCACAAGTTTACACCAGTGATTTGTGTGTGCGGTTTTTTTTTTTTTTTCGTTGGAGTGGGGGGAATGAATTCCCTTATCTCAACAAGCGATTAAGGAAAGTTGGAAAAAAAATTAAGAGATTAAGGCAGCCAGCATTCCCTGTGTATGCTATTATATACCTTTTGTCCTCTACTACCAGCTTACAATTTAGTACTACCAACTTACAATTTCAGCAAAGAGTGTAAAGGAGATTGTTATTCAATATATGTGTGTGCGTACATCCTATTATAACATTAGAAGTTAGTTGTCCCCGGAAATTGCATCTCAAATTCATTTTATCAAGCAGATGTTTCTGATGCTACCTCTACTTGACAATAACAGTCAACTGTCTGGCTTAAAAAAAACCAACTAACTAGGAGGTTCCTTCTTGAATTAATATTAGTTGTGATGAGATTAGAAACTTTCTTTTGAACCAATTTGGCTAAAACTGAGACTTGAAATCAAATCCTGGAGCACTAGAGATAACTCCAGTAACACTGAGGAAAAGCTCGAGAATGTGAGCTTCTCAATTGCTGGATACAGCTATGTTAACTTTTGAAAAGGAGAACTAGAAATGGCGCTCAAGCCTACCCAAACTTAACAGAGATCATTGATTATTGCAATGAATTTGGAGGGGCAATCTGATGTGGCTCCATGTCATCTGAAGCAGTATACAACAAACTAGTTTTTATCATTTTCCTTTATGAATTTGTACCAACAGGGAAAAAGTTTATAACAACTTGGAGCATAGATATTAAATGGTCCATTTGAAGATTTATTAAAAGGTAGAACTGAACCAAAATGTATTGAGACGCCTACCATAGGCTACAAGAATAAGATATCCATCCTCTCAACATTCTCAAAGTTGGCATGTTCACAATGATGAACTCGAGATAAAATTTTCAGGAATCAGTTGTAGCTCCATGGCAACATTAGAAGGGGGTTATGCAAAGACTAAAAAATTTTATTTCTCTTCTTTTCAAGTATAAAGTTAATAGTAATAATTTATCTAATTCCAGAGAAAACAAGATGTGCAATTGAGAACAGGCCATGCAACTAACAAAACCCAGTGTTTCTTCTGAAGTTAAAAAATCTACTAATTCATGTTGTATAAGATCCTTCCTTCCTTCCATTACTGTTTTCCCACTTCTTAGACTACAAACTATCAAGTTTAAGCTCTAACGAGGAAACAATCAACTCATTTTACCCAGTTGCATATAAACAAAACAACAAATAACGAGATTAACAGAAGAAGAAGAAAAGAAAGCAACAACAATGAAACCAAAAAGTACTTCCCAAACGAGCACGACAAACGAGTGGGTCACCGATCGTAGGGTCGAAATAGGTTTTGGTATAGTCGGAAGGTGTGAGTGAAATGCGGGTTTTGTCGTTGAATGGGGAAGAACAACGAATGTAAGGGAATTTGAGGGAGCCGGCGGCGGGCTTAGATGCAGATAGGCGGTGAGACTGCGGCGAAAATGGAAGATTCCGATGAAGCAGAGGACGGTGAGAGAGGGGTTGAAAGAAAGAGAGCACCATGGTGTGGCAGAGAGCTGAGCTCTGGTCTCCGCCGAAAGAGTACGGTTTCCCTCCCAACAATATAGATTCATACCTATTACGTCAAAAAAAAAAAAAAGCACAGATCAAAATAAAATTGAATGCACATTATGTGCACATAATTAGGTGCCCAATTATGTGCTTATACCTCTATTAGAGGTATGAGCATATTTTTTTTTATTTTTTTTTAAATTTTTTATATATTGTATTTATTTAGATTTAGATTATATCTTCTTTCTGGAATTTTTTTTTTGAGTATCTCAAAATTAATTAATTTCCATGATAATGGTGTTACAGATAACTGTATAACTGAAAGCTAATTAATTTGAGATACTGGGTGCAAAAAAAATTCCAGAAAGCATCATATAATCTAAATCTAAATAAATACAATATATAAAAAATTTAAAAAAAATTAAAAAAAATATGCTCATACCTCTAATAGAGGTATGAGCACATAATTGGGCACTTAATTATGTGCACATAATGTGCACCCAATAAAATTTAGGGAGAAATGACGCTTGAATTACCTAAATTCTAATTTGTATTACTAAACACAACAAATTATTAATTAGGTTATATGACACAATTATGGATTTAGAATTTGAACCAAATTATCTTTATATCCCTTAGTTATTAAAAAAAGCAAAATTGGAGGCAAAATATTATTGCTCGCGCATCCACTCCCATGAACCATAGTTTGATTAAATTTCTTTCTCCGAGAGCTGCCAGAAACTCTCCAAAACAAGGCAAATGAGCTAGAACGCAAAATTATAAACATCGAACAAAATTTATGTGAACCAAACGGGAAATTGCAAGCAGACCCCCTCGGAACTAGGGGGAACGACAAGAACCATTCATTGGAAGTTTGGAACTAGGCTGACCCCCTTGAGTCTCGTCGTTCTGGGCTTCCATACTTTTCGGTGTGCCAGACTCGGAGGATCCATTTATGGGGTTAAAAAACTTGGAGAGCAAAAGGGCCATGTCAATATGGGAGCCGTCGGAATTAGGTGTGTCGTGAGAACAGGAAAAGACATTGATGGAGAGGCGTGAGGTTTTGGGGGAAAGGCGAGAGGGTTTGGGAGGGTGGGACTTACGAGAAGCGCCGACGATTGGGACATTGCGGAGGGAGCTTCCTTTGGTCCAGTAGTGGCAATAGGATTTGCAGAAGTGGCTGGGTTGGAATAGAGTCGGGAAATCGGGCCGAACCCATCGGGCTGGCCCGTTTAGGCCCTGACCCGACAAGGGCTAAGTTTGAAAAATAGACGAGATATTTGAAATTGACCCTGTAGGGCTAGTCCTGGAGGGCCTCGGGCCAGCCCTGCAGGCCCTTTTCACTGTAGTTTTTTTTTTTTCCTTTTTAAATTTATTAATTTATATATATTTTGTCTTTGTTATAGAGTTATTTATCCATTTAACTACAAATACATAATAACTAGACTCTAATTTTATGATTTTGTTTATTATTTGTTGCAAATAAAATTACTCTTATGTTTAGCAGATTAAATTATTTGTTACAATAATAGTCATCGTACTAATGTCGCTTAGTGGTATGTTTCTTATATTTTATGTGAGTTATTTGTGAACATAGTTTGCTTTTGATTATGAATTAGTGACTGTGCTTATTTGTTGGATGATTTGTGATGTAATTTACTAATTATATTTCTTTTAAAAAACATAGGAAAATTAATTAAAATTTAGAATAGTAATTTTCGCCCTTGGATCGGTGCTCTCGGGCCGCTTTGAAAAACAGTGTTTTTCTTACCTCGGCCACTGAGGGCCGGCCCGTTAGGCCCTCGGCCTTCACGGTCACCCGGAGGGTCGGGCCGGCCCTGATTCCTAGCTCTAGGTTGGGATAAGATGTAGTTGTTGAAGTAACAGAACTTGGTGTTGGAGGAGGCACAACGAGGGTATCTCAGCTCTACACTTCTTTGCACCATGTGTTAGGGTATAATTGGAAAATAACCAACATTTAAATATTCTAAATTGGGCCGTTGACTCAATTTAAGATTTGTTAAGTTTACTAACCTTATATAAGATTTTCCTATTTCAACCGTTTTTATATGAGATTCTCCCTAAAATTTATCTCACATATTTATCATACCCTAAAACACATTAAAAACAACTTTAATCGTTAATCTAAAGAGATACATAATTGCCGCAATTCCCCAATAGTTTTAGTAAATTAGTAGTAAATAAGTTTAAAAATGAATTAAAGTGAATAAAATTTTTCCCCATTGAAATCAAGGAGAACAACTTGCAATCACTTTGAATTTGCTTATTTTGATGAGTGAAAATTCAATTTAGAGTTCATGATTTTTTCCATAACTTAAAAAATGGTAAACTTTAAATTCACAACCTGATATGACTTAGTGATTATATATAAGGTCTCAACATTTTTTTTTTTTTGGTTTTGTACAAACCAAGTGGCATAAGCCTTGCAATTTAAATGAAACTATCTTAGAGGGACTGCAATCATAAACAATCAAGTAACCCTTTTCATTAAAAGTCATTAACAATCTTCTTCTGCTCTCTTAAGATGTTGAATATCTGAAGATCTCAATCAAACTTTCTTTTTTTGTGAAATCCTGATCAAACTTTATATAACTTTGAATCTCCAAAGGCACTCCTATACTGCAAATTTTATCAATAGATTCTGTCATAAGAAGATCAACTACATTTATTGTAACTAATTATAGCATGCTGAAAAATAATTAATTAGGGAGTTTACTTTAATCCCAATTACTTGCAGAAAAAAAAACTAGTAATTTCAATAGATCCTAATTAAACATTTTATGATGTGCATTTTTCATTCCATTATGTGCAATTCTCATAAGAGTATATATATTTTTTTTTGAATAAAATTACTTCCTACCATCCATTTTATACTTCTATGGTTTTATTATACTACATCCGGTCTTAATTGTAATACCCTGAAAATCTCATTTATGATAAGTATCATATTGAGTAAATAATACCTATTGGAGATAGGTGAATATGAGGTCTCAAAGACATTGTGGTGAATTTATCTTATTTTTAGGGTAATTACTCCTGAAATTAGATAATTTGCAAATAGGTCCCTAAACGCATTTACGGGTTATAAAATACCTGTGAAAATTATAAAGAGGCAAGAAAATATTTATTTGAAATAGGAAAGAATATTGTCCCTAATTTAGGTAATTTATTAAATTATTACCTTGGAAAAATAAAGGGGAAAAAATTAAAAAGTATTATAATGACCAAAATGCCCCTGTGAATTATGATATAATGCATGAGGCATAAAACACCAATGTAAATACAAAAGTTGTGAGGTAATGAGTCATTCTAATTAAGAAAATTAGCAGCAAGTATTAAGAAATTAATTAAGTAATTATCGGCTAATTACTTAAGCATGAACAAAGGAAAATCCAAAGATAAATATGTAACACCCTATAATTAGGGGATAATGGATAAAAATTAGCATAAATATATTTTCTAATTAATTGGAAACTTTGAAGGAAAATTGGTAAGATTGAGTAATTTTAAGCCTAAATGCAAGAATGGACCAATAGGAAATTTTCTGAAAAATTATGTAAAAATAATTAAAATAATAATTAATTAATTAAAAAATAAAATAAAAATATATATAAAAATAGGTGTGTGTGTGCCGACATCTTATGGAGGAAAAAGAAAAAAAAAAAGAAATGAGAAATGATGGTGGAGTGTAAAAATAAAACTCTTAATTAAAAGTAATTAAGTGTAAAAATAAATAAACACCGATAGGAATTGGATCCTGACTAGAAAACCAGGAACGAAGTTTCTAAAGTCAGAGTATAATATTAATGAGTGGATTTTTATCTTGAATTGGGCTGTTCCCGAAGTCATTTCCGAGATCGGTGGAGCATTTTGATAATAAGACGAAATATGGTAATCTGTGAAAAAGGCAGATAGTCACAGATTTAGAATTCGAAGAAAATAAATTATAACTCAACATCTGGGAATAAGTTGAGAATTTCCTGGACATATTTGGAATCAGTGGATTTTTGTCCAGAGGTTGACGATTCCGGAAATTGATTCCATAACCGGCACGTTTTTCCGTAAAACTTCAGCAGGACCAGAGAATACCTGGACGAGATCAAAAATTTGTTTAGACCAGGTATTTTTAGTAAGTGAGAAAAGGTCTTCGAAGTTGTGATTCCAGAGTTTTGGGATTTTGCAAGATTACGCGATTCAGACACCGATCGGAGATTCTACCGGCAAAATTTTCTGGAAGCAGGACACATGGCACCTTGTGATTGGCCAATGGATGCCACCTTGGGGAGGGGCAGGTCGGCCAAGAGAGAGAAGATGGAAGGGAAACTTTTTTTCTAAGTTTCCAAACGAAGGGCTCAGATTGATTCCCATAAATTTGATCCGACGGTTGAAATTCCATGGCTTTTTCTATAAATAGCAAGCACCTCCCTTTGAGTTTTTCACACCAAATTCCCTTGTGGATTTCGAAAATAGAGAGAGGTTTTAGAGAGAGAATCTCTGGGGGAAATTTGCAGAGAAGCTCTGAGTAAGTTTTTCCGTCCTTAGTCTTAAGCTTCCGTAGTTCTTTCGATAGTTAGAGTAGAAATGCTAGTTTAGTCTTTAATCTTTCAAGTATGATTAGATATCATATGATAGGGGTATTTTAGTCATTAATTTAGAAAATCATGATGGGGTCGAAGTTATGGCAAAATTTTGGAAGATTAGAGTCAAAGTAGCGAAGCTCTGGCGAAATTCCGCCGATTAGGCAACTAGGGGCAAAATGGTAATTTGTACCTAAAATGCCCGTTATGATATCAAATATTGATAAATGCGATATTATCATTATAGGATATCAGTAATATTGATTTGTTGTCGTTACGCTGCCCGACGTACCGCTGTCAGTGAAAGACCTGGCAATCACCCAAGAGGGGGGGTGAATTGGGTGTTGGATAAAACTTTAGGTACTTTGAAAATCTTTTCGAAATTTCTAAATCGATAGTTAGATATTCAAATAAACATATACTGGAAATATAAAAGATAAGGGAAGAGAATATGCAAACTGATTTATACTGGTTCGGTCCAAAATCGCTGACCTACGTCCAGTCCCCAGAACACCCGGGATTCCACTATCTTTCAAGAACAATTACACACTTTGTAAACGAAGGATGGTCCTCTCACTCTCGACTCCACTTCCCCTTACAAGTTGTAATTGATACACCCGCTGATTACACACTCGTAACTCTTGGAGCAATTCCTCTCTTTTGAATAACACTCCCCTTACAAGTTGCAATCAAATGACCCAGTCTCAAAGTCCCAATACTTTGAGTTCCTTACAAGAAATAATAATAGATGAATGACTCTCTCTAAGAGCAGATAAACGAAGCATCGAAGAACAAGATGTGACACAGTCTCAGCCAAAAGTATTCGAAAGTATTGGCAGGAAGTATTCAGAAAGTATCTTGCAAGAGCTTAGCGGAACTAATCTCTTGAAAGTGTAATTCTGTTTTGATCGATTTCTTTGCTGTGTACTTGGGTGTTGAGAGCAGCTGACCCTTCCTCTATATATACTGGTTGTAGATGACCGTTGGAGCTTCATCTCTTTAAATTCAAAGCCATTCCATGATTGCTGCAGAATCTGATTTCCTTCTGTTTGAAGAATTTGGAAGTTTGATTATGATCATAATGGCAATAATGATTTCGTTTTGCTGTGCATAACTTCTACGCGTCTTGTATCATCATCCCTGCTTCATTTGAATATAATTTCCATTTTATAGAAGCTTTGCTGAAAAACGCGTTGATCATATTACCCAATCAACTTCCTTATGATTCTCCACTTTAATATCAATATTCGCAATTCTCTGTGGTTAATGGTTAGGAATCAATTCATTAAAGTTTGTATTAAATTGAATTGAATAACAAAATCATCATCTGAGCTTTCGACAGAGCGAAATGGTTTTTACCGTCAATACTCGAGTATGTGAATTCTCATACTCGGGTATAACTTATCCTGCGTGAGTGTCCACTTTCGAAGATCATAACTTCCTGGTATGAACTCCGATTTGATTGGTTCAAGTCTTGTTGGAAAGACCTTTGATTATACTTTCAAATGGCACCGGTTTCAGCTTCATTGGACTTCTATTTTGTGAGATATACTCAAAACATTGAGGCTTGGTCAGCAGTGTGACGGTGATGTCACTTTCATCTTCAAAAATTCATAACTCTCTCATATGACCTCCGTTGGACTTGAATCTTGTGCGACTAGAACCGTTTGGAAGTGCAGTTTCCAAAAAAATTGGTTTCACCTTAATCCGATCTCTGGTTTAGGAGATATTGTCAATTTACCAAAGGTCGCCCGAAGCTGAACGTAGAACAGAGCTGAACAGAGTGTGTCATACTCGAGTATTGTTAATCCATACTCGGGTATTGTCGGGATTTAAGTGCAGAAGGAGCTGTTTGTGCACCATACTCGAGTAGCCAAGTACCATACTCGAGTATTGGAGTTTCATACTGAAGAATTGAAGCATGATACTCGAGTAGTGACGATATTCAAACGCAAGGAAGAGCTATTCATGCACAGGACTGTAGCAATTGAATTGTAGCAACTTCTATTCATCGGGAAGCTTGAATTTCCTTATTTTAACTCTGAATTTAGCCATTCCAACTTCCATATCACCGTGGAGACTTCTAGTATTAATCTTGGAACATGAATAATGATATTCTCATTATATTCAACAAGTTCTTCATTCTTCCAAATCTCATCTTGATTAATCTCCATTATTAAACTTGGACTAATCTTCATCAAATATATCGTAGTTAGTCGATAAGTATAATATACAATCTTTTTGCTCTCAAGGACATCTATACAAGACATCATCAAAACTAATCAGAACCAACATTCTCCCCCTTTTTGATGATGGCAAATACATTAAGAAAAATATGTTTGAATATGAAAATATAATAGATCACATATTTTTCTTGCCTTTCTCTCCCCCTTATTTGTCATTAGCAAAAAGATTAAGGTAAAGAGGAAATATAGATGGAGAGGCAAATATGAGAATAGGTTAGAAATGACTTCTCTCCTTAATCATATATCAAGACAACAATTTTCTCTCCCCGATTTGAAATTGTTTTCATTCTAAATATGACGCAAGTTGGAATGTTTTTATGAAAACAAATTTGAGAGAATTTAGAGAGGTTTTCAAAACATCTTTCACAATTAAAGCAGATAGATACCAAACATGTGCAAAATTTCTACCGAATATAAAAAGGTAGAGTTTAGAAATGCTCATCATGTTGGTTTTTGTAAATTGATGATCTGTCGTGAAGTGCATTTGCTTCTTTTCTTGTTGTGTGAGATCCGTGATGTGCTCGAATAGCCTTTGAAATATGGAATGAGACTAAGGTACTTGGTTTGTGTTATATCTCGTATGAAAGAGTATGGTCAGTATTCAGCTTCCATCTCTTGCCTTTTCTTCAGGCAACTCTTCATAGAGTATATCTCAGCTGAATGATGGAACATGAAGGCACTATTCCTCAATTTGATGATTTCTCCTTGTAGTGCATTAAGGAACATCTTTGCACAAAACGAAATCTCCTGCTACAAATTTAAAATTTTTCTTTGCAAAAGAGATTTGTTAGTGTAACCAAATATCAAAGAGTCCCTTTCGATATGATATTTTCAAATTAAAGTGATGAAAGGAAAATATGATATTGTCTCATCATCAAAACTAACAAAACATAGTGAATATAGATGAGTAAAATTTCTTCAAATAAAGGAGATGAGTTTTTAAGATATAAAACATATGTGAATGTGAGGCTCCCCCTTAATGAATGCATTCTCTCTAATAATACCAAATAATGATGTGATGCCAATGTTAAATGAATTGAGGATAAAGCACAGGTGATGCACACAGTGTATGATGTTTTCCAAAATATTGATCAAGTGAAGATAAAGAGTAGTATATAAAAATGATGCTTTTTCCATTCAAGTCCAGAAACCAATTTGGTGCTTTTGCAAAAAGAATAGATATATATCAGAGATGATTAGTCAAAATGAATAGATACTGATGGCTTTTTGATGCTTTTGCATTTAAGGAATCTTTGGGTAAAACATTGAATAAATGATACAACACATTTAAAGAAGCCTGACGCCAATTCATATATGATGCTTTTCAAACACATGCCTTTCCATTTATAAAATGACGCACAACAAATGAATCAGACTTATCAAATGCTGCATTAAATCAAAGAGGCAACCCACAGTACTTTGAGTATTCCACTTGACTACTTTGAGTGTTGTCCCACTACTCATGTATTAACAATAAATATGCAATACTATTATGAGGTCATTTTAAAAATGAATGTGCTTGGGCAAGACTTCATGAAATAAAATGAGATGAATGAAATCAAGTTAGCCAAGCATGACATATGCACATTATCTCAGAATACAATACCTCACTTAAGTAATATCGTAATTACTCAAGTCATAATCAATCATTTGTAATCCATAAATGCATCTCTGGCTAGCCATTATCGGATGATGTGATCAATACTAAGGATCTTCCAGATTTGATGCATAAGGATGAGATTCACAGAGTTGCATAACCCTTTTATTCACAAGAATGTCGAACTTCAATATTTTTATTGTAAGCTCAGTGTAGGATTGTTGAAGTTCCTTTTCCAGATAGCTTGATTGATACTGCAACCTTTACTTGTTGTCCACAGGAGAGCACAAGCTTATCTTCCTCTGTTTGTTGTTATTTTTCTAGTGCAAGAACGAAGGATCCTTCAAAACAAATATATAGTCTTTGGTACCCAATGTTTCTTGAGTCCACACAGGATTAGGCACAAATCTATAGATATATTTGAGTTTAAGCTTAGGAATTGCAATCAGAATCAGAATTGGTGACAATAACAGAATGAAACATTAACCAACCATTCTGCAAAACTGAAATATTAACCATACTTCAAAATATTATCCATACTGCAATCTTTGAGATTATCATTAGATACAGATTAGCAGTAGAGTTTCAAAAGCAAATATAAAGAAGGTAGCAGAAAGTTATACAAGGAATGATCAACTATTCAAAATATGAACTGCTCCTTCTCACATAATTTTACCCAATCAGATAAGTTTAAATCAATGAATCAAAAGGGTAATAATTGAATAATGTCAAGAATACTATTTTTCAATGACAATTCGTAAATAGATTTCATGTAGAAAGAATGCCATTGATAAAAATGTATGGTTAAACATGGAAAGCAAAATAGAATCCTTCTTGATTTAATGATGCACACAGAAAAGAAAGCATTGAATGAACCACTTTTTGAAATGATGCTTTGACCTGTAAATGAATGATGCACACGAAGCTTTTGAATAAATGATGTCACGACCCATTTATCTTTGTTGTCACAAAAAGATAAGGAACCAATGCTTTGAAATAGGTGGTACAATTTATATATGTTGCAGCAATTGTTTTTCAAGACAATTGAAGCATTAATTAAAGCGACAGGACCCACGAAATTGATTAAATGTAAAGCTCTAATATATAATGAGAGTCTGACTTCAAATAGCTATACATTGATGAACGTAAATGCATAGTCAAATATGAAGAGCAAAAATCAGATCCAAGTTGGATATTTTTCAAATAGAAGCAATCTTGATTGTCTGAAATCTCATATGCAAAAATTGGTCAAAAGCAAATGAGTAAATGATTGATAGTTAATATGAACAATCACAGAAGAATCTCCGATATATCATATTGAAATTGAATATTTTTCAAATCAGAGAGATTATTAACTCGAGACAATTTTATCACCGCTCGAGTTAGGAAACTCGAGGTAAGTTCATCGCGGCTCGAGTCGCCTTTGAAAACAAACTTTTGAAAATACTATGCTCGAGTTAATGTGACAAGTAAATCAATTCTTCGATGTATTACGTATCTGACTTCCATAAAATTATTTTGCTTTCAAAACATGATTAAATACAATGTTCAACTTAGATCATCATCAAAACACAAGTAGGAGCTAACAAGAGTGATAGGAAGATTCTACCAAACGAAGCATATTCAATATACAACATTAACTTCCAATTTTGAACCATTAATTCGAATGCAACAGAATATGAGTATTTTTCAAAGTTTTTGTATGAATTTTCATAAAATAGATTGAATTGAAATTCAAAACAAATTTTAGAATTGTGCATTAAAAAATATAGACTCGAAAGTTATGCACAAATTCATTTACTGTCCACTTAGCAGATTGGAAACATTTTGAAAGACATAAATGATTGATTGCTAATGGAAAGTGATAATGGACAAGTATTCATTACCCAAACATGAATTTCATATAAGCACAGTATAGAGTAGGGTTAGATATCATCATAATTCCTCTTGTCCTTGTAGCAGCTTGCTTGGTTATGATGGATTGATGTAGATGTCTCCTTGTTCACCATCAACAAGCAGCATAGCTTCTTCAACTTCTTCAAGAGTAGAATTATTTCTCTATGTAGTTGCTCTCTTGAGAAGCTTTATTTGATCCTACAAAGCCATAAAAGTCTTTTTCTCCCATGGTATCCAACCTTACTTGGATCCGATCATTGTTAACTTGAAGGAATGAAATTTACATGCTCTTAAGCATATAATCAATTCAAACAATTGAGCACATGAATTAAACATGACTTTGTGTATAAAAGAGATACTTTCTTTTCAAATCATTGTGTATGCATAAAGATTAAACTATTGAACATTGCAATCCCTTTATAAACTTATTAAGTAGATTTTTAAGGGATGTGAAAAATCAATTTTAAAATAGTTTGCAATGCTCATTCCTAAGGCTACAAAATATAAAACCTCAATGAATATTTTAGATAATAGCATAGAAGGTTTTTACCATTGTATACCTTTACCTTAGGTACTTGGAGGATTGCATTTACTCACCCACTGCCTCTTTTTGTCACATTGATTCTTTACACGTTTTTGCATGGGTGTCTCGCAAAGATCTCTCACGGGATATAGACTTCAATAGTCTTCTATTTGATATTTGAGAGATTCTCCTTTTCTTGTTCTCCTCAAGATAGTTGAATGGTATTTCATGATAATCCATTCTTGAGGCGTAATGTATTCCTCTTAAGAGTGTCCATTGCTCCTTATGATTTGATTACGTAATTCCAAAAATGGGTGCCCCGAGAGTTCTCTTGCTAGATGCTATGATCTTCTTCATTGGTGCATGAGAAACTCTTGGCTTCTTGTTCATCTTCTCTGTACCCTTATGTCCATTGATCTTCAAATCATCCTGTACACATGAAGCACTAGATGGACATTTTGGTACCCACTTATACTTGGTCCTTGACTGTTAGTAATGGACCTTACTTGTCCTTTAGGAACCCAAACATATTTATGTCTCACATTAAAATTTCTCCTAATATAGCATGTATGAGAAATATGGCCAGTCTTTCCACAATAATTGCAAATTATAGAAAGGTATACATCATGAGATTTTTTGCAAGCATTGTGTCGGTCATGAAAGTAAAAATTCAAGTAAACTTCATTTGAACATTCTTTCTTCCCAAGAAATTTTCCAGCATTATTTTCGAAGGCATTCTTGCTTTTAAAATCAATAATCGGTTGAAAGACAAATTGATGCAAATGTTCAAAATCATTTTTCTTAACTGCAAGAGTAGAATTGGAATTGTTTACCACATGTGCATCTTGAGCTCCAGATAGTGATTGATACAGTCGTGCATAATGAGCTCTTCTTGGGAATCCTCTGTCTCTTGTTCTTCTGTATTGACTAGATCATGGAAGTGTTCCAAGATTTCTCCTTCTTCATTCTCCACTTCCAATTGTTCATCAAATGTGGATACGCAGCTTATAGTTTCAGATGAACTGTCAACACTTTCAACTTCAACACAATTGTCAGAAGTATAAATAGAATCAAGAGTATCCCAAATATCTTTAGCACAAGAGCAAAATTTTATTTTCTCGAAATCATTTTCTGTCAAAGCATTATACAAAATTTTCATTGCTCTAATGTTCAACGAAAACATTTTCTTTTCCTTTTCAGTCCAATCCTTTCTTGGTTTGAAATCATAGATATTTATAAAAACATTCCACATATCAAAATGAAAACATTTTATAAACGATGTCATTCTAGCTTTCCAAAATCAAAAATCAATATTTTTGAAAAACGGTGGAACAGTATAATCGAAACCTTCGGAAAGCAAGCAACACCCAAAATTAGCCATTGAAACTCTTGAGAAGGTTAAGTCCTTTAAACAAGAGACTGGCTCTGATACCAAATGAAATTCCGTAGCGGTACCTCCGCTGTGGCATTTCATGGTATCTCAGCCGCTAATTTTACGCACCGCCTCACAGCCAATGCAACCAGCGACAGTCACCACCATCCACCGCCATGTCGGGGTAAGAGCCATTGCTTCGCCACAGATCACACTGTGAGAACCCCCGATCATGGTTACCGTTAACT
This sequence comes from Acacia pycnantha, assembly GCA_025563575.1. Taxonomy (NCBI): domain Eukaryota; kingdom Viridiplantae; phylum Streptophyta; class Magnoliopsida; order Fabales; family Fabaceae; genus Acacia; species Acacia pycnantha. The sequence goes on along the minus strand of JAMWYP010000150.1, from coordinate 315,336 downwards.
AGCTCTGATACCAAATGAAAGACCTGGCAATCACCCAAGAGGGGGGGTGAATTGGGTGTTGGATAAAACTTTAGGTACTTTGAAAATCTTTTCGAAATTTCTAAATCGACAGTTAGATATTCAAATAAGCATATCTTGGAAATATAAAAGATAAGGGAAGAGAATATGCAAGCTGATTTATACTGGTTCGGTCCAAAATCGCTGACCTACGTCCAGTCCCCAGAACACCTGATATTCCACTATCTTTCAAGAACAATTACACACTTTGTAAACGAAGGATGGTCCTCTCACTCTCAGACTCCACTTCCCCTTACAAGCTGTAATTGATACACCCGCTTGATTACACACTCTGTAACTCTTGGAGCAATTCCTCTCTTTTGAATAACACTCCCCCTTACAAGTTGCAATCAAATGACCCAGTCTCAAAGTCCCAATACTTTGAGTTCCTTACAAGAAATAATAATAGATGAATGACTCTCTCTAAGAGCGAGATAAACGAAGCACCGAAGAACAAGATGTGACACAGTCTCAGCCAAAAGTATTCGAAAGTATTGGCAGGAAGTATTCAGAAAGTATCTCGCAAGAGCTTAGCGGAACTAATCTCTTGAAAGTGTAATTCTGTTTTGATCGATTTCTTTGATGTGTACTTGGGTGTTGAGAGCGGTGACCCTTCCTCTATTTATACTTGGTTGTAGATGACCGTTGGAGCTTCATCTCTTTGAATTCAAAGCCATTCCATGATTGCTTTGCAGAATCGATTTCCTTCTCGTTTGAAGAATTTGGAAGTTTGATTATGATCATAATGGCAATAATGATTTCGTTTTGCTGTGCATAACTTCTACGCGTCTTGTATCATCATCCCTGCTTCATTTGAATATAATTTCCATTTTATAGAAGCTTTGCTGAAAAACGTGTTCATCATAATTTCAAGTCTTGTTGGAAATCCCTTTGAGTCTACTTTCAAATGGCACCGTTTTAACTTTATTGGATTTCTAGTTTGGGAGATATACCTAAAAAATTGAGGCATGGTCAGCAGTGTGACGGTGACGTCACTTTCATCTTAAACAATTCTTAGCTCTCTCATATGACCTCCTTTGGACTTGAATCTTGTGCGAATAGAACCGTTTTGAAGTCTAGTTTCCAAAAAAATTGGTTTCACCTTAATCCGATCTCTGGTTTGGGAGATATTATCGATTTACCAAAGGTCGCCCGAAGCTGAACGTAGAACAGAGCTGAACAGAGCGTGTCATACTCGAGTATTGTTAATCCATACTCGGGTATTGTCGGGATTTAAGTGCAGAAGGAGCTGTTTGTGCACCATACTCGAGTAGCCAAGTACCATACTCGAGTATTGGAGTTTCATAAGACTTCTAGTATTAATCTTGGAACATGAATAATGATATTCTCATTATATTCAACAAGTTCTTCATTCTTCCAAATCTCATCCTGATTAATCTCCATTATTAAACTTGGACTAATCTTCATCAAATATATCGTAGTTAGTCGATAAGTATAATATACAATCTTTTTGCTCTCAAGGACATCTATACAAGACATCATCAAAACTTATCAGAACCAACAGTCAGCTCGCTGTTTCCGTCAGAAGTGCAGTTTCCGTCAAAACGTACCAGAAGTACCGTATATTGTCAACGGAGGTACGTTCGCGTACTGTAACACTAACTCGGTGTTGCTTAAGTACATATATGTGATAGATACGTTCAGAGATTGATATACAAACAGTTTTACATGGGTAATAGTCATAATAATGCCATTATGTTTTCCTAGCGCTGAGGACACGAGTGGGTATCGTGGCACTGGTTTTGTGCAAGCTATTGTTATTGTTTACCTTATGAGGATTTACATATTGCTCTGTGCTTATGTTCTGTCGTCATATTAATCATGCATCTGCTGTATGCTTATGTAGTGATATACTGTTGTATTGTCTTCAATATCTGTTGTCTGTATACTGTATTGTTTGAGCATGAGGTTAACCGTTACCTGAGATCCAATGGGGTAAATTGGATCTCAGCTGTAGCTTTAGGGTCCGAAGGACCAAGGATCGGAGAACGAGGGAAACAACATGACTAGACCAAATGCCTGGAACAGGGAAGGCACCGGTAGACGGAGCCATAGAGAGGAATCAAGGGGCAGAGTCGTAGTAATGCACCGGTCGAGGCAAGTGCCGGAAGAAGATCATCAGAGCCTAATGTCAGGCATGGGTCTAATGAAGTTACTTCGAATAGTTTGGTGCCGAAGGCAAGGCTAGTCTACATGGGTGTTCCAATCAGTCGCCGTGAACTCGGTGAGGCCCCCATGGTAGACACTTACCTGGCCACTCTGTTCGGTTAACGGAGTTAGGTTCATTGCCCCAAGTCTGGTCAAGGCTTGGTCTAGCTTGTATAGTTACTTTTCGTGAAATGTAATTGTACAAAGCTCTGTATATTGTATCACATGATTATTCCTTCAGGAAATTTTTAATATACCAGGACATATTTAACCGATTTTGAAGGGATTAAGAATAGTAGTTAAATTAGTTAATTTTACTCATTTTTTATTTTTTTAAAATGCCTTTATATAAATTTTATATGATTGGCAAGCGTTTGTCCATACTACGGTGTAATGATGTGTACATATAGAGTTATATTGTAGTTTTACTAGAATAATTAGACTACAAGAGGGACATCTTTCTTGAATTTACATATTCGTACACAATTTATTGGATTACGATGGAGTAATTTTTTCTAGCATCTGAACCTATATTATTTTACTTAACTATATTTTGGCAGGTTTTTTGACCAATTTGTCCCTAATTAAATAACTAATTACCGAAATTCCCCTGTCTGGAAACATATTACCAATCTGCCCCTGTTTAGTCGATTACAACAGAAAATGTCATATTTACAACATTTAAACACCTGAATTTTGAACATAGAAAGATCATTTACAATAGAAAAATGCTATATTTACAACAAAATTTAAAATCTGGCTATTTACAACAGAAAATTTCTTATTTACAACAACATTTAAACATCTGGATTTCGTACATAGAAATGTCATTTACAAAAAAAAATGCTATATTTACAACAAAATTTAAAATCTGGCTATTTACAACAGAAAATTTCATATTTACAACAACATTTAAACACCTGGATTTGGAACATATAAAGGTCATTTACAACAGAAAAATGTTATATTTACAACAGGAAGTGCTATATTTACAAAAAAATTTAAAATCTGTTCATTTACAACAGAAAAAACCATATTTACAACAGTGTAATCAACTAAACAGGGGCAATTTATTTTTGGAAATTTTCATGACTTTAAGACATCATTTGATTAGTCAAAAATCACATACAAGTCAACTGCTGTAACATCCCGACTTTTAAAAGCAGTACAAAGTTTTTTTTTTTCAAACATCATTTCAAAATGATCAGAGTAGAGCAACGAAGCAATTGAGTAACTGATATGTATATATAAAGTGCCATAAGTCTGGCTGGCTATTTACAACAATGGATTAATATCCGAGTGTTTCAAAAGTACATCACAACAGGAAGGAATCTTCAGTCGGGTCTTCAAGCCAGTCTCCTGTCGAGTTTCTACACAGGCTGCTTGTCTCTTTCTGCAGCTCTCGGTCCTCCCGACCACGACGCTATATTGAGAGCCGAGATCCGCACCGGATCTCGAGTAACAGTTAACCTCATGTTTATGTATACGGACAACGAGACATCAACAATACTAACATCGCTCTAACACAATCAAAACCCATGCATATGTATTGCCCCGGCATGCGAGCAGTTGCACCCAGCATACGAGCAATTGCACCCAAGATACGAGACAATTGCACCCAGCATACGAGACAGATTGCACAGACATATTGCACCCAGCATACAGACATATCCTCTAACCACTATATGTACTCAAACAGTATAACACTCTTACACACATACCACATATATGCATACCATAAACATTAGAGTTAGTGTTACAGTACGCGAACGTACATACTTTCGTAAACCGAACAGAATGGCCAGGTAAGTGTCTATCATGGGGGCCTCACCGAGTTCACGGCGACTTAATGGCTTACCCACATAGACTAGCCTTTCCTTCGGCACAAACTGTTCTAACATATTTGCATTCAATAAACATACCATAACAATACACATAGCACATATATGCATACCATAAACATAAGAGTTAATGTTACAGTACGCGGACGTACCTTCGTTGACGGTAGACGGTACTTCCGTCGGAAATCGTACTTTTTACGGAAAACTGCGAAACGTCCAACAATGGCACGTCGGGCAGCGTGTGGCAGCAGATCAGAGTTTCTGATATCCTATAAGGGTAATATCACTTTCATTAGTGATTTTGACATTACGACTGGCATTTTAGGTAAAAATTACCATTTTGCCTCTATATCCCTAATTGGCGGAATTTCGCCAGCACTTCGTTACTCTGACTAATTTTCTTCCCAAAATTTTGCCAGAACTTCGACGCCATTTTAATTTTCGAAAATAAAGACTAAAATAGCCCTCCCATATGATACCCAATCATACTTGAAAATTTAAAGGCTATTGTAGCATTATAACACCTACTTGTGAAAGAACTACGAAGACTTCAGCTTTCGGGGACTCGATCCCTACCATGTTTCTACCTCGTCAGACATATATTTCAATGCAATGAGGCCTAAAAACAATAGTAGGAATCTCACTCCCTACTTGCTAAATCTATCTAACAATTCTACTAACTACCGAACTAAAGACTAAAGACAGAAAGACTTACCCGTTGAAGACTTCTGAGAATTTTCCCAGGCTTCTCTCTCTTCTTTCTCCTCTAGGTTCGAAAATCTCAAGAGGAAATGGTGTGAAAAACCAAAGGGAGGGGTGGGGTATTTATAGAAAGCTGGGGTAGGGTTTCGGTAGTCGGATCAACTTTGTGAGGAGCGATGCGGGCCGTCCAAAGCAACTTTTCAAAAACCCTCTTTTCCTTCTTCCCTTTCACACTTGGCCGAAATTCAGGCCCAAAAATAAAGGGTTTGGCCAATGGGAGGTGGCCATGTGTCACCTTCCGAAGCTTTCGAGCCGATTTCTCCGATCGGTACAGGTCGCGTGATTTCGGAGAAATATCAAAATTCTGGATTTACAACTCGAAGACCTTCTCTTCCTCATCAATAATATCTATTTAAACTTGAATTTTGACTTTAGATAGGGTTCCAACTTGTCCAGTGAAGTTTCTCGAAAACGTGTCCGAACGCGTCCGGTTTGAACGCATTTCGAAATCACCAATCTCTTGGAAATAATTCACCGATTCCAAATATGTCCATATAAATTCAAACTCATTCCTAGATATTGAGTTAGAATTTATTTTCTTCCTTTCAAAAATATGCCTATATGCATTTTTCCCTATTTTGTTTTATTAGGAAAATGCACAAACTACCTCAATTAACTTAGGAAAAGGTCACTTGAAGGTAAAAACTCACTGATCAATATTTTACCTTGACTTTGGAATTCCCATTCCTAGATCTCTAGATAGGATCCGTTTCCTAATTTTTAAATTACTATTCACATTTTTTCACTTTAATTAATTATAATATTAAATAATAGCATGTTGCAACCATTTTTCATTTCTTTTTTTTTTATTTTTCTTGGCAATAATTCTGGTCTTTTTTTTCTTAATTTTCGTTTTTATTAACTATTTAATTAATTAAGAATATATAAAATAATTATTTTATATAACTTTTTTACAAAATTTCCCTATTGGTCAATTCTTGTATTTAGGCTTAAAAATACCTAAACTCAACTATTTTTGTCCAAAATTTACAATTAATTAGTAAATATATTTTTACTAATTCTTGGCGAAAAACCACTAATTTTAGGGTTTTACATAATTATCTTTGAATTTCCTTTACTTATGCTTAAGTAATTAGCCCAATATTACTTAATTACTTAATTATCACAAGTTGATAATTTTCTTACTTAGAACACCTCATTACCTTCATACTTTTGTATTGACATTTTTGTTTTCATGTCTCCTGCATTATCTTAGCATCTACGGGGGTATTTCGGTCATTTCCTTGCTTTTTGAGTATTCTTCTACAATTTCTCCAAGTTTGTAACTTAATAAATTACCTAAATTAGGGACAATATCATTACCTATTTCAAATAGATTTTTACTTGCCTCCTTTATAGCTTTGACAGGGTATTTATAACCCATAATGTATTTTAGGGACCTATATGCAATTTTCAACATTTTAGGGACCTAATTGCAATTTATCTAATTTCAAGAGAAATTACCCTGACAACAAGGTAAACTCAATACAAGGTGCTCGAGACCTCATATTCACCTATTTTTAATAGGTATTATTTACTCATTTTATGATTTTTACCCTAAGTCAGATTTTAGGGTATTACAACTGCCTCCAAAAAAACCAAAACTGACAGACTTTGCAACTTGTACAACTTTGATCTTTTGCTTCCAAAAATCATTTTCCACCATGTTTCCACTCCATTTTTTGTTTTAAACACATTGGTGACCTCAAAATCATGAAAATAATTTTGCCCTACCATTTTCTTGCTTAGGCCAAAATATAGCCTTAAAACCAAGAAAACCTCGTTTTCATAAATCATGATTTTTAGCTTAGTTTAGTCTTAGATCTTGACTTTTTGGTCTTTGATCATGTTGGATCTTATTTTGGGCAGCATGACCCCTTAGGATTCCATGTCTCCATGTCCTAAGAACAACATGAACAAACTATTTTAACCGAAGAAAACTAAGATCAAGCCTTTTTTACAACAAACCACAAGAAATACACAAGATTGGTTAGGATCCTTACCAACTAGCCTTGATCTTTGTGTTTTGTGGCAAAATATTTTTCCTCTTGGGTCTCCAAAACTTCATGCTCTTCATCAAATAACACCAAAAAAAAGAGTTTTTATTAGGGCCATGAACTTACACAAGAAGAAGATAAGAAGAGTTGTAAGAACATTATGAACTTACTTTGATCCTTGGCTTTTCCTTTCACTCTTCTCTTCTCTCTTTTGTGTTTAATTCACTCTCTCTTCCTTTCCTTGTTTAGGCCGTCCAAGAGCAAGATAAGAACAGGTCTTGAAGTGTCTTGCACTTAATGCAAAAATTCCTCTCTTGCCCAAAGTCTCAACCACTCTCATCTACTCTCTTTGCATTGCTTACTTGAACAAGTCATCATCTTTTTCTCTCTTGTTTGTGCCATCCAAAATGTGTGAAGAGGTAGGTTTTGAAGTGTTTTGCATTTAATGCAAGATTACCTAATGGTCCTCTCTCTTCCCCAAAAGCCTCAACAACTCTCACCTAATCTCTTTGCTTGCTTTTTTAAAAGCTGTTTTCTTTTTCTTCCCTCCTCCATTCTTGGTCGAAATTAGTGTCTTGCTTGGGCAAGATATTGTGTCATCTTGATGACATAAGCAAGTGCTTAGGTGTCCCCCTAGAACATCTTGATCATCTTACTTCCTAGCTTTACATGTGGCATTTTGACTTATTGACTTTTGTTTCAATATGTGATACATGTTCAAGTCTTCATTTTCCTCCCTCGCTCCTTGTTGACCGACATAGGTGTCCCTTATAGGGTTCACATGTGTTAAATTTTAATCTCTATGTGCACAAGGTCATATGTCATAGTTTTGTTGTCATTATGTCCTAATTTATCTAAGTGACAAACATTCATTTTTCTTGTCAAAATTGACTTAGGAATAGTCAATAGATTAACAATGTCCCAATAGATATTAAATCTTGACATTTCATTAAATATTCAATTTCAACATTTTATTGAAAGCGTAAATTGGGATGTTACAGCATTAACATATATTAGGTTCCATAGAAGTTGATATTAGAAACTAAATACCATGTAATAAAAAAAAAATTAACACAAAATAATAATTTTTTGAAAATTTCTCATCACACTAATACAACAAAACAATCTAGAAGACAAAGTATTAGCTTGGTCCCAATTTTCCCATAAAACTATTTTGCCATATGGCTTCTAGACCTAGTCCGCTACTATCAGCCCTTACTATCCTAGAAGTAATACTGTATACAAAGTAAATATGCTTGCTTAGTAACACTATCTTTCAATCTTGGCTATTTATGATCTGCTGTATTTTAAAAGGCCAAGTCATAGAAGATTGATTTAAATTATTCCCCATATGACAGTGTATTATCATAAACAATATACAGACACAGTAATAGTAGTATAAACAATGAACTTCAATTGTAACAGCTAACAAGAGAAGAAACCATGGTTCAGAATAATATATAATACGCACGAACAGCACAGTCTCTGAAACGTTACATAAGTATGGAAGATGGCTGGAAAAGTAAAGGAAGATGCAAATTTCAATATGCAAAATGCTCCCACCACTCTAGATTTGAAACAATTACCTGTTAAGAAAGTCCCATAGCAGAAGATTAGACCAAACTTACTTTCTAAAGTAGCGCAGTGCAATTTTTAGACATGAACAGAAAGCAGTGCTAATACCATCCCATGTTTTTTCTCCTCTCTTTTTTTTGTTTTTTTGTTTTTTGTTTTCTTGATTCAGACCTTCGAACCGTCTAAAATTGAGTCAGAGTATTCCTAAGGCATTATCATTTTTACCGATCATCAGTAATCAACGGTAAATTGGTCAAATGATTATGAGAACAAGAAAATATACCGCACTCAGCCCCAAATCACATTAAGAAAAGAAAAACAAAATCCTGAAAATTTAGGAAACAGAAGCTACTACTCACTATACTTAATGAGTTTGCGAAAAAAACCTGAGTGATATTGTGAAAAAGGGCAGAGGAAATCAAGTGTAGCTAACGACTGGGGCCTGGATCCGAGAGAGAAGACTGGAGTAGGAGGAGCTCTATATGGACAGCAAGATTTTCAGAAGGTCGCTAAGGGAGGTCGCGGCAAAGGAGTGAGATTACCAAGGGAAGTTGCAGTCAGAGGAGGGTGATGGTGGGCAAGGCGCGGATAAGAAGACGAAATGAAAGTTATAATTTCAGGTTAATATTGTAGACCGGTTATTCACAAAATAAAGTCTAAAATTTCATCATGTAGACTGATTATTTTGTCAAAACCGATTGTAAACGTAATAAATAAATTATTTTTTTATTTCGCATTTTTTAGACAGGTTAAAAGAAATATAAGGTAAAAAGTTTCATATTTTGGACTGGTTATATGTAAAAATCGTCTTAAAAGTAATATATATTATTTTTCATTCCGCATCTTTTAGACCAATTATAAGAAACACAAGGTTTAAAAAGTTTCAGTTTTTAGACCGGTTATTTTCAAAAACGAGTCTTAAAAGTAATAAATATATTATTTTTTAGGGTTAAGGAGCGATTTTACCAATAAACTATTGGGTCAGGACCACCCAACACAATAAACTCTTATATGGACCAAAAATACAAATAAAGTTTTTAAAACGTTAAAGGGGCACAAAGACTGAAAACGTCCGTCTGTTTGGTCCGTCTGTTTGTCTTCATCTGCTTCACATCCAGGCGAGTCTCTCAATCGCGTCAGGCGAGTCGAGGATGATCGCATTTGGGTATTTCCGCTCAAAATCCCTCAGCTGAGCCTAGAGCTGGGAATCAGGGCCGGCCCGTCCCGTGAAGAGCCAGGGCCTAACAGGGCTGGCCCTCCAGGGCCCGAGGTAAGAAAAACATCTGTTTTTCAAAGCCCGGCCCGAGAGCACCAGGGCCAGGGCCGGCCCTCCAGGGCCCGGAAATTACTATTCCAAATTTTAATTAATTTTCCTATGTTTTTTTAAAGAAATATAATTAGTAAATTACATCACAAATCATCCAACAAATAAGCACAGTCACGAATTCATAATCAAAAGTAAATTATGTTCACAAATAACTCACATAAAACATAAGAAACATACCACTAAGCGACATTAGTACAATGACTATTATTGTAACAAATAATTTAATCTGTTAAACATAAGAGTAATTTTATTAGCAACAAATAATAAACCAAATCATAAAATTAGAGTACAATTATTATGTATTTGTAGTTAAATGGATAAATAACTCTATAACAAAGACAAAATATATATAAATTAATAAATTAAAAAAGAAAAAAAAAAGAAAAAGCTACAGTGAAAAGGGCCTGAGGGCTGGCCCGAGGCCCTCCAGGGCCGGCCCGTTTAAGCCCGAGGCCCTCCAGGGCTGGCTCTACAGAGCCAATTTCAAATATCTCGTCTATTTTTCAAGCCCGGCCCTTGACGGGCCCGGGCCTAAACGGGCCGGCCCGATTTCCCGGCTCTAGCTGAGCCTTCTAATCTTCTCCGTACAATTTGTGAAGAACACAATCGAAGGGACCCTGATCCACCAGCGGCCGGTCCGCATCAACCCGGACAAGGTCTATGCCGCGAGATTCAGCGAGGCTCACCAATGAGTTTTGTATGAAGCTCTGTTGCTTCTTGTCCATGATCGCATATCCTATTCGGAAATCGGCCAAGGTTTTGGGTGTTTGCAATTGGAGATAGGTAGCCTTTGATTTTCGCAAAAAAGGAATACAAGAAGTTTTCAAATTTCCCCATCTTCAAAGATTCGAAGATGGTGGAATTGGAAGAGACAGGGTCCCAGCAGAGCAAACTGAAGTTACCGGACCTAAGGCCGCAGAAGTAGCTTCTCCCGCCGGAAATCGAAGAAAACGAAATGTTGGGAGTAACGGGAACGATCTGACCACGACGGTAGCATTCAATGCGATGTGTTGTTTGCCCTGCCACGATGCCACAGACGGTGCCGGAGGAGTCATCATTGATTACGGCAAGAGTGGCGCCGGAACCCAGAGTATGGATGAAGGGGATTGCAGAGAAGAGGACGGCGGCGGTGGCGCGATGAGGCGACGTTGACGGAGAAGAGTGAAATCGTCATGTAAGAGGATGGTATTTGGCGTTAAGTAGTGGTCGTTTCTGCTTCATTGGCAGAGATAGAAAATGGGGAAGAGGGAGAGAGAATGAAAATGAGAAAAAGAGAGAATCTGAAAGTATATAGGGAGCGAAAGGCATGGTAGAATTTTTCAAGGAAAGAGGAGAGAAAGGAAGCATGAATGAGAGAGGGAGAGAGATGAAGTCACAGATGGAGCCCAGACGGAACCCTAACGTCTTTGTGCCCATTTAATGCTTTCAACTGTTTATTTGTAAATAAGGTCCAAATAAAAGTTTGTTGTGTTGGTTGTTCCTGGCCCTATAGTTTATTGGTAAAATCGCTCATTAACCCTATTTTTTATTCCATATCTTTTAGACCGGTGATAAGAAACATAAGGTCTAAAAAATTTCATCTTTTAGACTGGTTATAAAAGAAAACCGGTCTAAAATGTAATTGACTTCTTTATTTATTTATTTTTATCTTTTTAAACCGGGTGTTATGAAATTCGGTCTAAATAATATCTTTTAGACCTTATATTAAAGGAACCAATCTAAAAAGTTCTTTTTATTTATGAAACTTGTTAGTTCTCTATTGGTTTTGATGATAACTGACAATTGTAAACTCAAGATGAAGTTTTGACTTTGGTAAGTTGGTAACTTACTGTCTAAGACAAAACTCGAGTTTTGATTTTGTAAACTCGAGTTTTGGCTTGACAGAGAGTAGCTCAATTTTCACAAGTTAAGAAAACTCCAGTTTGCATAGGAAAACTCGAGTTTATGTCATACAGAGAGCACTCCAAGTTTTCACTTCAAGGAAAACTCGAGTTTGGTTTTGGAAACTCGAGTTTGTACCTTACAGAGACACTTCAATGTTTTCTAAAGGGAACAAAACTCCAGTTTGCATTTGGCAAACTCGAGTTTTGGTCACACAGAGAACCATCAATGTTTTTGAAGTAAGCAAAACTCCAGTTTCCATTTGGAAACTCGAGTTTCGCCAACACAGAGAGTTCTCTGAGTTTTCAAAGTTATTTGGAAACTTGAGTTTGCTTTTGTAAACTCGAGTTTGTAAGTCACAGAAAGCTATGCTCATTTCTGAGTTTATGAAAACTCCAGTTTCCCTTTTAAAACTCCAGTTTTCAATTGACAGAATATTTATCAAAGTTTTCTCTTATGAGGAAACTCGAGTTTGTATTTGGAAGCTCGAGTTTCCACAAGACAGAGAGCCTTCATGTTTTACCCACTTTGAGAAAACTCCAGTTTTCATTTAGAAACTCCAGTTTTCACTTAGCCTGAATTTTCAAGTGTTTTCAAACTTAAGAGAAAACTCGAGTTTCGTATAGCAAACTCGAGTTTGTGCCAAGCAGAAAGCTTTGCTTTATTTCAGTGTTTTGAAAACTCCAGTTTACTCTTTGAAACTCAAGTTTTGAGGTTTTGGACTTAAACATGATTTCACTATAAAAGTCCAAAACTCGAGTTTGTCATTAATCAACTCGAGTTTTGCCTCAATGTTCAAAGCATGATTTTAAACTCAAAAACGACTTTCTTCTCTGGAAGAAGAAAACTTGAGTTTTCTAATGGAAACTCGAGTTTCCACTTTGACCATAGTGACAAACTCCAGCTTGGATAAACAAACTCGAGTTTGTGTCGATGGTTTTAAATTTCAAGTTGGACGAATTTGTGAAACCTTTGTGTTTGATTCTAATACTTCATATCATCATTCATTATTATTCCTAACTATGTTTAATCAGTTTGTTAGTGAGTTTTAGATGATTTAGAAAGGATTAAATGAAGCATTAGCATAAAGCATAAAGTGATGTCAGCACATTAAATGCAAAGTCCAGAAAACTTGCATCCTTTTGGACAATTATTCTCCACACGTTTCAAAGGGATTAATGTTTCCTTTCCACATCCAGTAGCTGCTCTTCCAACGGACTAAAAGTCAAGAAGTCAAGCCTAAACTTTTGTGCAGCTGAATTAACCAAAGAGTAGAGAGAGAAGAAGACCAAACCTTCATCTAATCCTCCTTCAATGTTGCCAACGGTCACATTAAGGATTACAACGGTCATTTAATGATCTCTTGCTATAAATAGAGATGCATCCAATTCTTCTCAACAATCAATCTGTGAGAAAACGAAAATCATTCAAGTTTAAACTATTCTTTGAGTTTTCTTGTGAGAAGTATCTTTTGGTACATTGTACTTCAGTGTTTATTCTTATCCACTCTTAGGGAGAGTTCATTTATTATAAATCATTCATTGTAAAGAATCTCAAGTCAGGGGACTTGGAGATTGGGATATTGATTACAACTTGTAAGGGGGAGTAAGTTCTAGTGAGAGAATTACTCTTGAGTTACAGAGTGTGTAATCAATTGTGATAGTGAAAAATCCCAGAGAGTCTGGAGACTGGACGTAGGTCAAGAGATTGGACCAAACCAGTATAAATTTTTTGTGTCTTGCTTCTCTTCCTTATCCTCTGTTTATCCCTGTTTTCATTACCAAAAACAGAGCACTTCGAAAAGTTTTTAGAATCCCCAATTCACCCCCCTCTTGGTGATTCAGCTCCGCTTTCAAAACTGTCATCGATTATACTTTTTAGACTTGATCTTCTATAATTGGTCTAAATGTAGCAATCTAAAAGCCCTTATTTATACCTGTGAATCTAAAATACATGTATAGTGGAGCTACCCGATTTAACCTGCAATATTCAAATTCACTCCATATTATATACACATCATATAAATGTATTAAAACATGTTTAAAATAATCATTAACAAGAAAGCAATAATATTTATTCATTTTATTGTTATGTTATATTGATTTTTAACACTTTTACAACAAGAAACTATGTTAGAAGGTATAAACACTTTATATGCATGTGGGAGAAAGAAAATTAAAGTTTGGCGCGCTGTAACGCCCCAAATTTCATACCACTTATTATATTCATTGACATGTAGTATTAGGAATATCAACAAGGCTGACGGCGTTAACAAATCAAAGTAAAGCGAAACGGAGAACATGCATTAGCGTTTAGATGATGAGTAACTGATATTATATACCCAGACATATACTGGTAAAATTAAATTCCCGGAGGAATATTCGTGTAATACAATAATACAAACTTAGATCATCCTCTAACTAGACCTGAAGCCATGAATCTAACTCAGTTATTCATATCAGTTGGCCAGGTCGTTATGAATCTAGTGGGAGTCTCTTCGTGCTTTCGCAACGGTGACTAATTAGGAAACCACTTCGACCCATCTTTCCTTAGACACCAATGGTATGAACTGACTTGATCAGATTCATTGTCAGAAACTATGCCCTAGCTAATAACCTTCTCCAGACACTCTTCTTGATCGGTGTCTCTTCACAGCTCCGTCTACTTCTCCTCCCCAAGTCCAAATTCCTTTCCTAAACCTTTATTCAAGTTTCAAATTCAATCGAATTGAATATCACACATAGCACACATCAAATGTAATGTTAACGGCGGATGCATTCACTAGTGCTATGTGTCCCAGACACGTATCCTCAACGCTAGGAAAACAAGCATGCAACATTATCATATACAACAATAATCCACAGTTATATTGAATGTAAACACACATGTGACCTAAGACTCAGTCTTAGTCAGTCACGGTGCATGGCCCAAGACCTAGTCTTGCCCATGACTTCCACAATCATGAATCAAACAATCATATAAAGACATACAAGGCATCGTAGAGTTAAATTTACAGTATGCAAACGTACCTTACTCCATGTAGTTAGAAATACACCCGTCCTTTGAATTCGACCTCAGAGTTCTAGGGTATCCTATAATACCATCATCAGATTATTTCCTTTTCTATATTTTATATGATATTATAATAAATATGATATTGCTTGGAATAATATCCTAAAGGGTTATTTTCACCTATTTTTACCCTTAGTAGATAGGTTATTCCATTTTTACCCTTACTTTTCCTTAAATTCAAAATTTTAGCATTTCTGGCTAGATTTTTCAGCAAATTTGAAAAATCATAATTAAATGTAAAAAAAAAAAAAAAAAAGTGAGGGGATGTAGATTTTCAGCGATTGATGAAAAAGTGTTGTTGCATGACCTAGATGGCTTAGATCATCTTCAAGATATACTAGTCCATCCTCTGTTAAAAGAATGCTCATGTCCTCAAAATTGCAAAGGTGCATGTGTGAGCTACTTGTTCGACAATACTCAATGCCCCATGACTTGTTCTTATCACTGGGAAATATGGTGTATCTTGAATCATTAATAGTTGAGGATGACAAAATATCAAAGGATACTGAAGCTGCAAATATTGTGTGAGAGCTCATTATTTCCAAAACATGAACATATACTCATGCTTCACTACTTGCGTCTCCATGAGTGTCATAATATACTTGACTTGAATTGGCTTATACATGCTGCAAACCTTGAAGTCCTTGAATTAGACGAGGGTGATTTATTGGAGAAAGTTATAAGTGAAGGTATTAGGATAGTGAAAAATAATATCTATTTTCCAATATCACTTCTCTTCATTTGGAATCTCTGAATAACTTAAGGAGCATTTGTAGAATAACATTACAGTTTCCTAGTTTGAAGGAGATTAAAGTAAGGCGTTGTCCCAATTTAAAGAAGCTCCCATTTAATTCTCAAAGTCCTTCGGAGCATTTTCATAACAAAGTTTTTTTACAGGGATATCTGGCACCATTAAATTTTCTTAGGTGTTAGAATGTGCATAAACATTATAAAATGGGGCAATTTTAACTGGACATTAGGTCAGTTTTTGCGGTTCCCACATGGTGTACGGGTGTTATATGATGATGGTTTCCTAATAACAGTCATATTTTTTCCTAAATAAATGACGGTTATTAACTATAAACGTCATTGTCTCTCACTACATGACGGGACACATATTTAACCATTAAGTTTTAGCATTACATATTCTTATGCGACCTTTACCTCAACATACATGAAGTTTATTTGTTGTAACTGTTATTTATTAAGGGTTATATATGAGTGAATCTGTAAAAGTAATACTAGGAAACATATATGTATAGTTTTAACCAGTACTTCATTCAGGTGAAAAAAAAAAACAAACCAGTACTTTCATTCGTATACAAAAATTAAATAATAAATAATATGCGTATGATTAAAAACGATCACTTTTTTATGGGGGGAAAAGATCACTATTAGAGACAAAAGAGGGGGTCGATCAAGTTGCATTGACACTAGTTTTTCCTCTTTTGGACAACAAAAATTGAATCATAGATATATTAATGGTGGGATATGTATATTAATTGAGGACCAAGTAATGTGACAGAACAAATTACAAATGATGGAAAAGTGAAAATGACAGAGGAATTTCAAAAAGAGAAATTAGTTTAATTGAAAGAATAATCTGAAAATCTCTCCAAACTTAGGCAAAAAGGTTCTAGCAAAAAAGCATGCATGAAGCCAAGGCAATATAGAAAGTCAACAAAGAATTATATATTGTGATCATTGGACGGTCCTTCTTCAGGTTTTTGTTGGGTGGAGTTTTGAGAAATTCTTTTCCCACCCTTTTTTCTCACTTTTATTTCGTTGTTCACTTGAGAGACCCTCTTTACACTTCAAGGTGGTAACAGAATAATGAATCTTTCACCGTAATAAGCACTTCTCTCTGTTTTCCTTTTAATAAATCAAATCAAATTAATTTTGTTGTGTTATTTCTGGAAAAAAATAATATAATTTGGGAAAATCAGTAAAAAGTGTACGTGTGAAAATTTTGTTATTTATACAAGGATCTAAATTCTAATATCGGTATATTTTATGTATAACATTCTGCAAAGTACTGGTGTTTTTTATGTATTCTTCTAATCCTAAATATATGATATAGTTTGCACTGCAAACTAGCTAGGTCAGATATTTAGGATATAAAAATACATAAGATTTTCTTACCCAATAAAATTTTTAAATATGGACTTTTCATCAATTTCTTTTGATCTTCCAATTATTTGAGTAAGATGGAGGGCCATTCGTTGTAGATAAGGATATATAGAAAGCAGACAATGGGAATTGAGAAGCCATGATAAACATATTATATTATATTGGATAATTATATTGAAAAAGAAAAGTGATATTCATTATTCAATGAACGAAATGAAAAGAAAACACAAAAACGCTTTTGAAAATTGAATACACAAACAGCTGATGAATAATATAAAGGGTTAAGGTGCATATTTGCCAATGAACTATTACCCGATGAGCGTCTAGCAAAAAAAAAAAAACAATTGAAGGGACCAAATTGGCCAACAAACTGTTAAAAAGTGAAAAAAAAACAATTTTGAGCAGATTCGCCAACGAACTATTACCTCGTCACTGTCTTGGTATCTCCGTCTTCCCTTGACTGTTACAATGTCGGCGACGTCGATATCTCCAAAGCTTCCATTATTGATAGGTGTTTCACTCACCCTCTTGAACTCATCCAGCAGTCCACAGTTTTCGATTGGCACGCGTCTTGCACCCTGGTTGCTGTGTCCCTCCGATGCCACAAGCAGCAACCGTCGCTGCTATAGCGCTTGCTCGCATGGGTCTCATCTCTGTTGGTGTTTGCCTTATCCAACAAGAAGGCTTAACCGCTCTTTTCTCCAGCATTTTCCGCCACTGTCTTACGCCAGTGCCTCATATTTTAACGTAGTAGTGAAATTTTTTTTTTAATAGTTATTTAGTATTTTTTTTTTCACTTTTTAATAGTTCGTTGGCCAATTTGGTCCCTTCAATTGTTTTTTGTGCCAGACGCTCCACGGGTAATAGTTCGTTGGCAAATCTGCACCTTAACCCTAATATAAACAATTAACAACAATTGCCCAGACCAGTTGTGCCATGCTTCACGGATCAAAGACCCCACTGTTGCTCCGAAAACCCTCATCTTCAACCTCTCCAACACCTCTCTAACAACCCTTCCATTGTCGGCTTTTGTTGGAGACGACGCCCATTCTTGAGGTTCTACCAGACTCTCCCCTCCTCCTTCTCCTCCCTCGCTTTTCTTCCTCCCTCCTTCACCAAAGGTCTAGTCCACTACGCCACTACCTCCAACGACACCATCAAATCCATGTTCATCCCTGTAATATCCTAATTTTGCCTTACTAAATTCCTTGTACAATGTAAATATTTGGTGAAATGGAATAGTAAAATATTAGTCGAATATTTGGGTTTTCCGAAATTTAAATTTTTTGAATATGGAGTAATATAAATACTTGACATGCGATTTAAATTCCATTGACAAATTGGGGTCATAATTTTTGCATAAAGAGGGATAATTGTCATATTGGATTTTGATTAATAAATGACAATAATTATTCAATACATGGGCATGAATTACGGGTTAAATGAGAAATTTTGAGACTCTTTTCCTTAGGGGCATTTCGCTTAGCAAGAATAAGGAAGGTCATGGAATATGATAATTATTAAATATAAGAACACGTGTTAAATCAAGAAAAGTATATGATAAGTTCCTTGTGTAAGCTTGAGAGTTTGCCAAGTGTTTAAAGGGAAAATAAGACACTTTAGGACACATGATAAAGCACATTCAAGAGGGCCCAATTACTCTCCCATTTCATGTAGATGAAGAAGGGGAAAGTGATAAATATTAAAATGGTTTATGACATATAAGAAGAGTAATACTCAAGCTTTTTGATTAAGTCTTGAATTTATGCCAAGTGTAACAATATGAAGAGCCATGAAGCTAAGATATTTCAGGACATAAAAGAGAGTCTTCATGAGGCTCCAATTGGGTCCCTAATTTGTCCAACAATGAGGGGAAAGAAGCCATATGGATTTGTCAAATTGATGACATAACAAAGGAACTAGTCATGAAATTTCATCTTGTATCCTAAAATAACACTTGTCATGCTAGGGAATTTTTGTAACTAGATGACAAGGAACCTATGTACATATAGTTAAGATGCGAAAAGATGACGCAAGACTTCATGAAGAAGCCCCTAGTTTCGTGTAAAAGAAGGACCAAGGGAAAAGCAAAAAAAAAAAAAAAAAAAAATATTTCATGCAATATAATACCCATTTGGTTATTAGACAAAGGAAGAGACAAGAAAGAGTAAAGGCCAAGCCACTATTATAAGGGCCATATTCGGACAACAAAGCAAGGAAAAGGGGGAGAGTGAAATTCAACATGTGTAGTACAAAAGGATAGGGGAAAATTCCACAAAGTTTGAAAGCTTGTCTCATGTGAAAGGCCAAAAGTCAATCAAATTCACCCTATTTTGCCACATCTCTTGATAGGGAAAATTTGAGGACTTGAAGAAGACATCAACACATGGACAAAGAAGACCAAAATGATGACTTAAATTCTTGGCTAATAAGTCATGCATTTCGGCTGAAAAGAGGGCAAGAAGAGGGAAGGAACACCAACTAAATTGCTAGTCTAAAATGGTCCAAGTGAGCCAAATACAATCCTCCTTCAAGCTATGTAATTTTCGAACCATAAGAAGAGGACACGAAGACCAATAATTTACCACATATTCAAGCAAATTAAGGAGCAACAATAAGGCCAAGTTTCGGCCAAGATAAGGAGAGGAGGGAAAATTAGGAGACAAGCCACAATAAGTCATACAAGTAAGGGTAATTTTGGACATTTACCAAGAGGGATCCTGGGGTAATTTTTCCATAAATTATAAAACACTTCCTATCCCTCTTATTAGGTTAAGTTTCGTCCAAAGCTCCCAAGAAAACACCAAGTATAGAGCCAAAACATAGAAGGAAGATGGAAGGGAACAATAAGGAACCAAGGTGAGTTATTATGGTTTGGGTTCCAACCTCTCTTCTTCAATTCTTATGAAAGCGGTTTTTTTTTTTTAAGGAAGGCCGAAAGCTAGGGAAAGGTTAAGAAGGAGGAAAAACTTCAACAAGTGCAAAGCCAAGCTAAGTAAGTGATTCATATAGCCTCTTACACTTGTTTATGTTATTGGTTGAACTTGGATTAATCTTTTCATGTTTCTTGTAGATTTGAAGATTATAAGTTTTGAGAAGGAGGTTCTGCCCAAAGACTTATATATGGATTAAAAGGTGTGAGCCTAAAAATGAAGTTAGAAGGCAAATAGGAGCAAAAAATCATAAACTTGGTAAAATGGAATTTGGAGATTTTTGTGATATACTTTTGGTCATATCCAAAATATAAGGAATAGTGGGATTTTGTTCATTTTAATGCTTCCCAAGTATTTAAAATGAAAATTTGTGTGGGGTAGAGGTTAAAAAGAAATTTTGGAAGCATGAAGGCTAAATCTCAAGAAATTTCAAAATCTACTGAAATGAGTTTCTAGCATGGCAGATTATTTGTGACAAAATTTTGATTGTGTAAATGGTGTTCAATGGCTATGAAATTTTACAGTATCAAAATAGACATCTCAAGATTTAATTTAATAGTTAATTCGTAATTTTTAGAGGTTTATACAAAAAAAATATGAATTTTTAAAGTTGACACATGAATCTTGAACTTTACTCTAGACAGAGACAAGATTTAAGTGAAATTGGATCAGTATGCGTGTAACTGATCACTTATGATATTTTTGTATGGAAATAGACTTATCAAGAGTCCCATAGTGTTTGGAATCACCTTAATTGGATATTTGTACAATTAGTTATGAATTTGTAAAGTTGCTGCAAATTTCTAGACAGTTTTGGAAAAATCCGAAAAATGAAAGCCTTAAAGGTCAAGATTAAATTATTTGGTGTTTTTTCAATTAATAAAGGACTTTTAGCCATATAAGGGGCCAGAAGATAATTAATTCAGGCATTATTTGAATTATGGAGAATTTGCATAAGTGATGAATGTTATTTACAATTATAGGGATTACTATCACCGGAAATTTTAAAAAGGATTTGGGAAAGAGTGGCAGTGTAAAAATCCATCAAGTAGTAACTCTAATCTCACGTACTTTGTATGTCTGTGTATGCATGTTTGAACCATGATTTTGATCTGTGTCTAATCTCACGTACTACTGGAAAAAGGCAGATTTGCGGCGGAATTTGCGAGGGACAGAATTTCCCTCGCAAAATGGGTCTTTTTGCGAGGGAACTTTTATTTCCCTTGCAAAAGTTAGTGACGTTTGCGAGGGAACCATTGTTCCCTCGCAAAAATGAGTAATTTTGCGAGGGAATTGATAATCCCTCGCAAAAATGAGGGATTTTTGCGAGCGAAATATTGTTCCCTCGCAAAAATTAGTGACTTTTGCAAGGGAACCGTTGTTCCCTCGCAAAAATGAGTGATTTTTGCGAGGGAAATATTGTTCCCTCGCAAAAATGAGTGACTTTTGCGAGGGAACCGCTGTTCCCTCGCAAAAATGAGTAATTTTGCGAGAGAACATCCATTCCCTCGCAAAAACCTAAAATAAACAGGAAATAATAAATATTTATTTTTCAAATTTATTGAATGGTTTGGAGTTTTCAAAAGGGAAAATCCCATATAAAGCTATTTAAAATAGGAAAATTTAAAATTAGGTTGGTAAATTCAACAAATCCTTAATTGAGTCATTAACCCAATTTAGAATTTCAAAATGTGGATAAGAAAATCATATAGGTACTTAATACGTAGGGGTAAAGGAAAAGGAAAAATAACTATTTCCTAGGCCTTTAATGTTTGTTTTGTTGGTGATTCACTGTTATATAAATGATTTAGATAAATGACCAATATTATCCAGCAATCACTTCCACTCCTTCCTCTCCATCGTCTTTCCCTCCAAGTCGCGTGCCCTCCTTCTTCCGCCTCTAGCCGCCACTCCGTCGAACCTCCCCTGCCTCAGCGTCGGCGTGCTCTCTAGCGTCTTCTGCGTTCCACAGTCAAGTCGGCAAAAGGGTACTCTCTTCTCTTTCAGATTTCTCTTCCAGATCTCCTAATCTAGGGTTCGTTCATTATCGATTGATTAGGTCACTTCTGTTTCTTTATGTGTTTTCCTTTTCCAACCAACAAATATTTTTCTGTAACGTCGAAATCCCCCGATCATATTTTAAAATCACACCCCTTCTTCTCTTCCGTCTCCTCTATAACCATCCCTTTTTTGGATTTCTAACCGAAGAACGACAAGTAGGGCAAAAATATATACGCTCTTATGGCTGCGTACAGGGCTGATGATGAGTATGATTACCTGTTCGAGCTTGTTCTGATTGGTGATTCGGGAGTGGGTAAATCCAACTTGCTCTCCAGATTCACTAGGAACGAGTTTAATTTGGAGTCCAAGTCCACTATAGGTGTTGAGTTTGCTACCAAGAGCTTGAATCTTGATGGCAAGGTCATCAAGGCTCAGATTTGGGATATTGCTGGCCAGGAAAGGTCTGTTACTTCTCTCTCTTTTTCCCCATCCCATTTGTTTTCTTGATTCGATGGGCTTTTGATTGATTCATGTTTTTTAAAGTTTATGTTTATTTAACTGTAGTCCAAATAGTTAACGATTTTGATTATGTTTCTGAGTTTATGTTAATTTCCGTATTCCTTTGGTACTGGCGTGTGTTAATTTCTTTTAAGTTTGTTAGTATTAAGTCGGTAGTCGGATATGGGGGTTTGCCGAATCTTTCTTCTTCCTAATTCTGTATATCTTCAAGTTTCTGATGACGTGAACCCTCTTTTATGGATGACAAGACTGTGTTTGTGATTTAATTTGAGGTTCTCGAGAAGGTTATTTCTTTGTTGGCTGGGTTATCACGGTTTTTATATCTGCAAATGATATTTGACTGTTTTGCGAGATTATTTTATGATTGTGATTGTGAATTTTTTTATTAACACGCTCATATTGCTTTAGTGCTGGAAAATGTGTTTATTTATTTCTTCAAATTTTATGAAATTTAAGTTGGATGGCATTGGTTTATGCTAAAAATGATTCTTTTAAGGAGATTCTTGATCTGAGATCCAACACTAGGGTGGATGTGATTAGATGGCTGCATGGGCCTTTTAAGGATCATTTTATGATGGCTTCCTTTTCTCTTGTATGTTGCCCTTACTTTTGATGTCAAACTATAATAAGAAATCAATTTGATGTTGAGGACCAAAAAATGTCTTACTTTGCGTAGTAACATTTTTAGTTCTATACATTTTCAATGTTTGGATGGGCTTTTCTTATTTAAGCTCTCTTTTTTTAAAAGGAAAAAAAAATGAGAAGCTTAGAAATTTCTTCAAACCTTACAGTTGCTTTTGGTAAAATGCTTTAAACAACTTTGTGTGGCTCTGTGGACAAAGTCTAATTTGGCTATGATTATGTATTTGCACTTGTTAATCCATTGTAGTGCTGCAAATCTAGGCTAGAAAGTATGGCCATGAATTTTCATCCATGTTGTGTTTGATTGTCTACTTTGGGTGGATATGGCTGCGCATACTTGGATGTGTGGATTAGACTCTAGTTCTGGAAGAAGTTGAGTCTTTGTTTGGAGTGAAAACAAGAGGTCTCAAGCTTGATTTTTCTTTTGAGCATGGGGAATGAGCAAGGGACTTGTTGGTCTACAACTCTATTGACAAAAGTAGTGTTTTCAAAAGAACAAACGATGTGTTCCATTCCATTCTCAATTTGATGGCTACTTTAATTTCTTTGTCAGGAATTTCAATGTTACAATTAGTGATTAAATTTAGTGTGCAGTTTCAGTCTAATGTTTGATGTCATGAAGAGGATGTTGCCTATCATGTATCTAGGGACTTCCGCAAGGTAGAAACTTGTGACTCTTGAAATGCAGTTTTCTTGCTTTGAAAATTTTCTCATTCATGTTGTAATTTTAAAGGGGTCGTTCCTTTGATTGATGTGATTTATTCACGTTGTAATTTTAAAGGGGTTGTTCCTTTGGATATCCGCTTATATGCTCATATATTTATTGATGTGCCCTCTAAATATATTTTGTAACTTTATGAAAAATCACTTCACACTTCTTTTGATAGGTTAAAGCTGTTGATGAGGAAATGGGAATTGGTTTCCAGCCAAAGTGGGGACTCAAAGACATACCTATAATGCCAAAGGTGTTTCTTTGCCTTCTTTCTATTGTGCAAAACTTTGAACTTGCTGAACATGCACATTCATTCGTTTGTGGAATCTGGATTGAATTCTCTGATATTAAGATCAATTAACTGTCAAATTTCGATCAAGGCTATTTAATAACTTCCATAAGGTGTTTCTTTGCTTTCTTTCCTATGCTTAGAGATTGCAGATATTTCCCTTGCAATAGTAAAGAGCTGTTCTATGTAGCTGCCAATAGGAAGATTGATTTAGGTTCTGTTTTGTTGGACTAGTATGTTCTTAGGCTTCTGCGGCATCAAAAAAGCTTGAGGAAATTTGCAGAAGGAGATTTCTTTATCCTTTCTTAGAAGGTAAATTCTTGAACTTTGAATATTGTTGCCATGGCCATTGTGAAAGTATTAGAGTCGACTTTTTTTTCTTTTTTTAATATAATGCTTTGATCAATGGTTAGTAATATAGTATTGGTGAACTTTTTCGGACAATTTAATTTTCGTTTGTAGTTGATCGAATTATTCAACACATCCAAGATTTATTACTGTGTTCTCCTGAGTAGACGTAATACTTTTGCTATCAATCGCAAACCATTATTCCCTCGTCTATTTAAATGAAGTACAAAAAATAAACTGACTTTGTAATGTTGGTTTTGTAGAAGATAAGTGTAACATCCCAACTTTTCACAAGCAGTATAATATTTTTTTAAAACATCTTTTAAAATCATCAGAGTAGAGCATTTGAGCGGAAGAATAACTGATATATATATGTATTCAAAATGCCCACCGGCTAGATACAGAAGTGGTATAGTACCCAAGAGTTTTCAAAAATTAAAGGACAACATCGGAAAGTCTTCAGCCGGAACCATGACCCTGCTGCTTTCCTCTCTCCTTGGTCCTCGATTCTTCTTATATTCCACAATCATTCATATTATCGTATAATGTATGTGTCACACGGAGTGCATAAAGATGTATCACACGTAGTGCATGTAGATGTGTCACACGTAGTGCATGTATTCAAAAGCTCATAACAATACTCACAACATATCATCAGACCCTCAACCACAATTACGCATATAGTAAACATCAGAGTTAGTGTTACAGTACGCGAACGCACCTTCGTTGATCGGTATTCGGCACGTTTTACGAAAACTATTCGTTTTGACAAAAACAATAAACGTCTGTCGGACAATATAGCAACGACAAAGAAATCGAGTTTCGACGTCCTATAAGAGTAATATCACTTTTATTAGTGATTTGGTACTATATCGGCATTTTGGGTAAAAATTACCATTTTGCCCCTATGCCCCTAATTGGCGGAATTTCGCCAGCACTTCGTTACTCTTACAAATTTTCTTCGCGAAATTTCGCCAGAACTTCGACGCAATTATGATTTTCAAAATTCTAAACTAAAATAGCCCTATCATATGATATATAATCATACTTTGAAAAATAAAGGCTACCCTAGCATTACTACTCTAACTATTGAAAGAACTACGAATACTTCAACTTTTCAGGCACTCGATCCCTACCAAGTTTTTACCTCGTCAGGCATTTTTCAATGCAATGAGGCCTAAAAACAATAGTAGGAATCTCATTCCCTACTTACTAAAACTATCTAACAATTCTACTAACTATCGAACTAAAACGCTAAAGACCGAAGGACTTACCCGTTGAAGACTTCTGCAGAATTTTCCCCAGAGCTTCTCTCTCTTCTTTCTCCCTCTAGATTCGAAAATCTCAAGAGGAAATGGTGTGAAAAACCAAAGGGAGGGGTGGGGTATTTATAGAAACTGGGATAGGGTTTCGGCTGTCGGATCAACTTTGTGAGGAGCGATCTGGCCGTCCAAAGCAACTTTTCAAAAAACCCTTTTTTCCTTCTTCCTTTTCACACTTGGCTGAAATCCATGCTCCAAAATAAAGGGTTTGGCCAATGGGAGGTGGCCACGTGTCACCTTCCAGAATCTTTCAGACCGATTTCTCCGCTCGGTACCCGATTCGCGTGATTTCGGAAAAATCTCAAAATTCTGGATTTACAACTTTGAAACCATTTCCTTACTTACTAGAAATGTCCAAGTTAACCTAAATTTTGGTTCCATATAGGGCTCCAACAGTCAGATTCAGCAGTTTTCTCGAAAACGTGTCCGAACGTGTCCTGTGTCGAAACTCGCTTTGGAACCATCAATCTCTTGAAAAAATTCACCGATTCCAAATATGTCCGGATAAATTCAAACTCATTCCTAGATATTGAGTTAGAATTTATTTTCTTCATTTCAAAAATATGCCTATATGCATTTTTCCTATTTTGTTTTATTAGGAAAATGCACAAACGGCTTGAATTAACTTCCTAAGAGTTTAACGGAAGATAATAACTCACCGATCAATAATCTATTTTGATATTGGCAATCCCATTCCTAGATCTCTAGATAGGATCCGTTTCCTAATTTCTAAATTACTATTCACATTTTTTTACTTTAATTAATTATATTATTATTTTAATATGCAAGTTGCACATTTTCTTTCTTATTTCATTTTTTTTTCTTTTTCTTGGGTCCAACATTTCTACCGCCCTTCAATTAATTTAATAATTTTTTATTTTTTATTTATTTAATTATTTAATCATTTAATTATTTACTTTTTCCCAAAAATTTCACAAAAATCCCTAATTGGTCCATTCTTGTATTTAGGCCTAAAAAAATACCTAAACTCAACTATTTTCCTCCAAAATTTCCAATTAATTAGTAAACATGTTTTTACTAATTTTAAAACAAAAACCACTAATTTTAGGGTTTCATATAATTATTCATGAATTTCTCTTGCTTATGCTTAAGTAATTAGCTCAATATTACTTAATTATTCTTTTATCACTTGTTGATAATTTTCTTGCTTTGAACACCTTATTACCTTCATATTCTTGCATTAACCTTAGCATTTCCATGCCTCTTGCATTATTTGATAATTACAAGGGTATTATGGTCATTTCACTTCTTTTGAACATTCTTTCACAATTTCTCCAAGTTCATAATTTATTAAATTACCATAATTAGAGATAATATACTCTTATAATTAATAATTATTTCCTCACCTTTTAGGATTTTTCATAATTTTCCTAAGTCAATTACCCTTTGTAGGGGCATTTTGGTCAATTTGGCACTTTGGCCCTTAAATTCTCTAATTCCCTACAGAATTCAACTTAGAAAAATAGACTATATTCACATAAGTCTTAAGACCATAATTTCACTTATCAGAAATAACCCATTTATTTATCCGGGTATTACAATAAGAAGGTGAAGGAGCAAGAAGAGAAGGTAAAAGAGCAAGCAGAGAAGGTGAAGGAGCAAGGAGAGAAGCTTACTGAGATGCGGGTACTTATCCAGTCCCTAATGAAGGAAAAGGGTACAGGAACTCCTGGTGGTGATAACAATGATCAGAATGCTGCTGTTTAGATTTCTTTTCTTTTTTTTATTTTGGGCACAACATTATAATTTGTAATTTTTTTTTTTTTGATTTGTAAACTCTTATTACTGTTACTTTTTATGATATACAAGTCTATTTATTTTCTAATTTTTTATATTTTTTCTGCTTATTTATTTATTTTTTAAATAAATTGGATTTTTGCGAGGGACAATCTTTCCCTCGCAAAATTCCTGATTTTTGCGAGGGAACATTTGTCCATCGCAAACTTCAGGATTTTTGAGAGGGAAAGGTTGTCCCTCGCAAAATCCAAAATTTTGCGAAGGAAAACTTGTCCCTCGCAAAAATCAGGAACTTTGCGAGGGAAACATTTTCCCTCGCAAAAGTTTGGATTTTGCAAGGGAACATACTTTCCCTCGCAAAATCCTGTATTTTGCGAGGGATATGTTTTGCCATCGCAAAATTCATTTTTGCGACGGAAAAATGATTTTTTCCGTCGCAAAATTCATTTTTGCGACGGAAAAATGATTTTTTCCGTCGCAAAAATGGTTTGCGAGGAGAATTTTTGTGACGGACTGTTTTCCGTCGCAAATTCCGCCGCAAACCATTTTTGCGACGGAAAAGTTCCGCCGCAAAACATGACTTTTTTTGTAGTGTAGGAGCAAAAAATCATAAACTTGTTAAAATGGAATTTGGAGATTTTTGTGATATACTTTTGGTCATATCCAAAATATAAGGAATAGTGGGATTTTGTTCATTTTAATGCTTCCCAAGTATTTAAAATGAAAATTTGTGTGGGGTAGAGGTTAAAAAGAAATTTTGGAAGCATGAAGGCTAAATCTCAAGAAATTTCAAAATCTACTGAAATGAGTTTCCAGCATGGCAGATTATTTGTGACAAAATTTTGATTGTGTAAATGGTGTTCAATGGCTATGAAATTTTACAATATCAAAATAGACATCTCAAGATTTAATCTGATAGTTAATTCGTAATTTTTAGAGGTTTATACAAAAAAATATGAATTTTTAAAGTTGACACATGAATCTTGAACTTTACTCTAGACAGAGACAAGATTTAAGTGAAATTGGATCAGTATGCGTGTAACTGATCACCTATGATATTTTTGTATGGAAATAGACTTATCAAGAGTCCCATAGTGTTTGGAATCACCTTAATTGGATATTTGTACAATTAGTTATGAATTTGTAAAGTTGCTGCAAATTTCTAGACAGTTTTGGAAAAATCCGAAAAATGAAAGCCTTAAAGGTCAAGATTAAATTATTTTGTGTTTTTTCAATTAATAAAGGACTTTTAGCCATAAAAGGGGCCAGAAGATAATTAATTCAGGCATTATTTGAATTATGGAGAATTTGCATAAGTGATGAATGTTATTTACAATTATAGGGATTACTATCACCGGAAATTTTAAAAAGGATAGATTTGGGAATTAAAGAGTGGCAGTGTAAAAATCCATCAAGTAGTAACTCTAATCTCAGGTACTTTATATGTTTGTGTATGCATGTTTGAACCATGATTTTGATCTGTGTCTTATCTAAGACACGTGCGTTTTGCATCATTCGTGTATTGGGTTCAAGGCCCAGTAGTTGTTGTTTTCCCAGTGCTGTGGAATTGAGACTTGTTGTGTCCTGCATTTGGCTGTCTACATTGTTTGTGATACTGTGTTGTATTATGTGACTGCGCATATACTGAATGTTGTATTGTTTATTTTCATAATTGTGGTTGATTATCATATGTTGCCTATACATTGTACATTAGATTAATTATTACTCTGAGATTCAATCTTGAATCTTAGACACTGCCACTAGTTCAGGAAAAAGGAGGAAGGATAATCATGGTTAGAAGGGCAAGGCTGTGGAATAGTACCGGAGATGGCTGTTGGCGGTCTGGAGGGACGGAGAGCAGTAGTTGTTATTTTGTTGTTGATGTTGTTTTGAGTAGATTTAGTAGTGGTGGTGTATTAATTTTGATTATTAATATATATTTTGGGATAACTGTATGATATTATTTAAGTTGGTGATCTTGGAGATTTAGGAAAGCTTAATTTAATCATTATTCTTTGCCCAAACGGATTAATACAATTATTGGGCTTAAAACTTTGTTGTTTGACGATTTATCGGAGGGGGTTGTGACAGTCGCTGAGTTATCTTCCATCTCTATTGCTCTGTTTCAAACACCGGCTCCCTATTTCCTCATCTTCATCCTCAGTCCTGGGTCACTCCTTTGGTCTGCCCTCAACTACCATGGCCACATAGTGTTCCTCAACTAAAGAACGAAGATGCGATGAAAGGGGTATTTCGTGTTCAGACCTTTTCGAAGTATTTCTAGCGGTATTTTATGGGCTCTCTTGCTCTCCCAATTTCTGGCGTCTCCACCCCCTGGAGTCTTGCCTGCCTGTCACATTTTTTGTCGAAAATTTCTTCTTTTCTAGTAGCAAGATTCGAGACACCCATTTGTGATGGTTGATTTTCATCGGCTGAAGAGGAGGTAAATCTGTCTTTAAGATTTTCTGAGCACGGCGAAAAATGGGTTCAATTCCTACCAAAATATATAGGTGGGAAGTGATTTTCACATGTATAAAGGAAGGTGGCAACCAAACACGACACAAAGGAATGGAAAATTAGAAATTTTTCTTTTCCCTTGAGCGATTTTCCTCAAACCAAACAGGTCATTAGTAAAAAATTTCTCTAGGCACAAAACTCAAACTTGAGTTTGAACCAAAAGGAAGTTGAGACTGATTTTTTTGTTTTCTTTCTAATGATGTTTTTTTTAAAAAATCCTCATATATATATATATATACTTTTACAACTTAAAAATTTCAATATCCAATTAGATCCATAAATTGCTGCTTGGAAAAAAAAGCTTATAAATGATGGAGGATGTTATTTTTATCTAGCAACATTTGAATTATTTAAATTTAATCTAAAGTGCATAATTCTGTTGTGTTTTAATTTAGTAGTAAATTTTAAACAAGTAGATCAGAATTTTAAAGAGTGTATGTACTAAAGAATAAAGTTGCTTCTTTTCCACAACGATTCCCCTATATCAAACTATTATATTAGACATGCATAATTTAATGTATATATAGATGTAAAATTAAAGAAAATTTCATGCATAAACATGTTATTATATTCTGTATGCTTAAAGTAGTTCTTTATGTTCTGTCATCAAACTTTTTAACAACCTTACAATATATTACTCCAGCTCTTAATATAACACCTATTGACTTTTCTGAAGAGATTAAGGAAGCTAAATAAATTATTTTAGAGTATTTATATTTATCTTTTTTATACCAAACTAATTTATATAACTTATAAAATGATATATAATCAAATGTTACATAACATATGTTATGATTAACTAACTTATATAGCTTCCTTAACCTATCCAAACAACGTTAGTTGAGTCTTATATTATGGACCGAAGGGAGTAATTAATATATGAAATTTTTAAGCTACTTGATTTTAAACCACAAAATGATGGCTTAAACCTTAACTATATTTTTCCCCGGACTATATAGATATGGAACATATAATAATATAGGAAATATAACTTATTTAAAATACTTGAAATATTACTAATGAATAATATGTGAGAAGTAAAAGCAGTAAGAGAAGCTAGCGAAAAAGTATTATTCATAAGCTCAAGCTCGTGACTTGTTATAAATTTATACAATCCTAAGAAGCAACCCAATTAGCAAATTATAAAATGTATTTAACCCATTTTTGAGTTTTGTGTTAATCCAGCATCCGTGTGAAAAAGCCTTTTTTTTCTGCGATTTAAAAAATATTTCTAAACCGATTCTCTAGCCAAAAAGAAAAAAGAAAAAAAAAAACTCCAGCCAAGTACTTAAAAAAAAAAAAAATTTACGCCTGCATTATAAAATTTCCACAGTCTCTCATTTTATTTATAAAAATGCCACTTGTCAATAACCATATTAAGAAGTCGACAATAGAAATGCTTTTTGTACTCTCTTGATGGGAGGAGCCGTTCTAGAAGAAATCACAAGTTTATAATATAAATCACTAAGAGAGTTGTTAATTACCATTTTTAAATTTTATCCAGATTTATTGTTGGTACACATTTGACATTATATGTATTGAGTTGGCAAAAAAAAAAGACATATTATAAATATAAATAAATAAATAAATATATATATTGAGAAAAAGAAGAGAGGTCAGACACATTTAAATATAGGCAAAGTTAAGAAAAATTCAATTTAAAACAGTTAATGAGATAAACCAAAACTCTATTTATATAGGGTGGTTGGAAGGACATGTATGAAGAGAATTAATCCCTCCAGTCTTAAATATAATACTCAATTGACTTTTTGTTTAAGAAAGCTAAATATATTATTTAATCACAGTACGTATATGTTGTGTATAATTAGATTATATATCAATTTATAAATCAAACCAACTAGTTTGGAAAAAAACGATAATATAAATATTTTGAAATAATTTCTTTAATCTTTTCTAAAAAAATCAATTGAATATTATATTTATGACAGAAGATAATACTTATTAGTGAAGAGCACTGTAATGTGTAATGATATATAAATGAGCGGATTAAAGAATAAAACAAGTGTCCCAAACTTTATGAGGGCAAGGTGCTATATAAAGATCACACCCCACATTGAGATGTGATTTGTGAGGAGTCCTCTCTCTCTTTCTCTGAATTTGGGTTTTTGAAAAAGAGAGAAAAGCAAAAATGGGAGCACTCGATTACCTCTCCAACTTTTGCACTGATGTGAGAACCACCAAGTCTAGGCGCAAACCAATGCAGGTTCTTTATATTTCTCTCTCTTCTTCTCCTTTCTTCTTCAACAAGATCCATTATTTAACTCTCTCTTCTTCCACTGGTTTTCTGAATATTTATTGTTGTTTTTTTCTTTTTGGTTCAATTTCAGACTGTTGAGATCAAAGTTAAAATGGACTGTGATGGCTGCGAACGAAGAGTCAAAAATGCTGTCACTCACATGAAAGGTCTCTCTCTCTC
This sequence comes from Acacia pycnantha, assembly GCA_025563575.1. NCBI lineage: Eukaryota > Viridiplantae > Streptophyta > Magnoliopsida > Fabales > Fabaceae > Acacia > Acacia pycnantha. Next base: position 283,047 of record JAMWYP010000150.1, on the reverse strand, counting down.
TCTCTCTACTAAGAACGAAGCTAGGGCTAAAAAATTTGTTGAAGTATGGATCAATATTTCTACTACTAATATATAATTATGTAAGAATGTTAATTAATGATGATATTCCTTTGTATATTATTCTTTTCTAAATTACGATTCATACGTATATACTCTTTAATTATAATTACGGTTATAATAGTAGTTGTATTAGTGTAGGCAACTTAGGAAACTTGTGTGTATATATATATGAAACACTATACTAAATTAAGTGTTCGTTCTCAAAAACCTATAACTTTATTCATTACTGTAATTTATTCATTCTTTTTGATATTATCATCCTGTATTTATAGCACATTATACACCACTAGACCACAACTCTATATTGATATAATTTATTCATTCTCCTAAAAAGTTTCACATACATCTATGAAGTGTAAAATTAATTAATTTTTTAATTATCTTGTTTTTATTATTGTATGGTATATAGGAGTGAAATCTGTGGAGGTGAACAGAAAACAAAGCCGAGTGACAGTGAGTGGATATGTGGATCCAAACAAGGTGTTAAAGAGGATTAGGAGGACTGGCAAAAAAAGAGCTGAGTTTTGGCCTTATGTTCCTCAGCATTTGGTTCATTTCCCTTATGTTTCCGGTGTCTACGACAAGAGGGCGCCTGCCGGCTATGTCCGGAACATCACCATCGTGCAGCCGTCCACGGCAGCAGCAAACACGCAGGAGGAGCAATTCATGTCCTTCTTCAGTGATGATAATGTAAATGCTTGTTCCATAATGTAACCCTCTAAGCTACTATTTGATGCTTAATTGTTATGGCAAGAAAACAACTGGTTCACGTTTCGTCTTTAATTTTGTTGATAGTTATTTCTTTAAAGGGAGAACCATTTTGCGGGAAGTTATATTTTCTCTCAATTTATAACGTAGTACCTATACTTTTTCCTCTTTGTAATAAATTCTTTAATTTTGATCTATTAACACTATTAGCTCGACTTTTCGCTAGCTACTAGCAACATTAGCCCCCTATACAAAAGCTGAAGATGCCTATTATGCAATTTTCAAAATTGCCCCTATGACTTCTTGTTTGTAATTTAAGGTGTTAAGTATGAGTAAATTCTTCGAGGAAAAAAAAAAGTATGAGTAAATTCATAAGCTTTTATCATTTTCAGACAAAGTTAATGACTTGACCTGTGACCACCTTTTTCATAATTTTGAGGAAGTGGTTAGAGATTCCTTATAATAACGACCGGAGTGGCATCTAGTTTTCTTTTGATATTACCTTGTGAAATATTAACGTGAATATTATATACTCCTCCGGTCCTAATTATAAAAACACTTTTATAGTGTAAATTATATTACAAAAGTGTTCTTATAATTAGGATTTGGAGGTAGTATATTGTTACAATAAAGAATTACTTTGGTCTAAATAAGAGTAACTTTTTCTATAGCTTTTGGAATCCAATCAAACTCTAAATCGGTGAGAACTCTTCCGGATGAAATCTAGTACATTACAGCAAATCACATAATGCCATGGTTAATTGATTTTGATGTGGTTAAATTGATTTTTGTTAAAATAACTAGAATTATTGATGATCTTGATTTTATGGTAATATTCTCTTGGAGATGTGAGTTTATATATATATATATATATATATATATATATATATATATATAGAGAGAGAGAGAGAGAGAGAGAGAGAGAGAGAGAGAGAGAGAGAGAGAGTTATGAGAGCAATACAACTCAACTCAAAGGGTTCTAATAATTATATTCTCTTTTGTTAATAAACAAATGAATTGATGCAAGTTGTCATGTTCAAGATTGGTTGCTCAAAAAAAGTGTGTGTGTGTGTGTAAGGCTGGTACATTCCATAAAGAAAATTCCAATTATTTCTTGCTAAGAAAGAATTTATCAGTAAGTGTTAATTTAGTACAACGAAAATCTAATAACATTGACATAGCAAGCCAAACTATTATGTAAAAAATATAATGAATTTTTTTTATATAAATAATGCAATTTATTTTTAAGGCTAAAGTATACGTTTGGTCTTTCATGTTTGCCTCCGGTATCATTTTAGTTCCTTAAGTTTGTAAAGTGTATGTTTAGTCCCTTAATGTTAACACCATTAGTCTGACTTAACGGAAAATAATGACTCAATAATTTTAAGCGATGACTGTGCAATTAAATGCTGACCAAGCATGCTTATATGTTAGTGTTTTAATAAATTAATATTTTAAATCTTATTAATTGAAAAATATTTAATTTTCACATATTGTTTTACCATTTTTCACTGTTTGTGAAGATTAAATATATATTTTTTGTTGAAGAAGATTAAAAATTTTTCAATTAATAGGATTTAAAATATTAATTTATTAAAATACTAACATACAAGCATGCTTGATCAGCATTTTATTGCACAATCACCGCTTAAAATTGTTAAGTCGTATTTTCCGTTAAGTCAGACTAACGGTGTTAACATTAAGGACTAAACGTATACTTTATAAACTTAAGGGACTAAAATGATACTAAAGACAAACATGAAGGACCAAAAGTATACTTTAGCCTATTTTTAATGTTGTGCAAAGTATGAAAAAAATTATTTAATTATATAAAATATAATGTTATCCCTGGCCCTTATTATGAGGCTTTAACCACTTCACACAGATCAAGAAATTTAATTAAAAGTAGGTATCTTTATCAAGCTTTTCAATAATAATGTTCTAAAACAAATAAAGAAAAAACTTGTCAATAATGCTTGATTCATAGATAAGGGCATTCAAAGGGGGAAAAATAATTAATGTCTCTCACAATTTGCAAAAGGCCTAATAATAATAAAAGGGTTTATCGTTTGTAATGTTAGTTGACATAAGGTTTTGTTAAGTCATCTCAAAACTATATCATTTTAAGAGTTAAGGGAATTAATTAAAGGTGTTTTGGTAAAATTCATATAATATATACAAAAACAAAAATATCAAAACACCATTCATTAATTCCTCTAACTCTCAATACAACATAGTTTTGGGGTTAGGAGAATTTATGAAGGGTCTATTGGTAAAATTCATATAATAAATACAAAAACAAAAATACCGAACCCCCTTCATAATTCCCCTAACCCCAAAACAACGTCGTTTTAGGAGTTAAGGGAATTAATGAATGGTGTTTTGGTAAAATTCATATAATAAATACAAAAACAAAAATATCAAAACACCATTCATTAATTCCTCTAACTCTCAAAACGACGTAGTTTTGAGGTTATTTAACAAAACCTTATGTTAAGTGAGACATGACAAACGATAAACTCATAATAAAAACAATGGAAATCTTCTTAAATAAGATTTTCCATCTTCTTCTTTTTCTTTTTTTAGAATCCATGTAGAATCCTTTGTGCCTCTCACAAAAGTGGGTTTTGCATCTCCCAATAAAACATTTTTCAAACCCAGGGCATCATGTTTAAGTAGTATATATATAATATTTATTATATTTTTATTCTTGAATGCAATTATCTAATATTCAATATCACCTATTTTTTGACCTAATCAAGTCCCTGCCAGTTAATCTAACCATCATCAGTCCATCACGATCATTATATTTTTATTGTTATCATTTATTATTTTTTTTCACAAAAATAAAAAGGACAGTTTGAAACTATATTACTTTTCCAATTCTATTTTTTCTTTTGATTTAACTTTATACACCGAACAACCAAAAAAACCATAAAATGATATATATAGATGAAAATCTAAATTATGAACAATGTGACTCATTTTAATTTTATATATACAAAACCAGGAATCTGCAATTTTGTTAGCATAAAATAAAGTTATATAAGTATATATCTAAATCCAAAATCTTAATCTAAATGTGAAGTTGTAAGAATAATTGCTTTTTATAAAAGAAAATTAGAAATGAGTTGGGAATGTATGATTTCCCAGTTGGACTTAAGTGGCATATCAATTTGGCAAAAAGACTAATCTTCACTACTAGAAAAAATCGATTTGCTACGGAATTTGCTATGGATTTTTTTCGTAGCAAAAATCAATTTTTTTTGTAGTGCTTCCTTTTATGAGAACCATATTGTTGAAACAATAATATATATAAATAAAGGGTTGGATGTCTCACCCAAAATCAAATGTTTCATAAAATTTATATTTAGCTTCCTAATATTTTTTTATTATTAATTTCGTGTAATAAATCAATTCATTCTCATTTTTATTAATATAAATCAAATCCCAATTATATAAAAACCAACCTAAATAATTCCACAAGTCATCGCTTTTTATCATGTCATTTTTTTCTTCAACCAAAATATAAATAAATAAAAAAAGACGTAGTAACAGTTTTTATATGTAGTAGTGTCCAGATCGATCTACAGCTAAATTAATTTTATTGCATTATTTTATGGAGAGATTAAATTTTAGGCATCTAAACTTTTTCTATCGTTGGATGCAAATTGAAATTCCAATCTTGATGCCAATTATTCTTCGTAAAAAATACTTTAAACTAACAAAAAGCTCTGAAATGATGACATTCTATGGGAAAATGGAAAACGCAAAAGTGGCAAATCAAACTTTATAATAAAATTAATCAATCATTGACATTTTCGAAGGTTGTAGCTCTTAGAATTTGATTCTTCCTGCCTACCACATATAAATCGGATTCTTCAATGCTAAATCATTACTTCTTAAATCTCCTAAACTTTTATTTCAATCAATATATATGGGTAAATGCACATACATATATTTAATTTTAATTACTATGAAACATTAAGGAAAAAAAATTAAAATTGCATGTCATGCACATATATCAGAAACAATCAATTATACACATTATTCCATTATTTTTTTCTGTGAAATTAATTTAATTAATATGTATTAATTTGCATGCAGATCTTAAATATGGTTAATGTGGATATATAAATATAAGTTAAATTTATTCTACTTTATGAGGTTTATCACTTTATGTTTTTGAATTTGAATATGATCTAATTAAGAGACTTCAATCTCACATTTTGTTGTTTCTTTTGAGCTAGCTATAGAGTCAGAGAGAGATCGTATTCTGTTTTTATAGCTAAGAATGGCTCTTGAAAAAGCTTATATTCAATCTCTCTGGCCTCTAATATCACCTAAGTGGAGATTTGGTCCCAATAAAATAATATTAAAAGTTCTTTCTTTGACTTATTCTCGTTTAATGGAATTATTAAATATTACATATTTTTCATGATTTAGACCCCAACGTCTTTAGTTAATTACTGAACTCTAGATATCGTTCATTATAAATATTTAGTCTTAAGAAAATGAAAATGTGCAAAGGCTTATAATTTTTGTTCTTTTGAGCTCATCCCTGAATTTCCTTTTTTTCCTCTAATTTTATAAAAGCTATAATTTGGTCGCTTTGTTTATTATTATTTTTTTCGGGTCATTTTGGTCGTTTATATCAAAAGGTAACGTCACTTGCTACATATATGAATTACAAATAATATCAAATCAAAACTTTGTCGGTTCAAAATTCCAGAAATAGTGTATTTAAACTTTGAAATTAAAGAAACTCTTGAAAATTATTAATTACATGTTTAGTTTCATATTAAAAACCATTAAGAGTAGGGTTCAAGATTTGTTTGGGAAACGTACGTTTGTCAAAATCAAGACTATATTTTCTTACTGAAGCTATCAAAAGGTTGTTTTTACTACAACCATGATTTTAGTATTGGCAAATGTGTTTCCAAACAAATATTTAACAATATTACTAGAAAAATAATTGTCTAACATTAAATTCGAACATTTGATGACATGTTCACTGTTTAGCCTTGTATCTTGTTCCATTTTTATTCAAAGAAAAAAACAAATCAATCTATTTGGATGTTTTTTATGTCCTATAATTAACAAATACACACACGAACTTTTGAATAGTGTTGGGACATAAATCCTTAAATTTTGGCTTTAATGGTTTAAACAAGACTATGTATGTTTGTTGATAAACAATGAAATTTGAGCCAACTAATCCAAATTGATCAACTCAGATTTATAGATGTTTATTTATGGATCTCTCTCATAATTCATTAAATTTAATACTATATAGGATTTTAAATATATGACCCACTTTAATAAAGAAGTTGAAATATGAATTGTACTCCTTCCGATCCTTAATATAGGACATATTTGAGGAATATTGATTTTAAACCTAAATATAAAACATATTTTTTCGTATCTGTCAATCTTTTCCTAATTTATCTTGATTGATACTCTCTCAACAATAATAAAAAAGAGGACAAAAAATAAGGGAATTAAGAAATATAATTATGGTATTTTAGAAAATACATATTATATTAACTAAATTAAGAACCAGTGGGAGTATCTTATATTAAGGACTAGAGGTAGTGCTTAGTACTAACTAATCTAGATTAAAGTATAGTATTAAAACCCAACCTGGGTCAGCCAGTTACAATAGAAAATTAGTGAACAAGTCCCCTAATTTCTCTAATCAAGAGTTTTGAATGTGTCAGCCAAGTTAGATCCTATAGTTTTTTCCCCCTCCTACGTACGGAGCCTAAATTGACATCATTTTAATTTGAATTAAGAGAAATCGCAATCCATCATATTTGTAGTTTAGTATCCTTATCTTTATTTTGTTGGATTATATGTAATTTATACATATGCATGCTTCATTTGCTTGGGTTAATTTCTTTTTTAATTTAAATATTGCCTTTTCAAAGTTATATGTGTGTGTGTGTATGAATTTTTTATATTTTCATTATATTATATTAATTATCATCAAGTTAACTCTAGTTCAACTAGGGTTAGATCACTAACTCTTGAATCACTGTTTCTAACTAGTTTAATTATTTATTTATCTTGAATTTAAGTCGAGTCTCAATTATTTGGGCGACTCTCTCAACATGAAAATATTTTTTAAAGATTGAAATTAACTCAAGAGTCAAGAGTCAAGACATTTTCAAAGTTCAAACGGATCATTTGTTGAATGTATTCAAAACATTTTAGCATTTAAATAATACGTCATTAGGATAATTAAATCAAATAATTAAGCACTTCAATTAATATTGCATTCTATGAATTATCATTAAGAAAAAGTTAATTCAGGTACTCAACCTTTTTGACATATCTTCTCTTCTTCTAAAGCAGAGTGTGTGTGTGTGTGTCATTGTGGGTTTTTTTTTTTTTTCCTGATAACTAGTAATTATGTATTCGAGCAAATAAATAGTAGAGTACAAAAGATTGCAGTAAGTTGGAAACATCCTGAAACAAATATGAAAGCATTCATGGTACTCCCCTAGATTTCAGCAAAATCTTCCCGTGATTACCAAACGCTTAGGTCAGCTGGTAAGAGATTGTCTTAGCTTAACCATAGGTTTTGAGTTCGACTGTTCGAGACATGAGAATGCAGCATACGTGGGTGGTAGAGGCTTTCCTTCGAAAGGGGCCAACCCGATCTCAGTCCGGATTAATCTGGGACCGTTGATGTACCTGAAAGATGGCCTTCCTGGGACACCGGATCCACTACGCAAAAAATAAAAAAATAATAATAAATCTTCACGTGATTTTCGCAAAATCTTCTCTTCTTCTAAAGCAGTGTGTGTGTTGTTTCTGAATAAAAAGCACGGCGTCTCGTAAAGCCATTAACTCATTGTGGGTTTAGAAAAAGACATAAACATAAATTCACTTTCGGTCTTATTTGACAAAATAAGCAATTTGCATTATCACCTAAACGCGCGCCGCTAAGCATTATCATATTAATTAATTCAATCTTTCTTTCTTTCTTGCCCAGTATACTAATTAATTCAATCTAATTATTATATACGCACGCACCTAATTAATACTCATCAATTGGTCTATCTTTTGACTATCTTGATTTCAAAAAAATAAATTTTTTAATAGCGAAAGCCTTAAATTGCTCACCATTACGAAAGATGATAATATACTTAATACTACATACCAGAGTTATAAACCCTGTGAACTGTGATATATAATTTGGAGCTAGATGAAGCAAAATTAATCTAGATTCACAACATTAATTCAAAAAAAAAACAAACGTATTAATAAAATGATGAAATGTGAGCCAGTGGCGGAGCCAGGTTTGAAAGTTTGTGGGTGCACAATTGTTGGGAGGTTCGGGGGTTCTGCCCCCGAAATTTTTTTTTAAAAGTAAAGTTTTAAATACATCAAGATTGCATCGTTGACCTTTTCTGAAAGAAGAAAAGTTTGACAAGATTAGGGAACATGTCGCAACCTATAAACTATCTTATCTCAATGCTTCCTCTATCGAAGCAAAAGATCCTTACACACTAACTTCAAAGTAAAATCAACAGAAGCAATTTTTGGAACTAATGATTAATCCAATCAACAAGAATCCAATCAACAGAAGCAATTCCAGAAATTTAGCAAATTATTCTTATATTAGGTGAAATGGCAAATTATTCAACTAACATGAAATGTTTGTATTCTTATAAACAGGAAATACAAACAATCAACAAATAAATCATAGCAGTTATAAAACAATAACAATGTTATTGAGGCAAGAAACATTGATATAATATTCTTCTATATTTGATCTAGGGCCCAAATCCATGTTGATATACACTTGTTTCGGAAATATGCTAATGCCAATTAATTTCTTTGAATCGGGTAAATAGGCGGGACAATTAGATCATGTATATCCTATCTAAACCTTTTATGCTAACTGAAATGAATTGTAAGAACTAAGAACTAAGAAGAGTGAAGAATTAATTAAAAGTCATAATTGTAATGCATAAATTACATACTTCCAAACTTCAGCAAGAACAATACTCTGAATTTCTGAATGATGAGGGGAGAGGTTGAGTAATGAAGAGTCAATAACCTACCAAAGACAAGAAGAAAAAAATTGATCCATCATCTTATCAACAAATAACAGGAAAACTAAGAAACTGAACACATGAAACTTCACATAAAAGGATCAGAGGCATGATGCAAGTGCTTTCCCCTGTAGTACATGAGACTCCATACCTCAGTTTGTTCAGGGATCAAAAGACCTTCTTTTCCTTTACAAAATGAAGATTCTTCCAATGCAATATAATCTAGAAAATAAATTTAAGAAGAAAAGAATAATTATTTTTAGAACTACAAGAGGCTCAAATAAACCAGAACATGATTAAGTCTATAAAAACATGATCAAAGCCTGCGACAACTAACATGAAATGTTCCACAACAAAGCATTATTCACCTAAGCCTCTGCTATTCCATCGATGGGCATGTAAATCCAAGACAAAGACAGCACACCCCAAAGAAATCTCTAAAATTTAACAATAAAAGCAAGAAATGCGGTAATTCTACGATATCAAAACTACCATCCCGATTATAAGAAAATCCAGAAAATGCGTATCATCTTCCAAAGATATTAAGAGAAGTCGAGAACTAGTCTCCAATGTCAAGTTTTCGGAACTTCATAAACAAGAGCATCTACATTAGCTAATTCGGTGATCGAAGACAAGTCTAACAATGTGTTTAGAAGTTCTATCATTTTAAGAAGTATTCCATCATAAACATCCAAGACATTTGGGAACAGAAATTTTCCCGATTAACTGAAGATTAATCCAATCAACAAGAATCAACTAAAAATTCTAGGTTTCGACTAAAAATCCAATCAACAGAAAAAATCAAGATCGATTCAAATTTCAAAACAAAAGAACGAAAGTGGATTGAGAGAGAGAGACATTCAACGGACCTTGGGGATTTCGAGCGAGAGCAGGCGCGCGAACTGAGTGACCCAGAGCAGCCGAGCGTCGAGCGAAGTAAGCGAACTGAGAACAAATTGGGGAAAAAGGGCGAGGGAGAACTAGATCAAATTGGCGAACCCCAATAGACGACGGAGGGAACTTTGGGAGCAGAGAGCTGGGTGACGGTGACCAGTGGCCGAACGTCGACGGAGAAGTGAGAAGAATTTGGGAAAAAGGAAATCAGGTGGTGTCATGGTGAGGGTCTGACCGTCTGAGGGAGAGCTTCGAATAAAATTGGAGAAAAAAAAAACAAGAGGTGAGCATCTGGCGTTCTGTAATACCCGGATATTTATCTGGAATATTATAAATAAAAATTGGATATTTCTGATAAGTGAAATTTCAATCTCCGGTCTTGTATAATTATAGTCTATTTTCTAAGTAGAATTTCTGTAGGAAATCAGGGAAATTAATGGCCAAAGTGCCAAAATGACCAAAATGCCCCTAAGGGACATAAATAACTTAGGAAATTATGGAAAATACCAAAAGTTAGAAAAGTGACCAAGTAAATTAGGAGAGTATATTATCTCTAATTATTGTAATCTAATAAATTATGAACTTTGAGAAATTGTACAAGAATGTTCAAAAAGTAATAAAAGACCAAAATACCCTTGCAATTATGGATTAATGCAATGGGCATGGAAATTCTAGTGTTAAGGCAAAAGTTTGAAGATAAAGGAGTGTCTTAATTAAGAAAATTACCAACAAGTGATAATAGAATAATTAAGTAATATTGGGCTAATTACTTAAGTATAAGCAAAGGAAATTAAGAGATAATTGTGTAAAGCTCAAAAATTAGTGATAATTGGTTTAAAATTAGTAAATATGTATTTACTAATTAATTGGAAATTTTATGAAAAATAGTTGAGTTTAGGTATTTTTAGGCCTAAATACAAGAATGGACCAATTAGGGATTTTTGTTGGAATTTTTGGAAAAATTAAATAAATAAATCATTAAATAATTAAGTAATTAAAAAATAAATATTTATTAAATTAATTAAAGGGGAAAACGAAATTTTGGGCCAAAGAAAAATAAAATAAAATTGATATAAGAAGCAAGTGGTCAAGTGGGCATTTTTATAATAATATAATTAATTAAAGTAGAAAATTGTGAATAGTAATATTTAAATTAGGAAACAGACCCTATCTAGAGATCTAGGAATGGGATTATCAATATCAAAGTAGATTATTGATCAGTGGAATTTTACCTTCCATTAGACTCTTCCGAATTCCGAGGCCGTTTGTGCATTTTCCTAATAAAACAAAATAGGGAAAAATGCATATAGGCATAATTTTGGAAAAGAGGAAAATAAATTCTAACTCAACATTTAGGAATGGGTTTGAATTTATTTAGACATATTTGGAATCAGTGAATTATTTCGAAGAGATTGATATCTCCGAAAACGAATTCCGACACCGGACGCGTTCGGACACGTTTCTCGAGGAAACTTCAACTGGACTGTTGGAGGCCTATATGGAATCAAAATAAAGGTTGACTTGGACATTTCTACTAAGTGAGAACATGTTTTCAAAGTTGTAAATCCAGAATTTTGAGATTTTTCCGAAATTACGCGAATCGGGTACCGATCGGGGAAAACGGTTATACTAGGCATAAAGTGAGCTAAGTCACCACTTTTGGGCCAATGGGGGCTGCCACATCAGCCCTAGGGTTCGGCCAAGAGTGTGTGTGTGTGAAAGAAGTGGCTTCTTGAACAAGTTGCATTAATGGGTTAATACAACCTTGATTTTCCAAACAAAGCCCTAATTTAGCCAAACAAGTCCCTTACTTTTTTCTATAAATACCCATGCCTCTCCTTCAAAATTCTGCACACCATCTTCTTGAGCTCCTTGGCCGAAAATCCTAGGGAGAGAAAGAAGAGAGAGAAGTTCTGGGCGGAAGCTCTGCCGAAGTCTTCAACGGGTAAGTCTTTCGGGTTTTAGTCTTTAGTTTTTAGTTTAGTAGTTAGTAGAATTGTTAGTTAGATTTAGGAAGTAGGTGACAAGATTCCTACAAATGTTTTAGAGCCTTGTTTGCGTTGAAAAATATGCGAGAGTGTAAACATAGTAGGGATCGAGTCGCCGAAAAGTTGAAGCTTTCGCAGCTTCTTTTAAAAGTAAGGGTAGAATTTGTTAGAATAGCCTTTAAATTTCAAGTATGATTGGGTATCATATGGGAGGGCTATTTTAGTCATTATTTTCGAAAATCATAGTTGCGTCGAAGTTCTGGCGAAGACACATTATCGCTTTCTGTACTTACCTTTTGAACAAGTAGGATCACTGTAATGTCAATACTATATTACACTATGGTTCATGTTTTGTTATGATCAGTTACTCTTTCGCTCCATTGCTCTACTCTGATTGATTGCAAAAAAAAAAATTCGCTTTAGAAAATGGGATGTTACACTTTATGGTATCAGAGCAATCTTTCTGGCAAGTGTTTAACTATGTTACCACGAACGGTTTGGTGCCGAAGGCAAGGCTAGTCTACGTGGGTGTGCCAATCAGTCGCCGTATAAGTCGGTGAGGCCCCCATGGTAGACACTTACCTGGCCATTCTGTTCGGATAACGGAGTTAGGTTCTTAAGCCTTTTAACTTTGAGCACGTTTTGAAAAGGAGTACTGATATGACCCTGGTGTATTATGTACTGATGTACGGAAAAGAAAATTCGTAAATCTTCTATCCCGTAATAATAAGACGTAACGCGCGTAGATCCGTAATTCCGAGACGGCGGACGAAGACGAAACCCTGATAATTCTAATGACCCCAAACCGAAATATGATCCTGACTTAGGGTAGAGTCAATGGCTAGTATGCCCTTAGAACCGAGAAAACTGTTGGCTCGATCATTCATCCGATGACGACAACATGGGGACATACGATATAACCACTGGTCATAAACCAGCTGGATGATGTAGTATACGTTAGCATGTACATTACATCTAATATGAAAATATATATGACTTGATGCCATGTGTTGTGTTATTGTTCTAACACTTATCCGTTAATTGATATAAAGGAAAAGTTAAACATGGCCATCATAAGAGGTGCCGGTGCACCAAGAGGTAGGGGCCGAGGCAGAGGCCGAGGTCGAGGCAGAGGCAGGCAGCCTCAAAGGGACGTAATACCCGAGCAAAATGCTATACCAAACCAGCCGGAACAGAACGAAGTACAAGAACTAAGGAGAACTCTCCTAGAGCAGAGGGCTCTCATTGATGCTCTGTTAGTAAGACAACATCAACAGGATGAAGAAGCCCAAAGACAATTGGACGCACGTCAACACGAAGAGGAAGAGCATAACAATGAGGAAAACGAGGGGAATGAAGAAGAAGAAGAAGAGGAGGACAATGACAATCAAAGTGAGGAAGACCATGAGGAAAATGCTGAGGAATCCGATAGATCACAATCACCTCCACGACGAGGAAGAAGGGAAAGAATACCCGTATTGGGTGAACCAATTCTGTAAGTTGAAGCCACCAAATTTTCGAGGAAAGCTGGATTTGGCGGAGGATTGGCTGAAGAGACTAGAGAAAGTATTCAGGGTGATTGACTGCCTTGAGAATCGCAAAGCCCAACTAGCGATTTACCAACTTGAAGGAGATGCTGACCGTTGGTGGGAAGTCACGGCGAAACCCTACGGACCAATGACTCGTCCCGTGACATGGGGAAATTTCTGGAGAAATTTCATGAGCAATATTCCCTCCTTCAGTGAAAATGAACAAGGAGTCGGAATTTCTCCATATCCGACAAGGACAGGAGGAATCTTTCGACGATTACTACGCCCGGTTCACCAACCTGTCCCGATACTCAAGACATCTTCGAAGGGGCAACGATGAAAGCAAGATGGTGAATATACCGATTCATGGGCTTAAATATGAAATTGGTGAAAGGCTCATGTCCCAAATGATTCCGTAACTTGACAAGCGCAAGTGGAAACTTGTCGGATGACCGAGCGCAATCTCGAGGCTTCCGAGATCAAGGAACTTCAACAACAACAATGCTTGGTCGAGGTGGATCCAACCGCGATAACTCTTCACAAAAGAGGAAGGCGCCCGGAGTAATCCCCGTGGTGGAAATAAAAGGCCATACCAAGTCGGGCAATGTAACTATCCCAGCAAACCGGAATCACAAACATGCCCCAAATGCAAGAAGCATCACCCAGGTGCGTGAACTGTGAAGGGAAGCGATATGCTTCGATGTCATAAGCCGGACACTATAGCGAGAGTGTACCGAGAAGATTGGGAGGCGAGACCTCGAGCACAGGCCGCATCTTTGCACTAACGAACACAGAGGCCAGACAGTCCCCGGAGATGGTCCAAGGTACTATTTACCTTAACGGAAATCTACTTGAGGCATTGTATGATTCGGGAGCCAATGCCTGTAGTTTACCTTATGATTTGGTAGTGTCTACACCGCTTGGTGTAAAATCTTTAGCTTCTGACGCATGTATAAATTGTATTGCTAACGTGGATGGACGAGTTTCTAAAGTGGACCTTATCCGTCTACCTCTTCACGGCATCGACGTCATACTCGGCCTAAATTGGCCGACGGCCAACGGTGCGATGATCGATCGTGGCAAGAAGAAGATATCATTTCCTGGAGAAAAGTTGAAGTGAGCTCGAACTTTCTCTCCGCTACAGAAGCTGATCGGTGCGTGAAGCAAGGATGCCATGCCTACATGGTATTCTTTTCAGTCAAAGCAAAAGCTGATCTTTCACTCTAGGATATCCCTGTGGTGAATGATTTTCCCGATGTATTTCCGGAGGATCTCACCGAGTTACCTCCTATCCGAGAAGTGGAGTTCAATATTGATTTGATGCCTGGTACAGGGTCAATATCAAAGGCGCCGTATCGTATGGCTCCGAACGAGATGCAGGAGTTGAAGAAGCAAATGGAAGAGCTTTTGAAGAAAGGGTTCATTCGACCCAGTGTATCACCGTGGGAGCCCCAAAGGTTGTTTGTAAAGAAGAAAGATGGAAGCTTCCGACTCGCATTGACTACCGTGAATTGAACAAAGTAACGGTCAAAAACAAGTACCCACTTCCACAGATTGATGATCTTTTGGATCGCTTATCCGGTTCCACTGTCTTTTCAAAATTGATCTGCGTTCGGGATATCACCGCTTGCGAGTTAAAGATGGTGATATTTCCAAGACAACTTTCAGACTGTGTACGGCATTATGAATTCCTTGTGATGCCCTTCGGATTGACAAATGCACTGCGGTATTCATGGATTACATGAACCGTATCTTCCGACAACACCTAGACCAGTTTGTGGTGGTGTTTATTGATGACATTCTCATCTATTCCAAGAGCAAAGAAGAGCACGAAGAACATCTGCGAAAGGTGTTGAGCATACTCAGGGAGAAGCAACTCTATGCTAAACTGAGCAAATGCGAATTTTGGCTGCCAAGTGAAATTTCGGGCCATGTTATATCTAGCGACGGAGTTGCGGTTGATCCAAGCAAGGTAGATGCGCTTCCGGACTGGAAACGGCCGAAAACTGTGACGGAGATCCGTAGTTTTCTTGGTCTGGCGGGATACTACCGCAGATTCATACGGGATTTCTCGCGTCTAGCCCTTCCATTGACAAAGCTTACGAGGAAGAATCAACCCTTTGTATGGGAGATGACTCGTGAGGAGAGCTTTAAACCGAGAGAGAGATTGACTACAAGACCAGTGTTAATCATCCCGATCCGATGAGAAGTATGTTGTTTACAAGTGATGCCAGTGGGCAAGGGTTGGGATGTGTCCCGATGCAACAGGCGAGTGGTGGCTTATGCCTCTCGTCACCGAAGCCTCACGAGTTAAACTATCCTACACACGATCTAGAGCCGGCGGCTATCGTGTTCGCTTTGAAGATATGGAGGCATTACTTGTACGGTGTAACCGTAGAAGTGTATTGTGATCACAAAAGTTTGAAATACTTGTTCGATCAACGAGAACTCAACATGAGACAACGTCGTTGGATGGAGCTGATTAAAGACTACACCCGGAGATCAAGTATCATCCGGTAAAGCAAACGTCGTTGCCGATGCTCTTAGCAGAAGACGGTGCAGGTGGCATATATGATGATACAAGAACAGAAATTGTTGGAAGATTTCGAGATCCGAATCTATCCAATCAAGTCCGCATGGGTCTTCATGCACCAAATTGATGCCTATCTTGCAACTCTTCTTGTTAGTCAAGGGAGTATGATCCGAGAGATGAAGTTGAGAAAGCTCAAGAAGCAAGATGATTGGGCAAAAGAGATACGTGAGAAAATCTCTCGAGGTGAGACCCAAGACCATGACCTATCACTTAGTGGTTTGGTCAGGTACAAGAAGCGAATCTATGTACCGCCGGTTGATGAATTAAGGCGGAAGATAATGGATGAGGCTCACAAGAGTAAATATACTCTACATCCGTGCATGGTCAAGATGTACCGAGTATGAAATCCGAACTTTGGTGGCCCGGAATGAAGAAAGACGTTACAGTACGTGGCCAAGTGCTTGACCCGTCGAAGGTGAAGATTGAACACCGTCGACCCCCGGTCTTTGCAAGGACTAGAGCTGCCGAATGGAAATGGGAGAACATAACCATGGATTTTGTGGTAGGTCTGCCCAAAATCAGGAATCATGATACAATTTGGGTAGTTGTTGACAGATTAACCAAGTCAACACACTTCATTCCCATCGGTATCCACTATTCTCCTGAACGATTGGCGGGGATTTATATCAAAGAGATAGTGAGATTGCATGGTATTCCTAAGAGCATTGTCTCCGATCGGACACGCGTTTCAAATCCCGTTTCGGCAAGCGTTACACGAAGGTATGGGGACTAAGCCGAGGTTCGGTTCGGCTTATCACCCTCAAACCGACGGCCAATCGAAAGGACGATTCGACGCTGGAGGATATGCTTTGCGAGCATGTGCCCTTGATTTCAAAGGAAGTTGGGATCAACATCTTTCGCTAGCCGAGTTTGCATATAACAACAGCTTATCATGCTAGTATACAAATGGCCCCGTTCGAGGCATTGTATGGGCGGAAGTGTCAATCACCATTATGCTGGATGATTCATCTGAAAAGCAATTACTTGGGCCGGATATGCTTGAACAAACCTCCGAGCAGATCGCATTGATCAAGAAGAGACTCCTAGCCGCACATAGTAGACAAAGAGCTATGCCGACAAAAGGAGGAGACCTCTAACGTTTTATGTCGGCGACCATGTATTTCTAAAGTTATCCCCAGTAACAGGTGTCGGCAGAACGCTTAAGAGGAAGAAACTCAGTCCACGGTATGTTGGACCATTCGAAATTTTGGCTAAGCACGGAGAAGTAGCTTATCAGATAGCCTTACCCCCGAACCTGAGTAATCTCCACGACGTTTTCCACGTGTCGCAATTGAAGAAATACCAACCAGACAGGTGATCATGTCATCGAGTACGAGGATTTGAAGTACGGCATGATAATACTCTCATAGTCGAGCCAGAAGCAGATCATCGATCACAAAGAGAAACGGCTCAGAAACAAGACTATTTTGATTGTGAAGGTGGTCTGGAAGGGTTTGTCACTCGAAGAGGCAACTTGGGAAACCGAGAGTGACATGAAGGAGAAGTACCCAGAGTTCATGGCCCGAAGCTTAGTTAGTATAGACTAAATTTCGAGGGCGAAATTTTGTGTAAGGGGGGAGAAATGTAATACCCGGATATTTATCTGGAATATTATAAATAAAAATTGGATATTTCTGATAAGTGAAATTTCAATCTCCGGTCTTGTATAATTATAGTCTATTTTCTAAGTAGAATTTCTGTAGGAAATCAGGGAAATTAATGGCCAAAGTGCCAAAATGACCAAAATGCCCCTAAGGGACATAAATAACTTAGGAAATTATGGAAAAATACCAAAAGTTAGAAAAGTGACCAAGTAAATTAGGAGAGTATATTATCTCTAATTATTGTAATTTAATAAATTATGAACTTTGAGAAATTGTACAAGAATGTTCAAAAAGTAATAAAGACCAAAATACCCTTGCAATTATGGATTAATGCAATGGGCATGGAAATTCTAGTGTTAAGGCAAAAGTTTGAAGATAAAGGAGTGTCTTAATTAAGAAAATTACCAACAAGTGATAATAGAATAATTAAGTAATATTGGGCTAATTACTTAAGTATAAGCAAAGGAAATTAAGAGATAATTGTGTAAAGCTCAAAAATTAGTGATAATTGGTTTAAAATTAGTAAATATGTATTTACTAATTAATTGGAAATTTTTATGAAAAATAGTTGAGTTTAGGTATTTTTAGGCCTAAATACAAGAATGGACCAATTAGGGATTTTTGTTGGAATTTTTGGAAAAATTAAATAAATAAATCATTAAATAATTAAGTAATTAAAAAATAAATATTTATTAAATTAATTAAAGGGGGAAAACGAAATTTTGGGCCAAAGAAAAATAAAATAAAATTGATATAAGAAGCAAGTGGTCAAGTGGGCATTTTTATAATAATATAATTAATTAAAGTAGAAAATTGTGAATAGTAATATTTAAATTAGGAAACGGACCCTATCTAGAGATCTAGGAATGGGATTATCAATATCAAAGTAGATTATTGATCAGTGGAATTTTACCTTCCATTAGACTCTTCCTAAGTTAATTCCGAGGCCGTTTGTGCATTTTCCTAATAAAACAAAATAGGGAAAAATGCATATAGGCATATTTTTGAAAAGAGGAAAATAAATTCTAACTCAACATTTAGGAATGGGTTTGAATTTATTTAGACATATTTGGAATCAGTGAATTATTTCGAAGAGATTGATATCTCCGAAAACGAATTCCGACACCGGACGCGTTCGGACACGTTTTTCGAGGAAACTTCAACTGGACTGTTGGAGGCCTATATGGAATCAAAATAAAGGTTGACTTGGACATTTCTACTAAGTGAGAACATGTTTTCAAAGTTGTAAATCCAGAATTTTGAGATTTTTCCGAAATTACGCGAATCGGGTACCGATCGGGGAAAACGGTTATACCGGGGCATAAAGTGAGCTAAGTCACCACTTTTGGGCCAATGGGGGCTGCCACATCAGCCCTAGGGTTCGGCCAAGAGTGTGTGTGTGTGAAAGAAGTGGCTTCTTGAACAAGTTGCATTAATGGGTTAATACAACCTTGATTTTCCAAACAAAGCCCTAATTTAGCCAAACAAGTCCCTTACTTTTTTCTATAAATACCCATGCCTCTCCTTCAAAATTCTGCACACCATCTTCTTGAGCTCCTTGGCCGAAAATCCTAGGGAGAGAAAGAAGAGAGAGAAGTTCTGGGCGGAAGCTCGCCAAGTCTTCAACGGTAAGTCTTTCGGGTTTTAGTCTTTAGTTTTTAGTTTAGTAGTTAGTAGAATTGTTAGTTAGATTTAGGAAGTAGGTGACAAGATTCCTACAAATGTTTTAGAGCCTTGTTTGCGTTGAAAAATATGCGAGGTGTAAACATAGTAGGGATCGAGTCGCCGAAAAGTTGAAGCTTTGCAGTTCTTTTAAAAGTAAGGGTAGAATTTGTTAGAATAGCCTTTAAATTTCAAGTATGATTGGGTATCATATGGGAGGGCTATTTTAGTCATTATTTTCAAAAATCATAGTTGCGTCGAAGTTCTGGCGAAATTTTGGGAAGAAAATAGCCTACGTAGCGGAAGCGCTGGTGAAATTCCGCCAAGTAGGGGTATAGGGGCAAAATGGTAATTTTTACCTAAAATGCCAGTTATAATGTCAAATTACTAATGGAAGTGACATTATTCTCATAGGATATCTAAAACGTTAATTTGCTGCCGTTACGCTGTCCAACGTGCCGCTGTCGGACAAACCGCTGTTTTCCGTCAGAAAGTACAGTTTCCGCCAGAAACATCCACGTACATCAACGAAGGTACGGA
The DNA here is from genome assembly GCA_025563575.1 of Acacia pycnantha. NCBI lineage: Eukaryota > Viridiplantae > Streptophyta > Magnoliopsida > Fabales > Fabaceae > Acacia > Acacia pycnantha. The sequence goes on along the minus strand of JAMWYP010000150.1, from coordinate 263,403 downwards.
CGCGTACTGTAACACTAATCCTATAGCTCTCATATACATATATGTCATAGATACGTTCATATACCGGGGCTCGCTTAGGGTCGTCGTTATACATACGAACTTGTACGGGTTATAAGACATGATAATACCGCTTTGAGTTTTCCTAGCGCCGAGGACACGTGTTCGTGGCACAGGTTAATGTGCAGGCTATATATGTGTAGGACTTTACATACTGCTTTATGCTTATGTACTGTCTGTGTCACAATGTTGTTGTGTAGGACCTTACATATTTGCTTCATGCTTATGTTCTGTCTGTGTCACACTTCTGATGAGATGTTGCTGTTATGTCATGAATATCTGTTGTCTATATACTGTTTTATTTGAGCATAAGGTTAACTGTTACCTGAGATTCAATGCGGTGAATTGAATCTCGGCTATAGCTTCGTGATCCGGAGGACCACGGATCGGTGCTAGGGATAAGCAAGCAGCAGGAGTAGGCTACCTACCGAAGACACATTATCGCTTTACGTACTTACCTTTTGAACAAGTAGGATCGCTGTAATGTCAATACTATATTACACTATGGTTCATGTTTTGTTATGATCAGTTACTCTTTCGCTCCATTGCTCTACTCTGATTGATTGCAAAAAAAAAAAATTCGCTTTAGAAAATGGGATGTTACACGTTCGAACCCGGTACCAAGTGTTTACATTATATATATTCGAACCCGGTACCAAGTGAAAGGTATAACCAATTGCCCTAACCTGATAACTTGTAGTAGAATTCCTTTACATTATATATATTTTTAAAATTCTTTATGTCTGCACTTGCCCACATGGACACTAGTGTGCCTCCGCCACTGATGTGAGCTATATATACATAAATATATTTTCTTATGTCAATCTCTCTTCAAATATACAAGAAATGTTATGCCATTGCTTCATAGGTTCAATTTAGAATCAAAATACTTGAAACCTTACGATAAATTCTCATGAATTCTATGTCATATATAAATAACCCCCCCCAAAAAAAAACGAAGAAGTAGTTAAATTAATAAATTTGTTGAAAATTGAAAAAAATTAAATTAGCAATATTTAAAATCATGAATTACTTCTTGAAAAAGTAAAAGAGATTAACATGAACAGAGATAGAGAAGATTGAGAGAAAGTTTGATGAGAAATACTCCCTCCGGTCCTAATTATAGGAGCTATTTAACCGATTTTAGGAGAATTAAGGAGAGGAGTTAAATTAGTTAATTTTACTCATTTTCCTAAAATGTCCTTATATAAATTTAAAATGACACAAGTTGTCCTAATTATAAGTGTTTCTAATTTGCCTTACGTTAGACATCCATGACATATTATTTTAGTATATATATATATTAGTTGCTTTTTATATAGCCATATGTATACATATAGATCTAATTTCCTTTCCACACGCTTTCTAATTGAAATAATGATATTGCTATATAAACATATATGCGTGTATATATGTGTATACATACATACACACACACACGCACGCACACACACACACACGCACACACGCACACACACACACACACACACACACACACACGCGCGCGCGCGCGCGCGCGCACACACACACACACATATATTTATATATATGTATGTGTATTCAAACACATACACACATATATCTACACATATATATATTGACACACAGATATACATATATATGTACACACATATATATAAATGCTCCTAATAATAAGTATAAATAGGGGTATTATAGGAAAAAAATTGACAAAAGTTAAAATTTGCTCTTATAATTAGGACTAAAACCAACTCCAAAATTTGCTCCTATAATTAGGACCAGAGAAAGTATGAAGGAACTCTCATTTACTTCATTTTTAGTATCAATACAGTGTACATGCCCTCTATTTATAAGTATCTAACCATTGAACTATATACATATGGTTACAAGGAAATAAACATGAGCATAAGGGTATTTTATCATAAGAAACTCTCAAAAACCATTCATTAGGAAAATTATAGGTTTAAAGCATTGAACACATATGAAATCCTAGAATGAGAGGTTATGTATACATTCACTCATATATTTTATAATAAAATAGAAATTATTTTAAAAAGATGTAATTAATATCACACTCGGCATTGAATGGAGCATATAAAAGAGGTAGACAGCTGGACACAATACTAGGGTGGTAGAAAAATGATGGGTTCATATAATTGCCCAATAATAATAATAAAGAAGAGGGAAGCATGATTACTTTGATTGTGGTGGGGGAAAAGCCAAGAGGCAAGGAATGATGAGAATAAGAAAGCACCTTCTTTAATAAGTTTTAAATTGGAAAAGCCAAACCCCATTATTGTCATAAAGTATGAAGGAAGCTTCTCCTAGAGCACTTTGTTTTGTTTCTCACCTTTTATATTCCCAAAAATATAGAATAATTGAATCCACTTATAATTAATTCAACCATCAAATTAACTCAATATAATATTTCTTCCACTAAGGTGTGTTTAGATTAGCCGTGATAGAAACGATTTTTTTCAATCTGATTTTTGTAAATGTAAGATAGATTAAAAGTTAGATTGTGTAATGTGATGTATATTTAGATTGACTTTGGAAAAAAAAAATAAGTTTGATAAACTGAAAATTGTTTGTATAATTAATACAAAAAATAAGTTGGGATGTAAAATGACTAAAAATGATATGGATTTAATAAAAATAAAAATAGTTAATGTATTACTGGGAAAATTTGAAATTACTAAATTACTTAAATTTTAGAGGAAATTGGAGAAAAAACCCACTTTTAAAAAGTTAATTGGTGAGAATGGTACTGTCAATCTTTATATAAATAAAATTATCAGGTTATTCATGCTAATTAAATTTTTAATGAGGAGTTTTTCTTGATGTCCCTTAAATTTTATTATTTATTTATTTTTTCTTTGGATACTTTCATAAATAAGGATAAAATTAGAAAACTTTCATCTACAAGTAGACTTATAACAATGACCAAAATGTTATTTTAATAAAAGAAGGTGGAACCTATTATTTTTTATTTATGGGGTATTTAATTTTTTCTTTCTCTATGATAGAAACTTTTTATTCCTCCATAGTACGTGGAAAAGCCAAAAACATGAAATTTTGGACTTATGACTTAAAACATTTTTTTCTTTAAAAGCTCAATTAAACAAATGTTGATCCAAATTTAACGTCAGAAAAAACTAAAAAGTGGTTTTTGTCTGTTGAGATGCATGTTTGAGTCTCCAAATATGATCCCAAACAAACCCTTAAAATTTATGTATATTTTGTCTTAGGGATTCTAACCCTTTTAGCACTTGTCACCTTTCACTTTACCACCGCCCAATTTACTTTTCTTTATAACTTTTTACCTAAATTTAATATAAGTCTAAAATCACTAGCTTTTTATTTTACTCCGTATCTTTTAAAAACCATCCAATATTTGATATTATTAATTAGTTTGAATTTATGCCATGTCATGCACCAATTAAAGATAAACTCTCACAACATATTCCATCCAAGATTATCTATGAAAGTGTTAATTATTATTTTCTCTTTTAAAAATATATAATGGGAATAAAGTTATATATTGGAAGGTGATCTTTTATTGCTTGCCAACAAGCGTTGGAATACTACTTTGGTCGAGCGGTTTGTGAATACTACTTTGCTTGCGAACAAGCGTTGAAATAAAGAAACTATTTAAAACAAATGTAGATTATTAATAAATTGGAAATAAATTAAGTACAATCCATGAATTTTCGATTGAATGAATCTTGTGGAAAAGTGTTTGATCGTTTTATTTTTTATTACATAAATCTAAATCATATAGCCAACATAACAACCTTTAAACCCACAATTTCGGAATTCACATCGTCAATATAAATTATTTCTAAAAAAACAGCAACAAAATTTACCACGTTTAGTCAAGCAATGAAACTAATAACATCATCTGCCATGTTTAAAAGACAACAAATTCATGTAACATGTTCATCATAAATGATACACCCTACCCCTCGTCTTTGGGTTCAACAGGCAAAGGTGTCGGACACTCTCATCAAAGAGAGAGTGTTCGATTCTAGAGTTGGTCAAAGTGTTGGGGAAGGTATCCTAGGTAATATGAACTTGTGGAAACGCAGGCTAAGCTAGAGGCATGTGCACTCTCAGTCCTGTATGCCCTGAGGAGCAAAGCTATAGCGCCATGCCCTTAGATTGTGGGTGAACCCAACCCTTCTCCTAAAATTTTAGTATAAAAAAATGTTACACCCTAAAAACAAATACAAAAATCAAGTTTTAAACTTTAAGGGTTTGTTAGTTTCTGTTTTCTGTTTTCAAAACAATTTTATAGAAGTGTTTTTAAAAATAAGTAATGGAAAAAAATTGAATAGTTGTTTTAAAAAATTATGTTTTTGAAGTGACGTGGTAATGATTAGCACCATAATGTGGTATTGATAGAGGACAAGTGGCAGCCTCAAAAAATAAGAAATAGAAAAATAAAACATGAAAACAACAAATCATTATTTTTTTACTTTTTAGTTTTTAAAAACAACCTATTGATTTTTTTTTTTTCAAACAAGTGTTTTTTTTTAAAAAAAAAAATTAGAAAAAGAATCAAACAAGCCTTAAGTTTCTCTTAGTTTAATTTAACACAAAAAAGGTTATGCAATGTTTGGTTATTATTATTTGCCTTCTTTTTGGATTTGATCCTTATAATTTCAAACCAAAAGTTTTTTTCATTCTAAAATGTTGATCACTGTAGTTTAATAAGTATTTGAACCATTTTCCTTTCTAAAGGGCTAAAACCCAATGAGCGCAAAACAATCTATAAGAACAAAACATTTTATTAAGCCTTTGGGCCAACTCACTTAAACCCAACCCAATAAATGTAACAAGCTTGATAAGCCAGCTCATTCATACACTTGTTCACCTCTTTGTTTTTTGGTACAAGTGGGGGCAAACACCCGAAACCATAAAGCTAATTAAACTATAGGGAGTGTTATTAAAAAAAAAAAAAAAACACTATAAGGATTTTTTTTTTCTTTTTTACGGCTAGAATTAAACTAGAGAGGAATTTAGTCCCATATAAACTTGAGCCATTAAGGTCCTCAGGAAGACGAACACACATCCAAAAAGGAAGATTCAGTTATCCCCTTCTTCCTTTTTTTTGGTAAAAATTGGGGCTTAATTGCCCATTACTTCAATAAAAAGAAATTAACAAGGATTTAGCTGTAGGTAAACAACTCTCACATTATCCCTAAACAGAAAATCTACCACCCCTGCTGGTGGAGAGTCTAAAATAGTAAAATCATCGTTACAAATAAAGCTATGCTTTGCTAACCAATCTGCCACAGCATTGCCTTCTCGCAGAATGTGAGAAAAGCAAATTTGTAGCTCATTGTTGTTGTCTCGTAGCCATGCATTCAGGATTCTATCCCTTGTCCTTCTTTAGATCCAGGCATCTTGAATCATGTGTAGAGCCATTGTTGAGTCTCCTTCTGCAATGATCTTGTTGCAACCTAGACCCTGCGCCAATCTAATGCCCTGTATGAATCCCCAAATCTCAGCAGCCAAAGACTGACATCGTCCTAACTTCCTACTGAACCCACAAATCCAGCTACCATCACTCCTCCTCAATACCCCTTTACAACCTGCCAAGCCTGGACATCCTTTTGCAGCACCATCAAAATTTAGTTTCACCCACCCCTCTTCCAGGAAATTCCATTTAATTTCCCTTGGCTTCTTTAACAACCCAAGGTCATCAAATCTATTTAACGAGGTAATACACTCTCTAACATAATTCTGGATAACAAATTCAGGGTGAGTAGGCATCTTAAACCCTTCTTCAAATAATAACTTGTTCCTCCATCCCCAAATCATCCAGCTTCACACCAAAAATACCATACTCCATTCTTCTCCAATTTGCAGATTATTTAGCAGCCAACAATTCTTGTGTTCTGTAAAAAATTGTGGACGTACCTTTAACACCTTTAAGGCCATCCATATCCGACGAGATTCCGGACAGCTTCTCAATACATGGTCCAGGTCCTCAACTCCTCCACCACACCTGCTACAAGTAGGTACACCTCCCAGGATACGTGCTCTTCTAGCGGTCGTGAGAAGCCGATTATGTGCTGCCAACCACAAAAATACCTGGATCATTCTTGTGGTTTTCACATTCCAAATCACCTTCCAAATGACCCCCAGCTCTATATTCACATCTCCTCTCAACTGCTGGTACATTTGGGATACCGAATACCTGTTTCCCTGTCCCCCCCTCCACACAACTATATCGTCACCATCCTCAGGACACAGTGGGGGAATGGCTTTTAATAGTTGAGTAACTTCATGTGGTAGGACCCCCTCAAGCCATGCCCAGTTCCACTTCCCTTCTCTGTTTAAGGTTTGACTCATCGTGAGAGTTAAATTTAACATTCCCAACTCCCCTACAAAATAGTTCCCCAATTTATCCACCCCATTCAACCATCTATCCTCCCAAAATTTCACACTCCTACCATCCCTTACCTCCCATCTAATACCCTTCATAACTTCAAGCCATAATCTAGCCACATTTTTCCATAAGCGTGAATCATGTTGCTTCACAATCCACTCAGCTAGCCAATTAGCACCCCTTCCATATTTAGCTTTCAGGATTTGAGAGCACAATCCTTTAGGTTTGGCTAATAAGTTCCATACAATCTTGCCTACTAGAGCATCATTCATCCCCTTCAATCTCCTTATACCTACACCTCCCTCCTCCTTAGGCCTACACACTCCTTCCCAGCTAATGGCATGTAATTTCTTCTTCTCCCCATTTGAACCCCAAATGAAATTCCTTTGGAGTTTTTCAATCTCGTCACAAACTTTACAGGATGTTTTCGTGTTGCATTTGGAAGTTTATAACTTTGTGATGTTACTGATTGGACTAAAGTGATCCTTCCTGCTAGGGCTAGGGATTGGGTTTTCCAACCATTGAGTTTCCTTTGTACTTTGTCAATCAAAAATTGAAATTTAGCTCTGGAGTTACGACCTTGAGTGATATGTGCTCCTAAGTATCTTCCCAACTCTTCCTTGCGTTGAAACCCTCCCATCCCACAAATAATGTTTTGTTTGTCTCTAGGAACATTCTTCGAGAAGAAAATAGAAGTCTTACCTGGATTGATTTTCTGCCCTGAAACCTCTCCAAATAGATCCAAACATTCTAGCGCATTCCCCATCTGTTCCTTACTAGCTTCACAGAACAGTAATAGGTTATCCGCAAATAGGAGATGTGATATGCATACATTAGATCTTCCAACCCTAACCGGTTTCCATCTTCTATCTTTAACTGAATCCGTAATAATATGCGATAATTTCTCCATAGCAAGAACAAATAGATAAGGCGACAGGGGATCGCCTTGTCTAATCCCTCTAGTTGGTTTAAACTCCTCTTTTCTGCTCCCATTCCACAATAAACACATTCTGACTGAATACAAGCAGTGTTTAATGATATTGACTATATTCTCCGGTAAGTCAATCTCTTCCAATACTTTCATTATGAACCCCAAACTTAGCCTATTATATGCTTTCTCAAGATCAATCTTGATAACCATATAACCTTTCCTACCACTCATCCTTTGCATTATATGGGCAATCTCCTTGGCGGTGATGATGTTCTCTTGGATGTTACGTCCTGATACAAAGCTAGCCTGAAAAGGTGACGTACACAAGCCTATCCATAACATCTTTTAATCTGCGCACTAGTATCTTTGTCAATCCTTTGTATAGTACATTACAAAGAGCAATTGGTCTGAATTGAGTAACCTGCTCTGGGCTCTCCACCTTTGGTACCAGGACAAGTAGAGTTTTGTTCAGATCTACAATCCCTTCTGGTCTATCCCATAGTCTTCTAATCAACTCACACACTTCTTGTCCTACCACATCCCATTTTTTTTTATAAAATACCGCCGGAAACCCATCTTCCCCTGGCGCCTTGAATCCTCCAATATCAAAGAATGCACTTCTAATTTCCTCATTCTCTAACCTCCTTCCTATTCGTCTCATGTCCTCCCTTCTCACTACTCCCCAACCTTGTTTGGTCAAATTCCATCCTCTATTCACATTTTCCTCCAAGAACAAAGAATCATAAAAAGTCTGAAACATGTTAAAAATTAGATTCTCGTCCTCTACCCAACCGCCCTCATTATTCTTAAGGCATTTCACCTTATTCCTCCTTCTGCGAATCATTGTCTTATTATGGTAGTACCTCGTATTTCTATCCCCTTGGCTAATCCATACTCCTCTTGACTTCTGGTACCACAATAGCTCTTCCTGTTTGAACACATTCACCAATTCTTCCTCCAATTCTTTCTCAAGATTCATGAGGAAGGGATTACTAAAGCGGTTCGCACATTGTTGAATCCCTTCCAACCTCCTGCAAAGGCCTCTTATTCTGTATCGTATGTGACCAAACACTTCTTTACTCCACATCCCAAGTTGCTCCTTTAATACCCTTATGTTCCCACACACATCTCCTCCTCTCACCCATTTCATCAAAAGGAAGTTCCTGAAATCGCTATGCTTAAGCCATGCTGCCTCAAAGCGGAAAGGTTTCTCACGTCTCATATTAGATTCGGGACAAGTATTGATGATTAAGGGATGGTGATCTGAACTTACCCTTATGCATGCCTTTACCATGGAATCCGGAAACAATTCCTGCCACTCCATATTACATAAACAACGGTCTAACCTCTTGAATACACGCTCATGTCCACTCCATTTAGGTCCTCTCCATGTGAAGAAAGGCCCTTGTGCACCCAAATCAATGAGCCTGCTTCCTTCAATCCAGTCACGAAATCGTCTACATCTTCCCTCATTAACCCTTCCTCCCCCTTTTTGCTCCCTGCAAGTGCTTATTTCATTCCAATCCCCAGCTAGCAGCCACAGATCAGTCATGGTAGTAGCTATACCCTCCAATTTCTCCCATAGCTCCCCCCTCACATTCTCATGCGGACTAGCATAGACAACAATGAAGTACCATGGTATTTGGCCCCCAATCATCAGTTGACAGTGTAAAAATTGTAGATGTTTCTCCATTACATTAACCACCAAGTTTGAGTTGTTCCACATTAACCATATACCTCCTACAAAACCCAATGCTTCTACTATTTCTGAATACCTAAAACCAAAGGACCGAATTGCTTTCTTAGCCTTATCGCCACTAATCCGAGTTTCGAGCAACACAACCATATCTACTTTATGGACAAAAATTAGGTTTTTCAAGGAAGCAGCAAATCCTTTACTAGCTACCCCTCTACAATTCCAAATTAAAATCTTAAACATTAAAGATAATTAGATGGAGTTACCTCCCGTCCCTTACACACATCCATTGACCCTTCAATCTGAACTTGATCTGCATCAGCAGAAACCAACGAGATCTTGTCGCCCCCGTTATCTTCCATATCATCACCATAGTATTGGCCTACATCCTCTACTGAATCCAACCCTTGTTTTTTGCTGCAATCAGATACCCCCGTGTCAAGCAACATCACCTGACCATTCCCTTTACCCCTATACTCCGACACAGGTTCTTTGTTAATGTTAAAGCATCAGCAACTGCATTATGTTCTCTTGAAATATATTGTAATCTCAAATTGCAATCAAGCCTCCGCATGCTTTGAATCCTTATAAACATCAAACCTTGGCATTAACTTATAAATATATGGTCAAAGGTGACAATCCCAATACACATGTTTACTGTAATTGTGATTTATTTATGTATTCCATGAATTTTATCCTATTGACATAATCATCTCAAATAAGAGTATAAGACCAAGGCTTATGTAGCTCTTCTGTTTTTTTTTTAAAAAAAAATTAAAAAAGATAAGCACATGTATACTCTTAGAGCTAATCATATTCGAATTACGTTGTTTTTGAAGGACAAAATTCATGGAATACATAAATAAATCACAATTACAGTAAATGAATGTTCCTATATCGATAATAGCGGAAGACTTAAGACATACCTCTAACCATTACTAAGCTTTGATCTTGGAGAGAATTCACGAACTCTATTAAAAGAATACTGTAAAATAGAAACAACGTTAGAAGATAATTGATAGGTCACTCTTCTGACTATCTGTAAGGCACAAGGACGACAACTAGGTTAAGAGCTGTCACTAGTCAGGGAACCTGAGGAGAGTAGACTAGACTTTCTGTTGGTATTTTCAATCAGCGGTAAACTTAATGTGTGTAATCTCACCATAAAAGATGTCACTTAAATGGCCGATTGAAAATTTACCTAATCCTGATTTAGGCCTAGTTTTGACTTACAGGACACACTTCAGGATATTTTATTATTTACCTAATCAATAACTAATTATATTAAATACAATATCTCATAGTTTCTTCACTATGAGAGTTTTAGAACCTGAATCATTAGTTTCACTGATAGAAGCACCTATTGAAGGCATTTTTGATTCATCGTGAAGCAACTTTTCTCTATCTTGCCTCGTGTCCTTATTGTTTGCCGTTAGTGAAACACTTTGGGTGTGTTTGAGATCACATTGGCCATGGAACGCCTAAAAGTGCATCTCAATAGTCAAAAGCCACTTTTTGACTTTTTGTGATGTTAGTATCAACGTTATTTTAATTAAGCTTTTGAAGAAATCGTTGCTTTAAGCCAAAAGCTAAAATTTCATGCTTGTGGTTTTTTCGCTATGGAGAGAGAATAAATTAAATATCTTATGAAGAAAAGATAATGGGTCATACCGTCTTTTATTAAAATAACATTATGGTACTTGTTATAAGTACTTGATGATGAAAATTTTGGTCTTAATTACATATATAGTGTACTTAAAGGTTAATAATAATTTTTTTTATAACTTTGTCCTTATTTATGAAAGTATCCAAAGAAAAATAAAATAAAATTTAAAATAAATCTGTAAAAACTCCCCCATTTGAAATTTAATTAGCATGAATAACCTGATAAGTTCATATATACAAAGAATGAATGATAGTACTCTGATTGAGGTTAGTGATAATCTCTACAAATTCATATATTTCAACACATTTTCCCATGCTTTGATAGGTTTTTGGAATCAATTTATGCATAAAAAAGACATACATAAATGAAAATGTAATTTGGTGAAACAATGCTATGTTGCACGGACACGGAAAATTTGGAGAAAATAACGAGTCCGACACGCAATATCCCTGGACACACGAATTTAGTGCAGATACGCAAATTAAGCCAGTCAACAATTCAAATGGCATTTTCATAATTTTTTCAAAAGTTGAAGGTGTATTTTGAGCTCCAAATTTTGGCCCTAATTTGACCGAGCAGTCGAGCACCCATCTTCCACAACGCCAAAATCATCTCTCAACTCAAGTGAGACTGAAATCGACGGCGACGTTGGTGGAATCGAACGCCTCCATCTCTCCTGGAATCGAACAACTCGGTGTGTTGTGGCTGACGAACAGCCTTCGTCTCTCCTGGAATCGAACGACGAACAGCCTCGTCTCTCCTGGAATCGTAAACAAACCCTCTTAGTTTCTTCCCATTTCCAGCTTCTCTGATCGTGCATAAACAACATACTGCTTAATTCCGCTGCTTATTTTGTATTTGCCAACCCGTAAGTTCCATTTCATATCTGGCTAGTTCGTCTTTTCTAGAGCTTTTGGGTTCATTGTTAACATTTGGTAAGTTTTACGGGTTTTTACTTCTTTTTTTCCAGGGCACAAGTCACACGAGGTGGCTTCTTTCTTTTTTTTTCTTCTCTGCCTAAGTCTGTTTGTTCCTTTCTGGTTAGAAATTGTCGCTTCTCTCAGAATGAGTGGGATCTCTGTCGTTTTTAGATGTTGATCTTCACCTTCTGAGACAGCTCTGCTCTCTCCCCCTCTCACTTCTTTTTTGATAATGTTGCTTCCCTCGTGTATGTGTTTGTTAAAGGAAACTAAAGTAAAAGGAATGGAGATGAGTTTTTGATGCCTTATGTGATTATACTCTCTCTTATTTTAAGTGGGAAGCGTCTGAGAATTTGCAAGTTCAGTTTTCACTATGTTCTCTTGTAATGAAATAGTATGGAGTGTGGACTGTGATTGTGTTTCAATGTTTCTACTATTCAGGCCCCTGTTTGTTGTTTCCCTGTTCTTTTTCGGTTTTGTTTGTAAATAAATGTTGTTTCTTAATTTTGTATTTAATATGATTTTGTTTTTAATATGATTGATAGAATGGAGTCGAACCCAAATCAAAGCAATAGTTCAATAAACTTAAGAGTCCAACTCACGAAATGTGGACACTGAAACTGAAAACTTGAACAAACCATTGTGGAGATATGTGACTAGAGTTGATGATGGAATAGAATCTGGAGGGAATGTGGGTTGGAAGTGTAACTTTTGTAAACTTGAATACAAAAGTTCATACACGAGAATAAAAGCTCATTTGTTAAAGATTAAATCTAAAGGGATTGCATTATGTAAGAGTGTTGATAAAGCATCTTTTTTAGAAATGGGAAAATTGGAAGAGGAATCTTCTCAAAGGGTGAGGAATAATGCAACGAGACATGTTCCTTTACCACCTACCGGTTTTTCAGCCACAGCTAGTACTTCTTCTAAAAGAAAAAAAAGTGATGACAGAACTGCAAGCATGGGCTTTATTGAGAGGGCTTTCAATATGGGGGAGCGGGAAGGACTAAATCATATTATTGCTCGGATGTTTTATTCTGCTGGATTGCCATTTAGTTTGGCCAAGAACCCATACTTTCAACAAGCATTCACTTATGCTGCAAGTCATAACATTGGAGGTATTTAATGTTATGAAATATTATGTTTCATAATTTATTTTTACCCTATTTATTTCTCTTGTTTTTAACTGTTTTTTGTTGTGACATTAGGTTATCGACCCCCTGGGTATAACTTATTGCGAACTACGCTTTTGCAGCAGGAGGAGGATCATGTTGATAGGTTTTTAATCCCTGCTCGATCTCTTTGGAGATCAAATGATGTGAGTATTGTTAGTGATGGGTGGAGTGATTCCCAAAGGAGGCCAATAATTAATTTCATGGCGGTATGTGACGGTTCAACCATGTTTTTGAAGAGTGTTGATTGTTCTGGTGAAATCAAGGATAAGTATTTTATTTTCAACTTGCTAAAGGAAGTAATACAAGAAGTTGGGGTGGATAAGGTGGTTCAAGTAATAACAGATAATGCTGCTAATTGTAAGGGTGCAGGGCAACTTATTGAGCGAGAATATCCAACTATCAGTTGGACTCCATGTGTTGTTCATACGTTGAACTTGGATTTGAAGAATATTTGTGCAGCTAAAAATGTGGAGAATAATGAAATTACTTATGGAAAGTGTAGTTGGATATCCGAAATTGTTGACCGTGTTTCAACAATCAAGACTTTCATCATGACTCATTCTATGAGATTGTCTATGTTTAATGAGTTTGCCACATTGAAGTTGCTTTCTATTGCTGACACCTGATTTTCTTCCATAATTGTGATGTTAAAGAGATTCAAGTTGCTAAAGGGTGCCCTTCAAAACATGGTCATTAGTGAAAAATGGACTCAAAGATGATAATCAAGGAAGGGCAAGACAAGCGAAGGATATGATATTGGATGATGAGTTGTGGGCAGACATTGATTACATCCTTGCTTTCACTGCTCCCATTTATGATATGATCAGGTTTTGTGACACTGATAAACCTTGTCTTCATTTGGTTTATGATATGTGGGATGCGATGATTGAGAAGGTAAAGAATGTAATATACTTGAAAGAAGGGAGGATGAATGGTGAGTCATCAATGTTTTATGATGTGGTGTATAAAATTCTTGTGGATCGTTGGACCAAAAGTTCAACTCCCCTTCATTGTTTGGCACATGTTTTGCATCCCAAGTAAGTTTTTTTATAATTGTAAGTTGTAACTTGGTTTAATAATTCTATTAATTGAAACCATTTTGACACTTATAATATTTTTTCTTTTTGGTAGATACTACAGTGATGAATGGCTTGCTGAAGATCCAAATCGAGTTTCTCCAGAGGATGATGTGGAGATTAATTTAGAAGTAAAAAAGTTCTTCAGGAGACATTTTTCTAGTATGGAGGAAAGGTCTGCAATAAATTTGGAGTATGTCAACTTTGCTCAAATGAAGGGAGGTTTTAGAGAGTTTGAGGCTATTGAAAATCGATATATAATGAATCCCAATGATTGGTGGGAAGTTCACGGTTGCAGTGCACCTTTGCTTAAAAAGCTAGCTTTGAAACTCACTGCACAACCCTCTTCTTCATCTTGTGCTGAACGCAATTGGAGTACTTACTCTTTTGTGCATTCCATGAAGAGGAATAAAATGGATCCCAAACGAGCTGAAGACTTAGTTTACATATATAGCAACCTTCGAGTCTTATCAAGAAACAATGCGAAATATAATGAAGGAGAAAGTCATTATTGGGACATTAGTGGAGATGCAGTTGATACCTTTAATGATATTGGAGCTTTAGATGTTGCTGCCCTTTCCTTAGATGAACCAGAGTTGGAGGCAAATATTATTAGTGGAGATGTAGTTTAATTATGCAAATGATTTTTCTTTTATTGTATTTTGTTAATGTGAAATACACTCTTTATATTACAAATATTTTTAAATACTAAGACGTGTCGGAACGTGCCGAAATATTAGTATTTTTGAAGTAACGTGTTGACGTCACGTGTAGAAAACGCCGTGTCAGTGTCGGTGCAACATAGAAACAATGTTCAAACTTTAGAAAATCTTGAGCTAAATGTGAAAAGTTTTGACTAGTTAAAAAGTTTTAATTTGCTCATAAAATCCTTCTTTTTGTAGGAGGATGATGACCAGATGTGAAAGCTTGAGAAGATCATAGAAAGCTTAGAAAAGAAAGAAAAGAATGCAAGAATCAGATCAAAAAGAAAAAAGATGATGTACGCACTTGCTGCAGGTTCGCCACTGCAAAACCACGGCGAAAATCAATGACTGTTATGTGCACCTCAGTGGCATTTCACCACCCATTTGCCACAGTGAAAGCAGGACAAAGTTCCATTTTCATTCTATGCAAATCCGTGCAATTTCGCTGCCAGTTCGTCACGGCAAACTGCCTGAAAATTAAGCTTCTCGTTTTGGATATCTGATGTGAAAAACCTAGCTAGCTAAAACCTGATATGGAGTGCAAAAAGTGACCATTCTGACTTCTTGAGGTCAAAATCTTGCTAAGGAGAGCCTTGAAGATTTGGAACTTTGAGTTGAAGTTTCAAAGAGATTTGAGCAAAAAATCATGGGGTTTTCTTGTTCTTCTCCCTTTTTCTCTCATTTGGCTGAAATGGTTGATGTTTTTATGCTGAGACTTTGGTATGTACAGAACATGAGTAGCTAAAAACTTTCATTTAGGATTACTTTTACCCATTGTATGGATTTGAACTACTAGATTATCTTGCTTTTGTTGGTTAATGAATATATATGTTGATTTTTATTTATGTTTAATGCTAGCTTGTGCTTGATCACCATATGATTAGAGTAGTTCAATTGGAATATATGCTTGATAGAGCTATTTGATTGTAGAACTTAAGAAAAATGTTAGCCTTGAAGTTTTTGGATTAAATGGATGGTTTATTGTTAGAATAGGAATATATCTAACAACATAGCATAGTCTGAAGGATTACTTTGGAAAAATGATTTTCATTAGTTATAAATAAGAGATTGAATATTTTTAATGAAGATTAAAAATCAATATTGATTTGAGAGAGCTTGATCGATGATTTTAGAACATTTGACTAGCATATAGACTGATTTAACCAACAGAAGTGGATAATTGCATAGTTTTATAAAATAAAATGTGGGAGAAATAATCCTAAACCTATAACCTCTCGAAGTTAGACTCAATTTTCCATAGTTTTACTATGCTGTTTTCATCAAAAATTTTGAATAATTTTCATTCTGGCTCTTTAAACTTGATTAATGGCTACATCATGTTTCATGAACTTTATTTACTACGAAATTAAAACCCTCAACTTCTTGATAGATTTCTGTCCTTTTTTTTATGGGTAAAAATTTCTCTGTTATTCATAATATAAGCTACATTGGCTGTAGGGCTATGCATGCATTGAACTAATAGAACTCCTATAATAGGCTCTTTCCCTCATTTATTTTGATAATTTCAATATATAAGATATGTAGTTTGAAAATTGACAAGGACTTGATCATTTATTACTTTCTTGTCATCGTTAAATAAAAATAAAAATCAATGAGAATTGTGTTTGGAGTAATTTAGATGTGTTATAAATATTCCAATATTTGGTGTGGATGTCCATAATCTTCCAAGGATGAGTCTTTTGGAATTCTACACTTAAAGTTTTAAAATGTAACATCCCATTTTCCAAAAGCTGTATATTTTTTTTTTTCATCAAAACATCATTTCCAATAATCAGAGTAGAGCATCGGAGCGATTGAGTAACTGATATGTATATATAAAATGTCGTAAGTCTGGCTGGATACAACAGATTTACCACATTGGATCTCAGGTAACGGTTAACCTCATGCTTATAAACAACAAATGCGTAACAGATATTTCTAGAATTATAGCAATGATCCATATAGGAAAACAATACAGCATTATCATGACTATACCCCGTAAAAACTGTAATAGTGATCCATGTACGGTTCCTTGATCACAGTGCATCTAAGTACGGTTCCATAGACACAGTGCATCTATGTACGATTCCATAGACACTGTGCATCTATGTACGATTCCATAGACACGGTGCATCTATGTACGATTCCATAGACACGGTGCATATAGCACCGAATAGAATGGCCATGTAAGTGTCTATCATGGGGGCCTCACCGACTTTACGGCGACTAATTGGCACACTCACATAGACTAGCCTTGCATTCGGTACCAAACTATTCATACAACATATCATCACATATATGCATTCAATAATCATCAGAGCTAGTGTTACAGTATCCGAACGTACCTTCGTTGACGGGCGCAGGTACTTCTGACGAAAAATCGTACTTTTGACTAAAACAGCGAAACGTCCAACAGCGGCACGTCGGACAGCGTAACGATAGCAGATCAAGGTTACTGATGTCCTATAAGAGTAATATCACATTTATTAGTGATTTGACATCATAACAGGCATTTTAGGTAAAAATTACCATTTTGCCCCTATTCCCCTAATCGGCGGAATTTCGCCAGCGCTTCGCTACTTTGACTCTGATTTCCTCCAAAAATTTTCCAGAACTTCGACCCAATCATGATTTTCGAAATCTAAGACTAAAATACCCCTATCATATGATATCTAATCATACTTGGAAGATTAAAGACTATACTAGCATTTCTATTCTAACTACCGAAAGATCTACGAAAACTTAAGACTAAGTACCGAAGAACTTACTCAGAGCTTCGCTGCAAAATTCCCCGGACTTCTTCCCTTCCTCCTTGCTGCTCCAATTCGAAATTCTAGAGTGAATTTGGTGTGAAGAATGCAATGGAGGTGGAAGGGTATTTATAGGGAAATTTCAGTGCACTATTCACACTTTACCAGACCGGATATCGACCGTCGGATCGCACACGGATGAGGTGGCATGATCTTGGCAATCCAACCCTTTCTCTTTCCTCCATATGACATCATCCCCATGATTTCATCCATGTACTTTGATGATGTCACTTACTTCCTCAAGAAGCTTTATACCGATACAGTCTCCGATCGGTGTCCGAATCACGTAATCTTGTAAAATCTCATAAATTCAGAATCACAACTTTGAAGACATTTTCTCACTCATTAGAAATGTCCGGGCTAAATAACTTTTTGATTCCATACAGGGCTCCAACGGTCCTGTGGAAGTTTCTCGAAAAACGTGCTCGGTTACGGAAATCGTTTCCGGAATTACCAACTTCGGGAAAAAAATTCACTGATTCCAAATATGTCCAGATAATCATAAACTCATCCCCAGATGTTGAGTTACAATTTATTTTCTTCAAATTTTAAATCTGTGACTATCTGTCTTTTTTCACAGATTACCCTATTTCGTCTTATTACTAAAGTATCCTACCGATCTCGGAAATGACTTCGGGGACAGCCCAATTCGAGATAAAAATCCACTCATTAATTTTATACTCTGACTCTAGAAACTTCGTTCATGGTTTTCTAGATAGGATCCGATTTCTATCGGTGTTTTTTTACTTTTTACTTTTTACTTTAATTAATTAAGTGTTTTATTTTTACACTCCACCATTATTTTATTTTCTTTTTCCTCCCCCATGTCGGCGCGCGCACACACACACACACACACACACACACACACACACACATATATATATATATATTATTTTTTAATTAATTATTATATAATTTAATAATTTTTTTACATAAATTTTTTTTTTAATTTTCCTATTGGTCCATACTTGTATTTAGGCTTAAAATTACTTAACCTCACCAATTTTTATTCATATTTTCCAATTAACTAGGAAATATATTTATGCTAATTCCTTAGCCATTACCACTAATTTTAGGGTTTTACATAATTATCTCTGAATTTTCCTTCGTTTATGCTTAAGTAATTAGCCAATAATTACTTAATCAAATCCTTACTACTTGTTGCTAATTTTCTTATTTAGCATAACTCATTACCTCACAACTTTTACACTGACATTAGTGTTTTATGCCTCATGCACTATATTAAACTTTACGGGGCATTTTGGTCATTATAATACTTTTTAACTTTTCCCCCTTTATTTCTTTAAGGTAATAATTTAACAAATTACCTAAATTAGGGACAGTATTATTCCCTATTTCAAATAAATATTTACTCGCCTTTTTTATAACTTTCACAGGGTATTTTATAACCCGTAAATGCATTTAGGGACCTATTTGCAAACTTCCAAACGTTTTAGGACCTAATTGCAAATTATTCTTTTTCAAGAGAAACTACCCAAAAAAATAAGATAAATTCTCCACAAGGTCTCTGAGATCATATATTCACTTATTTCCAATAGGTATTATTTACTCAATATGATACATATCATAAGTGAGATTTTCAGGGTATTACATATAACCTATGACATGAATGACTTAGTGGAAGTTTTCTATGATTAATGTAAATAACCTAAAAAAACTTCATATTATACCATTATGTAGATTTACTCTTTAGTTATAACTCTTGCAATGGGAGTTAAAAATTTATGGCCTATAAATAGTAGGCATGTATCAAAGGTTGTAAGATTGAAATGGAATAAGGCTTATGGTCTAGTTTTATATTTTGTCTACTCTCTAACTTTCTCATTTCCATACTATATTTTATGTTGTTTATCCTCTATGTTATATTATCTTTCTAATTTACATTATCGATCTATTGTTCTATATTTATTATTATTATTATTTTTCATTTACGTCGTCTATTATTATCGTTCTTGTAGTTATATATCTTTTATACATGTATATCTGAGATAATCTAAGTCATTATATGGAATTAAAAAGACCCTTTTATCGATTGTTTTAAGCATCAAGTTTCATTGCTAAGATTGGAGATTATTACTATTTTTATATCTTATTTTGATTTCTTTTATGAGTTCTTTTATATTATTGATATTGTTATTTTAGTATGGCCGGAAGCCATACACCTATGATTTCTTATTCTGAAATTATATGACCAGAAGTCATATCACTTTAATTTATTATTTTGATATAATATGGCTAGAAGCCGTATTTCTTTGATTCACTATTATATGGCCAAAAGTCATATTACTTTAATTTCCTATTCTGAATCATATGGTCAGAAGCCATATTTCTTTGTCTCTTATTTTGAGATTACATGACCAGAAGTCATATAACTCTCATCTTCTATTTTATTGTATGGCTGGAAGCCGTATACAACTTTTATTTATCCTTAAGATAAACGACCATAAGCCATATAAATTTAATTTATTATCATGAGATTAATTGATCCGAAGCCATGAGACAAATTGGCCTGAAGCCATGACAACTAAATCGCCTGAAGCCATAGAGTTTTTAATTTTTATTGTAATATCATACTTTATGAATTATTTATTGTCTTTACAAATTTCCTATTCTTATTGTTTGTGTTATTATATTGCATTTTTATATTTTATATTTTATATTTTATGAATTCTCTTTTATTGCATTATTCTGAATTAAGTTAAATATTATGAAATTTAAATTTGTGGCTCATGAAGACTCAAAATTGAATATTTGACATTAAAAGACCCCATTGTTCTTTAAAACAAATTAAAGGAATTGTATGATCACCAGAAGATCATTATTCTTTCAAAAGCTCATTATAAATGGGTGTATTGGATCTCTACATTTATGGCAACATATCAAACAGAATTATATGGGCCCAATAAAATAGCATGTAAACCATACAATTGTTGGATAAATTTGAAAGATTGATCTATAAGATGTTTACATGTGAGATTATTATTAGCTTGCAACCTGAAGTTTGCAATAATGTTTGAATAAATCATAATGTTAAGTGAGCAATTTCCAGATTATATGATCCATAAATCATTTATTAAAGATTCCATAAATAGCTAGATCAATACTTATGAGAACAAAATTTCTATGTTGGTATATTTGATTTTATATATTGCAGCATTTATATAAGCCAACAAAATTCTCCTGATAAAATTGGCATTTGGTCAAGAGCCTGACAAATTCCATCTAAAGGATTGCATGTACAATGCTTATTAATCCACCACAATGAAAATAGATGGATATAGAAAGAAAGTTGAAATAAATGTTGTGTA
Source organism: Acacia pycnantha (assembly GCA_025563575.1). Taxonomy (NCBI): domain Eukaryota; kingdom Viridiplantae; phylum Streptophyta; class Magnoliopsida; order Fabales; family Fabaceae; genus Acacia; species Acacia pycnantha. The sequence goes on along the minus strand of JAMWYP010000150.1, from coordinate 242,663 downwards.
AGACCTCCATCTTCTCGTTCGTCTCTAAAAAAAAAAAAAAGGATGTATCTAAACTAAACAAATGGATTTAGGATACTTATACTGCATCATTAGTTGATTTTCATTTGACAAAGTTTTCCTAATATGAGGAGGAGAAATTGAATAGCTGGAAAAGAGAATAAAAGGAATGCATTATTACCATCAAGTATAGATCCTATAATACTCTAAAATCCACCTTACTAAAAACTCTGTATTTTGGTAAGAACTTAGTGGAATAAAAGGGTGAATATACATTTCCGGATTTATAATCTATTGATTATTTTTCCAATCGAATTTCATTTTGGAACTAATTGTCAATGGTTGAATATGTGACCATATTCAATTGGCTACAATATGTGACATAAAATCACATAGAATAATGGCTATTCCCAATCTATAAGAGATAGGAAAGGGAATGGATGACACTCACTACAAAAAAAACGACCATTAGTAGCGGTTGAAATGACCTATTTGTAGCGGTTTTAAGTGATACTAATAACATTTGTAGCGGTTACTCAAACCGCTACAAAATCTACCGTGGCAAACTAATTTGTAGTGGTTAAAAAAACCGTTACTACATATATAGTGACTGCTACTATATCTGTAGCGGTTCCCAATGACCGACACTATATGAGTTGCGCTGATGTCTTGTTTTAGAGATTAATCGCGGTTCCAAAACCGCTACAAATTGATTTTGTTTAGACTTGTAGCGATTGTAGAACCGCTACCAATGATATAAATATTTTGTCGCGGTTAGATCACCGCTACAACATATGTTTTTGAAAAACTTTTTACCTCCAATTCTTTTGAAAATTTGTTGCAGTTAATCACCGCTACAAATATAATTCCCTCCATTTTTTGGCAAAAAAAGTTTTGCCACCATAAGTGTTAATTCTTTTGAATATTTGTAGCAGTTCTTAACCACTACAAAAAAATGCCGCCATTTTTTTGTCACAAAATTGATTCTTTTGAATATTTGTAGCAGTTAAAGTAACCGCTATAAATTATTGATATAGGGAAAAAAATTAATTTTTTTAATTATTGTAGTAATGAAGTAAATATTCCGTTATTAATAATTTATATTTTAGTGAAAATAAAAGATATTAAAATATGATATTTGAATATATAAGGTACTAATATAGGTGTAAAACAATGAGAATATGTAAGTATAATAAGAATTAATAATGAGTTAATTAAAATAATACTCATTGTAAAAAAAATGTGTGTGCAAGTCGATCGAATAATGTATGTGAAAGTAGAAAGAAAATTGAAAAATATATGTGATTCAACTGCAAAATAACAAAAGTTAGTATCAAAAGGGTAGAAGAAAAAAGAAATATTTCGATAATCATTAGATTTGATCCGATTGAACGGCACTTACCCCCTTCAAACAGTTAACCTCTTTGACAAAACGTAAAAATATGAGAGGAGGCGGAGAGAAAACGTGTGTAGAAAATAAACTGAAGCATATTAAATGTGGTTTGGCAGGGGTATTTATGGTGATATCTGCTCAACATGTTGTAGCGGTTGAGGTTTCACTTTTTGTAGCGGTTTTTATTAGTAGCGGTTATGGATGCGTATTTGTAGCGGTTGGTATCTCTAGCGGTTGTTTAGTGTTTGTAGCGGTTAATTAAATAACCGCTACAAATAATGTTATGAATTTTTTTTTTAAAAAAACGTAATAAAAAAATTACAGATTACAACGTAGGCATAATTTTTTCTCTCAATCTTCTTCACCATCCCTACAAAGAAAATTTGTACAAAATGTTACGTGTGAGGTGAATATGTTTGAATACAAATAAAAATTTAGTTAAATGTTATTATTTCATAAAGTGTATATTAAAAAACGTACCGAATTATAGGTAAATTGTCATCGCCGTCTGGGAAGAAGTCTTCGAAGCTGGCGGGCTGGAACGGCTCACAATCGTAGGCGACGTTATCACCATCGCCCATGTCGTAAAGGTCCCGAGGCTTTAAGTGAACCACCATATTCCAATCCTTGTGCCTCTCATCAGCCACATAATAAACCTTATGGGCCTCTGAGGCAAGAATATACGGCTCGTCATCTTCAGACTGACCACTGTGAATAGGCCGGGAGAAATTCACTGATGTGATGCCTAAGTCGTCAGTTGTGAGTCCCCGGGACGTTGTTGTATTCTCCCACAAACACTTGAACAGCGTCACGATGAAAAGGCCTTGGTAACTTATCTTGACCACATCATGCAGCTTTCCATAATATGGGACGTCACCAAACTGCATGTTCCCGTCACTGCTGCTCGCATAATTCCTCGTCCCAAACATGCCATATACACCAGAGTTTTGGGTCAGCAATCCCCGACCTCGTGAGACGGTGCAAAACTTAAAACCATTGACATTGTATGCCGTAAATCTATGGGCATGGTCAAGTGGGCCTAGCGCGAGAGCTCTGAATTCTGGTGAGTGCGGGTTGTGGTCATTCATTATTCTCCTCCTAAACCAACCCTGGAATTCTCTGTGGACCTTTCTATCAATTTCGAAGGATGACTGTGTACGGATCCTCAGTTCACGCTTCGCATGACTCCTGAATTCTCTGCAATTAAACATGCAATGACGAGCATGAAATTTGAGTATAAAATGTAAGGAAATATATAGGATAACACACACACACACACACATATATCTCTGTGTAAGGAAATATTTGTGAGTGTGTGTGTGTGTGTGTGTGTGTGTGTGTGTGTGTCTGTGAGTATAAAATGTAAGGAAATATATAGGACAACACACACACACATATATCTGTGTGCAATCCTTACTGAAGGTACGGTTCAACTTTAGTGCAATTAATCAAGACATGTATATGTGCTTGAAACTTCTCAAGTGCCGTGAGTTTGAATTTCTCACTTCCGCCAACTGGTTTACCAACACGAGGGATTAACAACTCTGTTGCTGATGGCTCTGGCTCTGGCTCTGGGCAATCGTCTACACGAGGTGGTCGGTTGAATGACGTCTCAATGTCATCAAAGTACCTGGAACAAAAATACAAGACCTCATCCCCGATATAACCTTCTGCTATTCAACCTTTAGGCCACGCCTTATTCCTCACATAAGATTTCAGTTTCCCAAGAAACCTATAAAATAGAGAAGGAAAAATGTCGATGCATCAATGGTTAAACGTGCGACTAGGGAGTAATGCTAAAGTAATTATTTTTAAATGAGTACATCTCAATAGGATACATCCATTGGTACTGAACTGGGCCAGCAAGTTTTGTTTCGTGAATAAGGTGTACTGTCAGGTAAACCATGACCGTGAAAAATGTCGGAGGAAAGATAATCTCCAAATGACACAGCGTAAGAATGATTTTCTGCTACAACTGGTCGAGCTCCTCCACGATCAAAACCTTAGAACACAACTTCCGAAAGAAAGTACAAAGCTCGACCAAAACGATAGACACATTGAGAGGTAGGGTATTTTTTATAGCCAGCGGAAGTAACTGTTGCATAAGCACATGTGAGTCATGACTCTTCAACCCAATAACCTTTCGAGCCTGCACATCAACATATCGTGATATGTTGCTTGAATACCCGTCAGGAACTTTTATTTTCTTCAACGTCACGAGAAAGATTTCCTTATTCAGTTTTATTATTCCTAAGTCAATTTTGACAAGGAAAAAAAGGAATGTTTGTCACTTAGATAAATTAAGGCATAATAACAACAAAACTATTACATATGACCTTGCACACATAGGGAATAAAATTTAACACATGTGAACCCTATAAGGGGACACATATTTCGGTCCATAAGGAGCAAGGGGGAAATGAAGACTTGAACATGTATCAAACATTGGAACAAAAGTCAACAAGTCAAAGTGCCACATGTCAAGCTAGTAGGCAAGATGATCAAGATGTTCTAGAAGAGGGACACCTAAGCATGTGATTAGGTCATCAAGATGACAACATTTTCTAGCTCAATAAGGCACTAATTTCGGCCAAGGGAGGAAGGAGAGAGAAGAGATGATGACTTGTTCAAGAAACCAAAGCAAAGAGAGTTGGTGAGAGTGGTTGAGGATTTTGGGCAACAAAGACTCATAGAGTGGTTGGCTCATCAAGTCTTATACACCTAAACACTCTTCTTGCAAGACACTTCAAAACCTCCTTCTTTACACATTTTGGATGGCACAAGCAAGAGAGAAAGCGAGAGAAAGTGAACTCAAGCTAGGAAGAAGAGAGAAGGAAGAGGAAATCCAAGCAAGTTAAGGTAAGTTCATGTGATCTTGTCACTTACTTTCTCATCTTCTTATGTAAAGCCCTAGCCCTAATGAAACACTTTCTTTTGGCGTTTTATGATGAAGAGGCCGAAACTTTGAAGGAGGAAAAGAAAGAAGGAGTTTCCACAAAAACACAAAGATCAAGTAAGTTGGTAAAGATCCTAACTTTCTTTGTGTTATTTCATATGGTTGGCTAAATCTTAGTTTTCTTCGGTTAAAATGGTTTGTTCATATTGTTCTTGGGACATGGAGTCATGGAACCCTAAGGAGTCATGCTGCCCAAAAGAAAATCAAACATGATCAAAGACCAAAAAGCCAAGAACAATATGAACAAATGTGATCAAAGACCAAATAGCTTAGACTAAACTAAGCTAAAAATCATGACTTTGTAAAAAAAAGGTTTTCTTGGTTTTAAGGCTATATTTTGGCCTAAGCATGAAAATGGTAAGGAAAAATTATTTTCATGATTTTGAGGTCACCAATGTGTTTAAAATGAAAAATGGAGTGGAAACATGGTGAAAAATGATTTTTGGAAGCAAAAGATCAAAGTTGTACAAGTTGCAAAAATATGCTAGTTTTGGTTTTTCTAGAGGTAGTCGACTTGTATGTGATTTTTGACCAATCAAATGATGTCTAAAATCATGAAACTTTCCAAAAATAAAGTAGACAGAGAGAGATTTATTTTGATGGGTAATATGTAATTTTTGGAGCTATGTACAAGAAGTTACATACTTTTTAAAAAGACTTATGTTTCTGGAAGTGCAATCTGACTAGTAGTGATAGTGCTTGATTTTTTATTGATCAAATGATGTCTAAAAATCATGAAAAATTTTAGAAATAAAGTAGACAGAAAGAGATTTATTTTGATAGGTAATGTGTAATTTTTGAAGCTCTATACAAGGAGTTGCAGATTTTTGAAAAAAGATTTATGTTTATGGAAGTGCAATCTGAACAATAGTGATTGTGTGCGATTTTGACTAATCAAATCAAATGATGTCTAAAAATCATGAAACTTTCCAAAAATGTAGCAGATAGAAAGAGATTTCTTTTGATAGCTCACAAGAAATTTTTGGAGTTTTGTACAAAAGAATATGGATTTTTTTCAAACTGACTCATGACTCTGGAAGTATAATCTGAATAGTTGTGAAACTTTATTATTTAGGGAATAATTAGAAATATTCTGACTACTGTTGAGAGTTTTTCCCTAAAAATAGATATTTTATGGGACCCACAGATTTTGGGATCACATCAATTGGATTCTTGTACATTTAATTATGATTTTTGAAAATTGCTGGACATTTCTGGACAAAAATATGAATAGTCCGAAAATCAAGTACAATAAGTCAAAGATGTAAAACTTATTATCCTATATGAATTAAAGAGGGACTTAAGGGACAAGGCAAACCCTTTTTAATATTTTAAAAATGGTATTTAATATAATACCTTCCAAAATAAATAGGAAATTAATATTTATAATGGTATTACTTTAGGATATTAAAGGAAGTCCGAGTCTTAAGCGCCAAGAATTAGTATTAATTACGCGAAATTAAGGTTGATAACTTAATCTCCTATTCCTTGTGTTTTTATATATGCCTTGTGTGTTCATGTTTTATGGATTCTTGGCCGGGTTTGTATGCCCGAGTCATGTGTTTTATTCAACTAGCTGTGGATTATTGTTTTATATGATAATGCTGCATTCTTATTTTCCTAACTAGCGTTGAGGATTCATATATGGGAAACATAGCACTTGTATGTGCTTTCAATGTTAACGATGCGATGTGTTTGCTGAATGCTTTATTTTATTCTGCAATATATGAAATATTTGTCATGTATGATTTGCACTTTGAATATGAAATTAACCGTTACCTTGGGACTCGTTTGATCACTGAATCTCAGACATACCAAAAGATTCAAGAAGATGTTATGGATTGGGGAGTAAGACGGTACAGGGCCGTAGAAGAAGACTGTGAAGGAGGGGATTTATTTTAGTGAATTTTTATATTCTAATATTTTGAATTATATATTACTAACTATTCGACTGACATTAATTCGTGATAATTGTATAACTAAGTACATCTTCCATTTCCAAATTTTAAATTGTATCACGTGTATATTCCTCCTGGAATTTAAAATTAACTAGCATATGGCTGGACATATGTTATCAGTTACTCATCTCCAAACGTTATGCATGCTTTCTGTTGCGAGTTACTCTAATATGTTAACTCCATCACTTTGATAATTACACGCTGATTAGATTAATAAGAGATATAGGAATATAATTAGACATCATAATGGACTTAAAATTAGGGGCGTTACACTATCACCCCACCATCCTCTTGTTTGTAATCACGATTTCTTTTTTGTTGATTTATTAGTTGTTCATGGTCGATGACTTGATGTTGGCTGTTGCGGATTTTGACCACTATGAGTCCAACGTAGAAGGGGATGTAGAATGCCATAGAAGATTTGGGCTCCATGACTCTGCACTTGTGGTTCAGCATGCGATTGTGGAAGATGATCTCCGAAACAAAATGGGCCGTCTAGTGCCACGTCGGAACTATATTCTCCAGTACAATTTTGGTGGCCTGTTAGCAATGTGAGTTGGCATAGATGGTAAGGGATCCAGGACTAGGCCCTTGGGTCGTGGGTTCGATCCCCTCTGCCGTCGCTGGGACTCCTTTGGTAGGCGATCTCGTAAGTGCTCATAGAGCCCGGGGCCGTGCCCTGACTTTGGTGGGGGACTGATGTAGAACCCTCCAAAACTTTTTATTATCAAAAAAAAAAAAAATTGGTGACCTGTTGGCAACCTGGCCAAATCCGTCGTTTGAAAGCGCATCGCAACAGGAGTTACACGGATTTATGTTGTCACAATTCTTGAGAATTACCTATGAAGGTTCTGGGAAGGTCATAGAAGAAGACTCTACCAGAACCACATTGGTCATGGTCGTCGGAATTCTCAATTAACGACATTTGAACGATGGCGATGTTTCTCAAGTGACGACGTCTAGACCAGTCAGTAACTTATTCTGTTCTTAAGCAACTACATCATCCTCCATGTCACCCACTTTTAGTTAAAAAAAAAAAAAAAAGTCAAACTAAGGGTCAATGTGTATTTTTACACCTATGTTAGAAGTTCATCGTCTCTTTTGTCTCATAAAAAAATTTTTGGTGTTAAACTCACTTTTGAGGAAATCTCATGTGTATTTTTACACTTTTAACCCTTTAAAATTTATGAAACAAAAGTAGTCAATATCTGTAACATCCCAAATTTTAAGATTTAGAAATAATATAAGGGGATTTATCATGGAAAATTTGCCATAATTATAATAAAGTAAATAAAAGGAATTTAAGGCATATTTTCCTGTAAATTAAAGGCAATCCAATTGGGAATAATTATTGGCCAGAATATTTTGGAGATAATATTTTATGGCCAAAATAAATTAATTGAGGAAAGAATAAAGTCCAAAAAAAAAAAAATTGGAAGGGATAATTTATGGCCTAAAATAATTATTAGGAGTTAAGGCCTAAATTCCATGATTTTTAGGAAAGTTGGCCAAGTGATTAAATTAAGTATTTGGAAGATTAGGAAAATTATTATTTTTTCCTTGTAATATAAAAAAAGACCGGGGGGGGGGGGGGTGGGGAGAGACTTCCTAATCCATTACCTTACATATACATTTGGTTTATTCATTTAAACACTCTCATCTCAGCTAAACCAAAAAAAAAAAAAAAAACCAGCACAGTAGGGTCACGTTTTCAGACTGCAACACGTTAAACACAATGTCAGCAAGAAGGAAACCAGATCAAGACAGCAGCAACTCCACCATACTTCTTGAGCCAAATTCCACCCTTCCCTCTCATTAGAAACAAGCTGCGTTCTTGCAGCAACCTGGAAAGAAAGAGACTGAAAGTGAGACGAAAAGTCAGAGAGCAAGAGACGGAGAGAGTGTAAGTCCTTCATTCTCACCCTTTCCTTCTACCATTCACGAGTAGAAAGACAAAAAGTGAGAGAGAGACCGAGAGACATCACCAAAAGAGAAGACAGAAACGCAGGAACAGAGGCAGAAATTCATGAACGTGGGAGGAAGGAAGTTGAGGGAATCAATGCTCACGTTGCATGCAAGCTTGAGGAACGACCAAGGTGAGTTCCTTAAGCCTTTCCCTTCTTTTTTCCATGGTTTCTACACGTTGGGTTTGTTTGTTAAGGGAAGAAAACGCTGAAAAACCGAAACAACTCTGTTTTCGGATTCAAAAACAGAGCCATAGTGTGTGCTGCTGTTTCATGGTCAAACATCCGTGTTTTTCCAAGAAATTTTTACATTAAATAGTAGACATCTTAACCTCTAAAACGATAAAATAAAATAATAATAATAATAATAATAATAATAATAATAATAATAATAATAATAATAATAATAATAATAAACCCAGCCAAAACGGTGTGTAAGATTGAGAGTTATGATTTTTTAAAGTTGGAGGTTGAAACTACAAAACGTCAGAACGTGGCAGATCAGTTTCGGGCTTGATTTTGAAATGGAAAACCTTTGAGTTTTTCCTTGATATTTTTACAGTAAATATTAGACATATCAAAATTTCCAACGAGTCAAATAACATCCAAAACGGACGTGTAGAATGAGAGATATGATTTTCCAAAATTTAGCCAAAATCTGGAAAGTTTTCTGCACTTCCGGTGAACAGTGATTTTCGGGCTTAATTTTGAAATGGAAAAACTTTGATTTTTCCCTTTAAATTTTTACAGTAATTAGTATACTCAATAAGGTTTAAAACGAGATTTGGAACACCTTAAACGGAGGTCTATAGCTCGAGATATAATTTTTGGAAGTTGAGCTAAAAATCTGGACAAATTCTGGTATGCTTCTAGAGCATGAAAATGACGTGGCATTTTGGACCAATTTAACCTTTGATTTTTTACATGAAATTTTCCAGAAAAATAGTAGACACATAGAGGTTTAATTTGATAGGTAATTTTTCGAATTCCGATAAGTATTGAAGAAGTTATGATTCTTCAAAGATTGATCAAGAAATATGGGAAATTCTGGACGTTGTTTATATTTTTTGAAAGTATGGAATTTTCTCAGCCATAAATTAACTTAGTGAATTTAATTTATGAAAAAACACTTATCAAGGTTTAAGTAGAAACTGGAATCACTCCATTTGGAGTTGTATCAATCAAGTTATGAATTTTCTAAATTCTCATAAAAGTTAAAGGCTGAATTCTGATAAGTCTTAAAATAGTCACGCAAGTTGTTAATTATGCATAACCTTCAAAGTAAAGGTTTTTCTTCTGGATAACTTGTCTATTAAGGGTTATAAAGACTCTAATGTGACAAGGACAAACCTTCTTAACATTTTTAAAGGACGTGACTCTTAATAAAATAGATAAATAAATATTATTTATTAAGAAGGGTATTTTTAGTAAGGGAATTTTTAGGGGTTAATCTATTTTTAATCCTCTAAAAATAATTCACGTAATTAGTTACTTTACGACGCTAGAAGTGACTAATGATAATGATAAACATTTATAGACATACCTTGACACCTCTACTGATTCCAGCACCTTCGGACGAATTAAGGATTCAAGTTTGAGGTGGATAACTGTTATCATATTAGCTTGTATGTACGTATTTCATGTATGACTGATCATGGTTGCTAGATAATTTGCATATGTGTATCCTAGCTATGGATTGAGGCTGCGGTCCTTAGCCGAAAACTGCGGTTTCGGTGCGACTAGATAATATGCATATGTGTATCCTAGCTATGGATTGGGGCTGCGTGTCCTAAAAGGCTGTGGTCCTTGACTGATAACTGCGGTTACGGTGCGACTTGTTTACTGTGAATTACTCTATGCTTATACATGTGTTATACTGTGATTTATATTTCATATATGCATATGAGATTAACTGTTACCCCTGGGGTTCATTCATTTGAACTCCAGACCGCATGAAAGAAATAGGAAGTGGATTGGGATCAAGAGAGAACATACAACTGTAAGGATTACAGCAGAAGAGTTTTTGGAAAATTATAAGTAGATAGACTGTACTTTATCGTTTATCATTCGTCTAGTTTTGGATTATTGTATTAATATTCCCCTATGGGATAGAGATCGTTTGCGAAAAATTTATCCTCATGTTTTCGAACTAAGTTATTTTGTTAAAATTTTATTCCGCAAATAAGTCGTCCAAATCATTTAAATGCCTGTGCGCTATAACTCTAATGAATAAAGGCGTATTAAGGACGGACATTACAATATCGAAAGCGAAGTAGTTAATAGTGAAGCTAAAGTAGTAAATAAGGTCTCTGATGTTAAACATTTCATAATAACTACTTTACTGCTTTAGCTTCACTATTAAATACTCCGATTTCGATATTGACTATTTTTGTTTCATAAATTTTAAAGAGTTAAAAGTGTAAAAATACATATAAGATTTTTCCAAAAATGCACTCAACACCAAATGTTTTTTTAGGAGTAAAAAAAAGTGACTATGAACTTCTAAAATAGGTGAAAAAATACACATTGAGCATTAGATGACAGTCAATGAGACAGTGTTTGACCAAAAATTGTGACTCAGATGCTGATGTGGGTTATTAAAGTCCTAGCTGGCAGACTTCATTGTTGACCAAAAATCAAGCACGATGCCAACCATGATCAAAATTTGCTTGCTCTGATTCTGTGGAGATTTGAGACAGAGCAGCAGATCAACAAGTGCTATTTACAAATGCTACAAGGCTCTTAAACCACATGCAGATTTCAATTTTAATTTATCTCCGTCATCTTCATCATATTCTTTTTAAACTCCACAAATTTGTTTTAACTCAATCACATCTAATTTTATATAAACACTATTTTCGTCCAATTTAAGTGTCCTTCACATTCCGTCCTTTTCAATTTTCAAAAAAACAAACAAGAAGAAGGCGAGACAGATATCACTTGGTAGTCAAACATTGCTCTTTGCCAACCTGAAACATTATTGTTCATTGCATTTTTATCTTTCTCCTTCACTTCACAATCTCGTTTCGTTCTTTGATTCTGTTAGTGTACACCCAAATCAAAACCATGGCTGATTTTATCACTCCACATATACTTGAAAGATGTGGGGATGTACATAAATAAAATTCTTATACAAGGAAGGAGTCAAAAGTTATTAGATGTCCCTATAATTATAATTAATATGTACGGAGTATAAAGATATGGCAAGTATAAAATTAATAGGTAAGAACTTGTACATAGTTGTAAATAGGGCAAAAGATTAATTATAAGCGGGAGGGGCGGATCATGTGACAGAAGCATGTGGGTCAAGCTGGCAAAGGCTACAACTTTTCAACGGATCTGATCATCTGCCAAGAACGTGGCGGTTGATTCCTTTGACTCTTGAAAGGGAACTTGGGAACGTCACCTGATCAGTTGGTGAATGTTGAAGTCTAAGTGGGTTTTGATTGGTGATAATGTATCGGCCAATAAAAAGACCATTGACTTGCCTACTCTAAGCCCAAGACAAAATTAAATTAATGCAGCCCTCACATGCTACGTGAGATTTAATATTCGCACAGAGAACAATCATTATTGTTCATCGCTTGGTAGTCAACCATTGCTCTTGGCCGACCTGAAACATTATTGTTCATTGGATTTTTATCTTTCTCCCTCACTTCTCAATCTCGTTTCGTTCTTTAATTCTTTTGGTGTACCCAAACCAAAACCATGGAAGCCTTTATCACTCCAGCCTTCAACATCCTAACTTGTTTGTATGGCTATTGCTCCAAATGGGCAGATTCAATACGCAATCTACGAGACAACCTCGACTCCCTGAAAAATACTTCAGATGACCTCAATAACAGGTATCTTGATGTCAAGATGAAGGTGGAAATGGCGGAGAATAATCCAGAGCGGAAGGTTTTGAATGAGGTAAGGGATTGGATGGGTAGAATAGAAGTCCTACAAATTGAAGTCAACACCATTTTGCAGCAAGGTGATCAAGAAATACAAGATAGGTGTTTTGGAGGTCGTTGTCCCAAGAATTTTCGGGTTAGCTACAAGCTAAACAAAATGGTCACCAAGAAGTTGAGTGACGTTAATCATCTTTGCAGCAAAGGGTATTTTGATGTTGTAGCAGAAAAGTGTCCTCATGATCTGTTCGAGGAACTTCCTGTGGATGAGACTGTGGGTGTAGAATCAACATTTGAGGAACTACGCTCATGCTTTCAGAACGATGAGGTTGGTATCATTGGCTTGTATGGAATGGGAGGGGTAGGCAAAACAACTCTGCTTAAGAAATTCAACAATGATTTCCTCTCAACCATAGGAGACTATGTGGTCATTTGGGTTGTGGCATCTAAAGATGTAGATCCAGGAAAAATTCAAGATGACATTATGAAGAAATTGCGTGTCCAATATGATAATTGGAATGATAAGGCAAATGTTGATGATAGGGCTCCTTTGTTATACAAGATATTAAAGAAGCAGAAATTTATTTTGTTATTAGACGATGTATGGGAAAGAATTGATTTGTTGAAATTGGGGGTTCCTTCCCCTAATAGTCATAATAAATGCAAGATAATATTCACAACTCGGTCGTATGAGGTATGTGGTCTAATGGATGCAAAGAGGCGCATAGGAGTAAAGTGTCTCACACCAGATAAAGCATTTAAGTTGTTCAAGGAGAAAGTAGGTGAAACTACTCTTGAAAACCCACTTATATGGCCTCTTGCAATGCAAGTGGTGAAAAAGTGTCAAGGGTTACCACTTGCTCTTTGTGTTGTTGGACGTGCCATGACAAACAAGGTGACTCCCAATGAATGGAAGCGTTCTTTAGAAATTTTGAGGAGTTATCCCTCAAAGATCCAAGGTATCGTTGAAGATGTCTATTACTTGCTTGAATTTAGTTATGATGGCTTTCCAAATCATACATATAAGTCATGTTTTTTGTATTGTGCTTTATTCCCTGAAGACAATAACATTCGAACAGAAGAGCTTATTTTACTGTGGATAGCGGAAGGTTATTTAGTTGAATTTGATTATGATATACATGAAGCACGTAAGCAAGGAGAAGATATAATTTCAAGTCTGAAATATGCTTGCTTATTAGAAGATGGTGAACAAGAAAACACAGTTAAGATGCATGATGTGATTCGAGATATGGCTCTTTGGGTAGCTTGTGATCATGAGAAAAAGACAAAAGTTTTGGTAAATGATTCTTCCAAGACTAGTGGCCTTCAAGTATACAATCGTGCAAAGTGGGAAGAGGTAGAAAAGTTATCATTTTGGGGCAATAGTGAAATATTTGTGAATTACTTCTCACAAAGACCTCATTGTCCCAATCTCGTCACTCTACTTATCAGGAATGTTTGGATGCCAGTCTTTCCAACTGAGGTATTTTTCCTTCCAAGTACTATTAGAGTGTTGGACTTGTCATATAGTGGTACAATAGAAGATCTACCTTCAACAATCGAGGATTTTGTAAACCTACAACACTTGAACCTATCGTACACTGCTATAAGAAATTTGCCAAAGGTGTTGAAGAATTTGAAGAAACTGAGGTTCTTGTTGCTGGATGAATTGTCAAATCTTGTATTACTAGAGGAAGTTATATCCAGTTTGTCATCCCTTCAAGCTTTTAGTACGAGGGGATGTAGATTTTCAGAGTTTGATGAAAATGTGTTGTTGCATGAGCTAGAAGGCTTAGATCATCTTCAAGATATACGCATTTGTGTCTCTAGCCCATCCTCTGTTAAAAAAATACTCATCTCCGCAAAATTGCAAAGGTGCATGTGTCAGCTAGTTGTTCAACAATGCTCAGTGCCCCATGACTTGTTCTTAGCACTAGGAAACATGGAGCATCTTGAATCATTAATAGTTGAGGATAACAAAATATCAAAGGATACTGAAGCTGCAAATATTGTGAGGAGCTCATTATTTCGAAAACATGAACATATGATCATGCTTCGCTTCTTGCATCTTAATAAGTGTAATAATGTACTTGACTTGAATTGGCTTATACATGCTCCAAACCTTGAAGTCCTTGACTTGTTCAAGTGTGATTCATTGGAGGAAGTTATAAGTGAAGATATTGGGATACTGAAAAATAATCTGTTTTCCAATCTCACTTCTCTTAGTTTGGAATCTCTGAAGAACTTAAGGAGTATTTGTAGAATAACATTACAGTTTCCTAGTTTCAAGGATATTAAAGTAAGGCGTTGTCCCAATTTAAAGAAGCTCCCATTTGATTCTCAAAGTGCTTTGAAAAATCTACGGCTCTGTGTAGGAGATCCTGAGTGGTTTCATCAATTGCAATGGGAAGACGAAGACACCAGAAATCATCTTTCATCAAAATTTAGAGACTTTTGATAGACGAAGCATTCAACATCATCTTTCAATATTTGGAGAAATCAGGTAATTAGCTTTTGAGTAAATATTTATTCATGTGTGATTATTATACTTTTGAATAAGTTATTTTCCCAAAACTTCATATGGATTCTTGCATGTTGAATTTCACGTTTCAAAATTTGTAGTATTTTAAATTAAATTAAATTAATTACCTATAGCATATTTAACCACAATACTACAAGTAGCATATAAGAAAATTTATATGTTGTTATGCTATTGCCCGCATATATGCCTTGTTTATAGAATTGTCTTGCACTGAAAATGAAGATAAATAGTAAATTTGTAAATATTTTGACATTCAGTTTAAAAATACTCAATTTAAACACATACCACTTATCTTATATGCTTTTAACATTCACAATTCAAATGGACCTTATATTAAATTTCAAGGGTAGTATCAAAAAAACCCAAAACCATACAATGAAACAATAAGTCTTTGTTTTGATCATCATAGAATAGAGCCAAACAAACACACGCAAGACCTTTTTCACAATTGTCAGTTTTAATCTTTCCTTAGCTACTATGTTAAACACTTAATCATATCGTTGGCTCTTTCACTTCAGGACCAAGATTCGATAACTCCAATCAAAGAAATAGAAGATGGCAAGAGGCTTAGGTGGCTTACCTGAGTCTAAAGCTACATGTCTTGTTCATAGACTTGCATAGAAGCGCACCGAAAATGAAGAAAAGTGGCAAATTAAATTTGTAAATATTTTGACAAGTAATTCTGTTTTTACTCTATTATTTGGTTTGTGGTTTTTTTGTTGGTAAGAGTTTGGTAGTTTGTGTTTGTATGGGTTGCTGTCAGCAGGTGGTGAGTTTTGTGACCTTATTTGTTTTATTTTTGCTTGAGCCTTCGTTTTTTTTTTATATATTATTTAATATTTTATCTTGGGCCTTCATTTTTTTTCTATTATTTGACTAAAACAAGTTTATGCATATCAACCCTCGTCCTTGGGTTCAACTGACGAAGGGGTCGGACTTCCTCACCTCAAGGGAGGGGGTTCGATCCCTGCATTGGTCAAGGCGCTGGGAGAGGCATCCTAGGGGTCTAGGAAGCAGTGGAAACGTTGGTAGAGGTGGAGGCATGTGTACTCTCTGTCCAGTATGCCCTGTGGACTGGGCTCCAAGCGCCCTGCCCTTGGATTGTGGGTGAGCCCAACCCCTTTCCTAAAATTTTTTTAGCAAAAAAAATATATATATATATATGCATATCATTAAACAAGTTTAATACCAACAGGGTAAGTACAAGTGGTAAGCGGTTTGTGTTGGAAGCAGGGACGGACCTCCAAATGTACACGTCCTATTTATAAGTCCCTTTTGACCAAAAAAATTGGTTCTATTTATAAGTCCTCTTAAAAATAAATGAGATTGTGACCATTTTACCCATATTAATTATACCAATGAAAATAGAAAGAGAATAAAGAGTTGAAAGATACCCAATGAAAATAGAGAGAGAAGAAAAAGTTAAAAGATGTTCATTCATAAATAAGGGCAAAGTTGAAAATTTATCCCATAATCATTGAGCTAACTAACTTTTTTTGGTATGTGTGTTTTGGTCAAAATTAACTTATAAATAAGACCAGAGTGGTACTCATTAACTAATTTTTAAGAAAAAAAATATTTGGGGGGCCAAATGTATAAATTTTTTAGCAAAATGTATAAATTTTTGGGCCAAATGCATAGAAAAAATCCAATTTGCATGAAGTATTTGGGACAATGGAAAGAGATATTTGCCGTGTCTCCCAAAATAATCAAGTTCGAAAATGATTTGCAGAAATAGGGAACCTGGGTCGTTTCCCCAACGAACTTGCAGCGGGTTTGATTAACAACAACAGAAAATAGAATCGAGTAAAGTTACCGATTAAGCACAAGCTCTTTGGACGAATCATGGAATCCTCAACGTTAGGTTGATCACAGAAGTTTAGCCGAGCATGGCTAGGAAAAACGAAGAATAGACGAAGAACGCGAAGAACATTGCAGAGAAAATAAAACTTCTGTATTTAATCCCAAAACTTTTAAAAACGTGAATGAATTCTGTTGTAGCCTCCATGTCACTTAAGTTTAACCTAAAAATGGAAAATGGGTCTGATGGTTCAGCCCAATACTAAAATAAAATAAAAGTGGGTTTTAAATTACAAAATTCGAGCCCAAAAAAATCCAGAATTATACATCCGACTTCGGCTCCAAAATTGACCGCCCTCTTGTCCGAATTTTCTCTTTATGTCTTCATAACAATTGTAGCTCTATGAATCATCTGAAATATGAGACAAAAATGAGGCAAATCCGATGTCTAGTTCAAGAGTTATGGTACAAATAGTGAAGCAATGTAAAACTGAAATTTTATCATTAAAAATGGCTAAAATGTAATCAAAGGCCCAAAGCCCAAATGAATATAAAAGCCATTATTTATTAACTAAAGAGTCCTAAATTATTAATCAAGAGATAAAAAGAAGTGTATAAAATATTCAATTATCAGACAAAAAAAAATATTTTGAGGGGGCCATGGCCCCCCATTGTACCAACAAAGATCCGTCATTGGTTGGGAGACTCCCACCAAAGCTAGGTACGCGACGCGGTTCGAATCTGGATTAGTCGAGGCAAAGCCCCGGTGAACCGGGTGGGCAACAAAAAACAAAGAGTGCTTAGAAAATAAAAAGATATGAATAAATTTTAATTAAAAGAAGTTTAATGATATGCATAAAAAGCGTAACAAATCCTATTTGATCTAAATAACTTACATTCCCTATTTGACTTTTCTTCTCTATTTTCAATTGAATTAGAGCAAAACTTTTAATTTTACCCGATGACACAACCACGAAATGATTCATCAGAAGGAAGCCTATAGGTAGTGACAAGCAAAGACCAACTAGCTTCAATATAATTTCAATATAAATGAAAAGGTTAAGGTGCAAAAATTCTTATGAGTATTTATTTAAAGTGTTTCTAATATAATATTGTTATGGACTCAAATAATGGGCCTGATATGTGCGAGGCCCAAGTAAAAGGCGCTAGGCGGGAAACCTTCCATGAAATAGGCAAACTGCCAATCACCCATGACTGTGCCGATAATGCAGGGATCATGCAGGATATGCCGAGCACACGATCAGAAGGTGGGAGGCGCACGACGACAGAATGCGGAGAGAAGGACGAAACCCTAAGTAATCTCTATAAATAGGGATTACCTACTGTGTACACACTAAGACTCACTAGTCCATTCTTTACCATTCGGCCTCACCGTGCATACACATCACTCCAAGGCGAATAGCCACCCCGTGTAGCACAAGTGATCGATCGGCGACCGTTGCTATCTCCTCCATAGATATCAGCGGGCGCTACACCAGATCCGATATCAATCATACCTAGCCCATTGAGGCTAGACATCTGTGTTCTATTACAGAACATTGGCGCCAACCGTGGGGATCGTCGATGTAACATCCCAACTTTTAAAAGCAGTATAAATTTTTTTTTATCAAACATCATTTCAAAATGATCAGAGTAGAGCACCGGAGCGATTGAGTAACTGATATGTGTATATAAAACGCCGTAAGTCTGGCTAATTACAACGGCGGTACAGAAACCGCGTGGTTCAAAAGTATATAACAAAAGAAAGGCTTCCGCTGGAACAACAAAACTAAAGTCTTCAGCCGGGTCTTCTACTCGGACTGCTTGCCTCTCTCCTCGGTCCTCGATCCTCCGGAACCTGACGCTATGTTAAGGGCTGAGATCCAGCGCACCGGATCTCAGGTAACGGTTAACCTCATGTTTATGTATACACATACAAACGATGCACATCCACAACATCATCAGCACATACCATCACTCTATCACAACCCATGCATATGTATTGCCCCCAAACATACAAACAAAACCTCTAACCACTATATGTACTCAAACAGTATAACACTCTTACACACATACCACATATATGCATACCATAAACATCAGAGTTAGTGTTACAGTACGCGAACGTACATACTCCAACAGTAATTAAACACACAACAGACATAAAGTCATCATCTATCACATACAATACACATATCACATATATGTATACAATAAACATAAGCGTTAGTGTTACAGCTCCAACAAGTAATTAAACACACAACAGACATAAAGTCATCATCTATCACATACAATACACATATCACATATATGTATACAATAAACATAAGCGTTAGTGTTACAGTACGCGAACGTACCTTCGTTGACGGTAGACGATACTTCCGTCGGAAATCGTACTTTTCTACGGAAAAACGTGAAACGGCTCGTCCTAAGCAACAGAACGGCAAAGAAATCGAGTTTCGATATCCTATAAGGGTAATATCACTTCTATTAGTGATTTGGCACTATAATCGGCATTTTAGGTAAAAATTACCATTTTGCCCTTATTGCGTAATTTCGCCAGAGCTTCGCTATTTTAACTCTAATCTTCCAAAATTTTGCCAGAACTTCGACCCCACCAATATTTTCGAAATAATGACTAAAATACCCCTAGCATATGATATCTAATCATACTCGGAAGATTAAAGACTAAACTAGCATTTCTACTCTAACTACCGTTGAAGTTGTTTATAACCATGGAAAACCAAAGTGAAAATGGTGTTTAATCTTGGTCCATGGAAGCATGCTGCACGAAATTCAGGGCTGATGTGGCTGCAAGGGAGTGGTCCAAAAGTAATGACTTATGTTGCTTTATAGCCCGGTCTAAGAGAATTTCCCCGATCGTACCCGATTCGCGTGATTTTGGAAAAATCTTAAACTTCTGGATTTACAACTTTGAAACCATTTCCTCACTCATTAGAAATGTCCAAGTTAACCTAAATTTTGATTCCATATAGGGCTCCAACTGTCCAGTTGAAGTTTCCTCGAAAAACGTGTCCGATCGCGTCCTGCTTTAACGCATTTCAAAATATCAACTTCTTCGAAAAATTCACTGATTCCAAATATGTCAAAATAAATTCAAACTCATGCCTAGATGTTGAGTTAGAATTTATTTTCCTTATATCCAAAAATATACCTATATGCATTTTTCCCTATTTTGTTTTATTAGGAAATGCACAAACGACTTTAATTTTCTCCCAAGAGTATAACTAAGACAAAATTCCACCGATCATTATTTTTCCCCGACTTTGGAAATCCCATTCCTAGATCACTAGATAGGATCCGTTTCCTAATTATTGAATTACTATTCACTATTTTTACTTTAATTAATTATAATATTAAAATATTACAACTTGCAACAATAATATCTAGATATTATTTTGCAAATTCTTATCAAATTTTGCTCCAACATTTCGGTCAAAAATCTGGTCCTTTTTGTTTAATTTTCGTTTTTATTTAATTAATAATTAATTAATATTATATAAAATAATTATTTAATAATTATTTTTATATAATTTTTACAAAATTTCCTATTGGTCCATACTTGTTTTTAGGCTAAAAATACCTAAACTCAACTATTTTTCTCCAAAATTTCCAATTAATTAGTAAACATGTTTTTACTAATTTTAAAACAAAAACCACTAATTTTAGGGTTTTACATAATTATTTCATAATTTCCTTTGCTCAGGTTTAAGTAATTAGCCAATAATTTCCTAATTACTTTATTATCACTTGTTGATAATTTTCTTACTTAGAACACCTCATTACCTTCAAACTCTTGCATTAACATTAGCATTTCCATGCCTCCTACATTATTCGATAATTTACAAGGGTATTATGGTCTTTTATTACTTTCTGGACATTCTTATACAGTTTCTCCAAGTTTGTAATTTAATAAATTACCTAAATTAGGGACACTATCCTTCCCTATTTTAAATATATTTTTACTTGCCTCTTTTATAGCTTTCACAGGGTATTTATAACCCATAATGTTTTTAGGGACCTACTTGCAAATTTTCAATTGTTTCAGGGACCTATTTGCAATTTATCTAATTTCAAGAGAAATTACCCTGACAACAAGGTAAACTCAATACAAGGTGTTCGAGACCTCATATTCACCTATTTTCAATAGGTATATTTACTCATTTATGATATTTTCCCTAAGTCAGATTTTAGGGTATTACAGTCGAAAAGATCGATTCTCCGAACTTTAAAAGCTACTCGTAATCACTGAGTATGGTTGCCTCCACCAGGAGTCGCGCTAATGCGCCTCGACCACCGCATCCACCAGAAGGACAACCTTCATTTCAGGATCGGTCAGAACAACATCGCAAGGAAGGGCGAACCGAGATCGAGACCGAGGACACAGCCCACTCCTCGCACCCCAGTCGGGTGCTGCAGAGGGGTCGGCCGGTAGTTCAGGTCCAGGGTATTCCACCGCCCCAGCACGAGTTCCAGATTAACCATCCCGACATACGCCTGCTGCACAACACGGTAGGATCGTTGGTTCGGCGGATGGACAACATGGAAAACCGGCATCAACTCCAACAGGAAGACAACATCCGAGTCATTCGGGAAGAATTGGAACGACAAAATGCCACATGGCGGCTAGACATGCAACAAATGCTAAAGGAGCAATTTGATGCCAAAGTAAACCAAGCCCAAGATGATGGGCATAATGACGAAGGCTCCAATAAGACGGCCAACTCGGCTTCTACGCCCGACGACCAAGAGCCATCCGTAAAAACCGACTTGAAGGAGGCCAAAGAAAAGCAGTCTGCCAAAGACCGTGCTACCAGAGAGGAGCCTCCACCGCTTAGCAAGTCACCAGCTCAGACAAATGAAGATACCTTTTTAGGGCAGTTCACGGACAAAGTCATGGCGGCCATGTACCCAAAGGGCCTAGATTCCAGGGAATTGCAAAAATATGATGGAACCCAGGACCCGTTGACACACCTGAATAACTTTAAAATGGAGATTATGGTGAAGGGAATAAGGGGAAATGTGGTACCCCAGTTATTTTTCGGAACATTCAGAGGAGCCGCGCAGCTGTGGTTTCATTCTTTGCCATATCTCTCCATCCCCGATATAAAGACGCTGGAGCAGAAGTTCTTACTAAACTTCACAACGAGTAGGCAGCAACCGAAGAGTGAGTTCCAGCTCGGTCAGGTTAAGCAGGGGCAAGGAGAAACCTTGGGCAAGTACCTGGATCGCTTTAAGAGTATCGCATTGCAGATCCCAGGGTTGAAAGACGAGGTACACCTGCATTGCATAATAGCCGGCTTGGATGCATCATCCCGGCTAAAGAAGTCGATTATCAAGCGACGCCCTACAACGTTGACTGACTTTCACGGACGATCGCAACAATATCTAGAGTTAGAACAGGTGGAGATGGCAGCCAGTACTGTGAAAGATCGACCTAAAAGCCCACCATACCGAGGAGGGAAAATCAGAGGCACACAAGAAAATCCTCGCGCCCGGACAAGAATGATAAGAACCGAGATGCTAAATACGAAAAATACACTCCATTAAAGGTTTCCCAGGCGAAGCTATGGAAAGAAGTGTGCACGACCGAAATGAAGAAGGTCGAAAGACCTCGGCCCCTTGGTAGGAGAGCCACGGCTGACAAAACTCGGTTTTGTGAATTCCATGACCAACACGGACACACAACCGAGCAATGCTGGGATTTAAGGGATGCGGTCGAGAAGTTTGTCCGAGAAGGCAAGCTCCAAAAATATGTCATCCAGACGTAGGGAAAGCAAGGTAGCAAGCGGCAGGGGAGGCCCGAAGCAAGAGTCCTCCCCCCGAGAAAATAAAAAGGGAGCATAAGAAGAAACCCGAAGAAAGTGATGAGGAGTTCCCCGAAGCCAAGTACGATTGCAATGTGATTAGTGGAGGCTTTGGCGGTGGAGGAGACTCATCGAGTCAGCGGCGGAAGTACCTTAGGGAGGTGCTATTAATAAGGAACGCCCCAAAGTTTAAGGAAGACTTAAGTAAACCCAAGTCTCCTGTGCTGTGTTTCACTGATAAGGATTTAGAGGATGTGACCCCGGGACATCATGACGATTTGGTGATCACGGGAACCCTCGTAAATTGCCGAGTCAATAAGATCTTTGTGGACAACGGAAGTGTCGTGGACATCATTCTTTGGGAAGCATACAAAAGGATGAATTTTGACGCTGACGTCCTGAAACCATGTAAAACAACCCTAACCGGCTTTAATGGGCAGGATACCCGTCCAAAGGGCTATGTTGATCTCAAGTTGACCCTGGGAGATGCACGAGCTTTCAAATCGGCGAGAGTCAGGTTTATGGTGGCGGACTTCCCATCGTCGTACAATATCATTTTGGGCCGACCAACGATTCACAATTGGGATATGTTGGTATCGTCCAAGCATCAAAAAATCAAGATGATTAGCAAGAAGAACGAGGTGGTCACCGTGAAAGGAGACCAAAAGCAGTCCCGGCAGTGTTATTACAACACGGTTAGGAATGAACCATCCCGGTTTCCACGTAACGATGTGGGCAAAATCACGGAAGAAAGTTCAGAGGAAATATCGGTAAACGTGGTGGAGCTGGACCTCCGCGAAGAGGAAAAGATGAAAACTGAGCCAAGCGGCGAGTTGGAAGATTTTCTGTTGGGACAGAGCCCGGCCAAGTTACTAAAATCGGCAAGGCACTGAATCCCGACAGGCGCGAAGAGCTGGAAAAATTCCTCAGGGCTAATAGAGACGTGTTTGCTTGGAACCCATCCAAGATACCCGGTATTGACCCAGCCTTTTGTTGTCATCAGCTGGTGATTCGACCGGGATCAACCCCGGTGTCTCAGAAAAAGAGGAAACTCGGTGAAGAGAGAAGAAAGGCTCTAGAAGCGCACGTGGCGGAATTGCTGGAAGCCGGTTTCATCCGTGAAATACAGTATACCACGTGGTTTTCTAATGTCGTCCTCGCCAAAAAACCCAATGGCAAATGGAGGGTATGCACGGACTACAAGTATTTGAACCTAGTGTGCCCAAAAGATTCATTCTCGATGCCCAATATTGGTCAGCTAGTTGACAATTCATCGGGATTCTATTTGTTGTCATTCATGGACGCATATTCCAGATACAATCAGATTGCAATGCACCTGGATGATCAGGCGAAGACCGCATTCATCACTGAGAAGGCTAACTATTGTTATAACGTGATGCCTTTCGAGTTGAAGAACGCAGGGGCAACTTATCAACGCATGATAAACCGGGTTTTTGAAGACCAGTTGGGTAAGAATGTGGAAGTTTACATTGATGACATGATCGTCAAATCTTTGAAGGAAGATAATCATGTGGAGGATCTTCAGCAGACATTTGATAAACTGAGGAAATATCGAATTCGCCTAAACCCGGCTAAATGCGCATTTGGAATACCCGCTGGAAAATCATGGGTTTCTTGCTCACAAACCGAGGTATAGAGGTAAACCCCAACAAGTGTCAGGCAGTGTTAGATATGGAGGCTCCACGGAGTAAAAAATAGGTTCAACAGCTGACTGGAAGGTTAGCAGCATTGACTTGGTTTTTACCAAAATCAGCGGAAAACTCTCTCCCCTTTTTCAAATTGTTGAAGAAGGAAGCGTTTGTCGGGTGGAATGCAGAATGCGAGGTGGCATTTAAAAAGATCAAACAATGCTTGGCAGCGCCTCCAGTACTAACCAGACCCGAGACAGGAGAGAGTCTGATATTATACTTATCCGTGGGCAATGAGGCGGTGAGCGCCGTGCTGGTAAGGGAAACCAAGGATGGCCAGAGCCCGGTGTACTTCATAAGTAGAGCCTTGCAAGGTTCCGAGTTGCGATATCAGAAGGTGGAAAAAATGGCCTTTGCTCTACTAGTAGCGGCAAGGCGGCTCCGCCCGTACTTCCAGAGTCATCCTATCGTGGTCCGCACTAATCAGCCCATTCGGTAAATCCTTCACAAGCCCGACCTAGCCGGGCGAATGGTGAGTTGGGTCATTCAGCTGTCTGAGTTTGACATCACCTACGAGGCTCGGCGGGCAATCAAATCTCTGGCGTTGGCGGATTTTGTGATGGAGCTAACCCCGGCAAGCGGGGATGACAACCAGAGTATTTGGAAGTTGTTTGTAAATGGCTCATCAAACATTAAAGGGAGTGGAGCAAGAATCATTGTGGAAAGTCCTGAAGGCGTCTCGCTAGAGTTGTCTCTGCGCTTCAACTTTTCTACATCCAATAACCAGGCTGAGTATGAGGCACTAATAGCTGGTTTGGTCCAAGCTAAGGAAAATGGGGCTCGTCGAGTACACGTGTCTACTGATTCCCAGTTGGTCGCTTCTCAGATCAATGGAACCTACCAAGCCAAAGGACCCCTAATAATTAAGTACTTGGGGAAGGTAAAGGAAATCACCTCTGAGTTTAACGAGGTGACGGTGGCACACATCCCAAGGGGAGACAATGTAAGGGCTGATGTTCTGTCAAAACTAGCAAGCACCAAAAGTCCTGGGAATCACCGTACCATCGTCCAACAAAATCTTGTGGAGCCAAGTTGTATGATGGTCATTTCGGAGTCAAGCGACTGGAGGAAGCCCATCACAAATTATCTGGAAAGAGGAATCCTGCCTGACGAGCCACTAGAAGCAAGAAAGCTCATGAGAACGGCAGCGTCATACGCACTTGTTAACGACGAATTATATCGTAAAGGTTTGCACTCTCCAATGATGAAGTGCCTGGCGGAAAATGAAGCCCATTACGTTTTGATGGAGATCCATGAGGGGATTAATGGTCATCACATGGGAGCTAAGGCACTGGCTAGAAAAGCAGTAAGAGCCGGATACTTCTGGCCTACCATGGCGGCGGATGCTAAGGCTCATGTCCAAAAATGCGACAGTTTCCAGAAGCACGCTAGCATCATCAGATCACCTCCGGCCTCCCTTCAAGTAATCTCTGCACCATGGCCTTTCTTCAAATGGGGGATGGACCTATTGGGGCCTTTTAATCGAGCGGCTGGACAGTTACAATGGCTCATCTTGGCGGTAGATTATTTCACCAAATGGATTGAAGTAGAACCAGTTGCCACGATCACATCAGCTAGGGTGCAGAAGTTCCTAAAGAAAAACATTATATCACGTTTCGGTATACCAGCCGAAATCATCACCGATAACGGAACGCAGTTTATTGACAAGGGTTTTCAAGAGTTGGTAGCCGAGTTTAATATCCAGCAACACTTCGCGTCCGTGGAACACCCGCAATCAAACGGGCAGGCAGAAGCCGCTAACAAAGTCATCGTAGACGGATTAAAGAAGCGAATGGAAGATGCTACGTCTAGCTGGGTAGATCAACTTCCTTATGTCTTGTGGGGTTATCGAACAAGTGTTCAGTCATCAACCGGAGAAACACCATTCAAGCTTACTTATGGATGTGAAGCCATGATCCCAGTCGAGATTGGAGAGTCATCTTGGCGGAGGGTCACGGCCCTCCAGCATGAAGAAGAAAACAATGATGCAATCCCGGTTGAATTAGATTTGATAGATGAAGTGCGGATCGCGGCACACTGTGGGATCTCGCAGCCAAGCAACTACTTTCAACCCGGTACAACAAAAAGGTGTGACCCCGGTCTTTCGACAAGGGGAGCCTCGTCCTCAGAAGGGCGGACATTGGCAACAAAAATGCTGCAGAAGGGAAGCTGGCTCCCAACTGGGAAGGCCCATACCGAGTTGTTGAAAACCTGGGTAAAGGAGCCTATAAGTTGGAGACGCTGCAAAAGAAGGCTTTGAAGCGGACTTGGAATGCTGACAAGTTGAAGGCTTATTATAGCTGAAGTCCTAAGAAGGGCGGTTTCATTAGAAGGACCCGACATGATCTTATTTGTGGGAGGTCGGCATGTTATCTCTTTATGTTGTTATCTCTTTATGTTTACATTTCTTGTAAGACGTTTTACAAACGTTTAGAATCTATCAATAAAGAAATGGCTTAGCCATGTTTCCACAAATGAGATCAACGTCTGCCTTCTGATAATAAAACATGTAGAAGCCAGGATATAAGAAATCCGGCTTCCAAAATCGTGAATGATTCAGATGTGGTGAGACCAGGGTACCTAAACCCGGTTTCAAAAAATCACATCACGGACATGCAGAGGACAGGGTAGTGAAACCCGTCCCGCCAAAATCATGTCACGACAAAGCATGGTGAATTCAGGGCAACAAGCCCGTTTTCAGAAATCGTGTAAAGTATAAACATGTAGAAGCCAGGATGATATACGAAATCCGGCTTCCAAAATCGTGTATAATTTAGATGTGGTGAAACCGGGTAGGTAAACCCGGTTTCAAAAACCCACATCACGGACATGTAGAGGGCAGGGAAAAGAATCCCGCCCCACCAAGATCATGTCACAGCTAAACATGATGAATTCAGGGCAACGAGCCCGTTTTCAAAAATCGTGTGAAGTATTATCATGTAGAAGATAGGATAATCAAGTCCATCCTCCAAAACCATAGATAATATAAATATGCAATAGTCAGGGTATCAAGATCCGACGTTCAAAAGCATATATAATTCGAACATGATGGTAGATGATAGTACCTAGTCTACGAAAATCATGTTTCGCCTAAGCATAGAAAGGATGGAGGAATTAAAACCCATCCTGTAAGGCCAAGTACGAACCTAAGCATATTCGGATTCTGAGCAAAGAAGCTCGTCTTTGAGCATCGCAAGTAAGGTACTTGTTTGTTTTATGATAACGACTTTGGTTGTTAGAAATCATATTGCGAACGCGTAATTTCAATGGCCCAGGGACAAACTAACACTATAATCAGGCATTTGTCTACAAGTTATAGTTCGAGTGAGCAAAACTATACAGAACAAGATTCATGGCTTACAGCCAGAAGGTTACAACATCAAAAAATCCCCCTACCAACACCACGCCAAGATAAATCTTCAAGGTTGCGACTGCGGCTCAGTGGCCGACAAAGAAGGCTGCTCGTCTTCGCTTCTGTCCGCCCCAGGTGGAATCAGCTTCCCCTCCTCATTGACATAGGCCTCGAGGTGCAGCCCAGCCATGTTTAAAACGATGTCAGGATTCAGGACCCGAAGTTGCTCCACCGCATTATGGAAAGACAGCTCGGCAGCCCGACCATACCGCACCAGCTTGGAGTTGGCAGCTGCAAGCTCCGCATCCTTTTCCTTCAGCACGCCTTTCAGAATTTCACCATCAAGGGTTACTTTCTGAATCACGGCGGCATCTTCCTAGCAAAGGACCTCGAGATGGCGCAACACGTCCCGCGCGGCGACTAGCTCGGCTTCCTTGGCCTCCAATCTAGAGAGCGTAGCGGCAGCCTCGTCAATGGCAGTTTCCAGTTTACCATTGGTGCTGACCAGCTCCCGACGTTGCTTCTCAAACTTGACCCCAAGGTCGGTCTTCTCCTTTTGCACCCTTTCAATGAGGTCGGTCATTTCCGAGAGTCGTTTAGTAACATCATCCAGTGCTTCCGACCGAAGGGCATACTGGGCCCGTAGCGCAGCATAGGGTTGCACCAAAGAAGCCGCCTGATGAGCATGCAGCTCAATCTCGGCCAGATGAAGCTCCTCCGTTTTGGTAGGCCTAGTGGGGAATAAAACGGAGCAGGCGGCCGTACCAGTTTTCTGATATCTTCCATCACCCCGTTAGTCCAAAGAACCCCTCCAGACATGGTTACATGGGAGTGAGGCATAGCGAAGGTAGATGGGCAGGAAGTAGTCGGAGAAACCGGTGTTGCAGTCGCCGCGGGCGGGATAGACGGAGTCGGAGAGACAGACGTAGCAGTCGCAGCAGCGACCTACTTATCCTTGGACTTCCTCGTCCTTTTCCTCTCCCGCCTGGATCCATCTGGAGCAGCAGAGCGCTTGTGGGGAGCATTGGCGACAGCAGCTGCCTTTGGAACAGCAGGTTGGCTGCCCATGGTGGGTTCATCGGCGGGAGGAGGAGGTGTAGCTCCAGCAGGGTTGGCATGAAGACGGAGCTCTCTAAAGAGATCAAGATGTGCTGGCCTTCCCATTTGTTGTCCTACATAGAAAAGAAAAGGTTAGCCAACAAACTTTTACACAAAGGGATCGTCCATAACCACAGAGCAAGTGAGCATATAATCTCATACCCTTGGGGGCTCGTCATTTAAATGAAGAAGAAGTAATATAGTCGGCGGGATCCATCAGCGAATCTAGGCCCTTGGAAAGGGTGGTAAGCGTCTCCACGGCCGCTTCCTCAGCTGGAGTAAGGCTGGCCGGGCTGGGAGTGTAATCCCCAGACTTAAACTTGTGATGGACGTTCGTCCAATACAGAGGGAATCTCCCTTCCAGCACCCCAAAGTCAGATTTCTTAAGGAACCAGGGACACTGAAAGGGAGTGGTCGTGACCTTGACAAAAGCCGACTTGAAGTTCTTCCATGACTCAATAAAGGCTTTAAAAATCTTGTGCTCGCCTCTCCCCCGGAATGTGGTCCACCCGAATCAGAACGTCCCCCTACCTAGGAAGGTATTCGTTTCCAAGGGGCATAAAAGGTCATGAAGACCGAGATGGTACAGTTGATGCTCAATTTCTTGCAGTGGCTCTCAAAAGCCATGGCGAACGCCCAACCATTGGGATGAAGCTGCGAGGGGGCCAGGTGCAGATGGTTGAGGAGATCGACTTGGAAGTCAGAAAAAGGGAACTTTACACCGAGCAGGGTAATGACGTCCCGGTAAAAGAAAAAGAAGTGAGGCTCGTGAGGCTGGCTCTTACTCGGCCGAACAACGGCAACTGACTCACCATCCAAGGGAAGGCCAACAAAATATCCATCCCCACGTGCACTTATACCGAGTTTAGGGAAATCCTCTGCGGTCAGGGTGTTCTTGAAGTCGGTAACTCTCGTGCTCACAGCCTTCTTGGGAGAGTCAGGGTTTCGAACTGATCCAGACGAACTGGCCTTGTCCGCCTGGGACGGCACCAAAGACTGTGATGATGATGCCATCTATGCCTAGAAAAAGAGAAAAGGGGAGAGTCAGCGAGTTAGCAAAAGCATTTTACCCGATTCAGGACTAGGGTAAAAACGCCCCAGGTCAATAAAACGTTCACAAGCGTTTTGATCATACAGGCCTAAAGATCCTTGAGAGCAACAAACCAATTCAAGATGGGAGAAAAAGATGAAGCGTTGCGCTCAAGGAGGAGGAACTGATTGCGAGCAGTTTGCTCGAACCCAGGAAAATGTGAATCACTCTTAAGCCTTCCTATTCAAGGATCATTTCCCAAACCCATAAACTTGAAGAAATCGCTCTCACAAACGGTGATGAAGAATCCACAAAAGTTTTTCAACACTGAATACAAGGTATAGAGAGTACCAAAATTAAAGAAGTTTTTAAAGAGTCGTTGGAATACCTGGTACGAGATTCTAGGCGAGAAACGAGCAATAGAACGGGCAGAAGCAGGCGAGAGTGGAGGCAATGCAAAAATGCGGTCAGTGCGTCGAGCGAATAAAGTGCCCAAAGGATGAAGAAAGAGGAGATATATAGATTTGGGGAAATTCAAAACGTTGGTACAAAGTTTTGAATTTGAAACGACAGGGGCAGGTGCGTAAGAAAGGCGAAAAGTCAGGATAACCCTAAAAAGTGCAATGATGTCGTTTCTAAAACAGTGTGGACATTAAATGCTCATGCCTTTAAAACGCCTATGGCGTAGCACCTACGTCTGGGCAGGCGGTGATACGCAGGGACGCGGCAGTCTATAAAGAAAGGACACGTCTCTTCATATCAATGTGAGCAGGCGAATTGCAGAAAAGTCATAACGGTTCATATAGCTGAGGATTATAACCGGATTTACACGATACTGAAAACCCGGTATGTCAGGCAATGGGGGCGACCGAGTTAAGGTGGCGCGGAAGGCCGGGGTCCTTATTAAAGGAAATTAGGCGTATTGGGACAAAATTAAATAAATGGAGGCCCAAGGAACGCGCTTAGTTGACCTCGAGTGTTGGAAGAAAATTCAATACTGGTGATCGCATACACTCAAACTTATATCAGAAGGATGAAGAAGACAAAAATCATCTTTATATTGATACTTGGTCAAGTTACACAGTTCTTTTACAAGGAAATAAATTGAAACTACTCGTCAACAGCAACGATTACAGGGTCAATACAAAGAAAGAAACTACATTTATGCATCCCCTAATTACAACAGGTGATGATGGCCAGAAACCTCCCACAAAGTTCAGGAGACCTGGCGGCGAAGGTCGAGCGACTACCCAACAAGCCACTTCATGTTGTGGAAGGTGCTTGTTGGGTATGCTGGAGTCCTTAGAGAAGTTTAGACAAGTCCAGGAGAACTGCTAAACAAATCTCGGACCTCCCCTGGTGGATGAAGAAGCTCTGACTAGAAGATGCTCAGATGAAGAACCCGAACATCTTCCCAAATCCCATACGAAGTTGAACCAGACGTGAAGACTGGCAACTACATATGGAGTCCCAGACACCCACCAAGCGACTTGCTGGAAGACTAGCAACTATATCTAAAGGTAAGCCCACAGGGCCGAACAAGCGTTTGCCTTCTTCGGAGTCTCTTTCTTGTTCCCCACATGGTTGAAAAAATTGAAGCGGGCCAGCAGATGATAGAGTGTGAAACTCTCACAAGAAGGCTCGTCGTTTCCATGGAATGTTTACCCAGTAAAGGAAAGCCAGAGAAGACCAGTGATGTGGGAGAAGGAGAAGTGAGGTACGATTGTTTATAGGCGCAGTGGAATGCAAGGGCCGCGCAGCAATAAATGACGCTTTAATGGAGATAGCGTTACGGGTTCCCATAAAAGCATCATTTCGGCGGTGGTCAGGAAAGCGTGAGGGATAACTGCGCGCAAAAACCAAGAACGGCCAAAAAGGCCCAATGGACGCCAGGATGTGATAGGGTGAGGACAGATGGAAAAGCCGAAAGGTCATCCAATCGGACAATGCCACGTGTCTCTATTTCACCCAAGATTGGGGGCGATATGCATGGGAAGAGTTCAAAGCAAGAAAAACAAAAACTTTGTACAATCTGGCAAAAACGAATCTCAGATGCCATAAAGACACTGTCGTGCTGTTAACTGGGCTGCCCGGGTTAAGACAAATGGTGAAGCATCACGGAAAAGGAGCCCGGTCCAGAGGCAAGTCGAGAATTAGTTCTCAGAGCTTAGTTGATACCGAGGTACATAGGGAAGGAACATCCCGGGATAAAGAGCGATTAATCTCGGCAGCCCAGAAACCCGAACTTCCGAGCTTGGGGGCAACTGTTATGGACTCAAATAATGGGCCTGATATGTGCGAGGCCCAAGTAAAAGGCGCTAGGCGGGAAACCTTCCATGAAATAGGCAAACTGCCAATCACCCATGACTGTGCCGATAATGCAGGGATCATACAGGATACGCTGAGCACACGATCAGAAGGTGGGAGGCGCACGACGACAGAATACGGAGAGAAGGACGAAACCCTAGGTAATCTCTATAAATAGGGATTACCTACCAGGTACACACTAAGACTCACTAGTCCATTCTTTACCATTCAGTCTCACTGTGCACACACATCACTCCAAGGCGAATAGCCACCCCCGTGTAGCACAGTGATCAATCGGCGACCGTTGCTATCTCCTCCATAGATATCAGCGGGCGCTACACCAGATCCGATATCAATCATACCTAGCCCATTGAGGCTAGACATCTATGTTCTATTACAGAACACATGTTTTTTGAAGATGCAAAAATACCGATGAATTTTCAAAACTAGAACAAAAATTCTAGAACCGTTAAGTTTTTTTTGGGTTGAAAATGTTTATCATAGTTTAATAAAGATTTGAACAAAATATTTTATTATACCTTGAAAAGCTCGGGGAAAAATGTGGGTTTTACCCCATTTCGATTTTTTTCGCAATTCAACATTTGGGCCAACTCATTTAACCCAACCCAATAAATGTGACAAGTTTGATAAGAAAGCTCATTCACACACTTGGTCACCTTTTTTATTTTTTGTTTTTTTGTTTTGGTATAAGTGAGGGCAAACACCCGAAAACATAAAGCTAATTAAACTATAAGGGATTTCCTTTTTTTTTTTTTTGCTAGAATTAAACTAGAGGGAAAATTAATCCCATATAATCTTGAGCCATTAAAGTCCTCAGGAAGACGGACACACATCCAAAAAGGAGGATTCAGTTAGCCCCTTCGTTGTTAATGTTAAAGCATCAGCAACTACATTATGTTCTCTTGAAATATATTGTAATCTCAAATTGCAATCAAGCCTCAGCATGCTTTGAATCTGTATAAACATCAAACCTTGGCATTCACTTATAAAATATATGGTCAAAGGTAACAATCCCAATCACACATGATGAGACATGTAATCTTGATAACATTTTATCCCACTGACATAATCATCTCAAATAAGATAAGGCTCGTGGTAGCTCCTCGGTAAAAAATAAATAAATAAATAAGCACATGTATATTTTTAGAGGTAATCCTATTTGAAATAGGATCAAGGACTAAATGTGAATATTTTTTTTAGTGAAAATACAGACTTTAATTCATCATGCTGTGAGGAGCTAACCTTTTCTACTAAACACAATGTTGATTTATTACGTCCTTCTCACAAATTAAACTTCTATTAAAGGATTTTCCCCACAATTTTCATGTATTTTTTACGTTTAAACCTCATGTTTAAACAAAGAAAGCTCATTCTACTAATACCAACGTCTGTTGGTTCCATATGATTATTTGGATGCGTGTCAGCGTGTGATTGTATACTGGGCCTTCTGTTTGACCATCCATTGGGGGATTCGTGGGCAATATAATGAAGTCATGGACTTGATCTCTCCGAATCACTTTTCCATCTGGCCTCTTTTTTTATGGGAAAATCATTTTCAGGGCCCTTTTAAGGCTGACAATTCTAAAAAATGCCTCAAAATTTTGATAATCCCAAAAAAGGCCCCAGGGCCTTTTCTAGGATTTTCAGAATCTTGGGTGAGTTGTCAACGAGGTTGATATAGTTGTTAACGGGGTACTGATATAGTTGTCAACGGGACTGATATAGTTGTTAGCAAAGTGTTGTTAACGAGCTGATTTAGTTGTTAAAACCTACCCGTTAACAACTATATCAGCCCCGTTGACAACTCACCAAAAATTATAAAAATCTCAGAAAAGACCCCTTTTCTGGGATTGTCAGAATCTTGGGGCCTTTTTTGAGATTGTCAATCCTAAAAGGACCCTGAAATGGATTTTCCCTTTTTTTATTAGACTGAATTCAAATCGTTGACGAACAATGGTTATAATTTATGAACTCCTTTTTTTTTGTTCTTTGGACTACCTTACATGCAATGATTATTTGGTTATTTTTAAATAATAAATGTTGTTGAAAATATTTTAGAAGTAGGTTTTTGTAAGGGTCAGAATCTGTCTTAATAGGACTATGTATGAACATATAGCAATTTTTCGTCTTCACAATGATGTCACTCTCAATCAGAAGCCCAAGCGAACACAACGAATCTACTTTCAGAATCGCACGTATGAGACTAATAGCAAAATGCATTAAACTATATGTATATGTATGAGAGCGTAGTATTTTTTAAAAAAAAAAGTGAATTTTTCTGTCACACGCACGTCTATTTATAGACAAAAACGCTCAGATGAAGTCCCATCGACGAACTGACGCGACAAACGATGGCGAACCGACGTGACTTCTTATTCATAACCTATGGGATTTAAACACAAAATCCAACAATAAATGAGTTTTTGATTTTCATCTATTTATAGGCTAAATATTTCATTTATTTTTTTAAGAAAAAATCCACTCAAATATTTATATTTTTTAAGAAAAAATCCTAATTGAATTCAGTTGAAGTAATGAAATTCAAATACATGCCCACAAATTTAACAACTTCCTGATTGGGCCATGAGGTCTAATTAAGAATTTCATAATCCTATTAAATGGCGATGTTATCCCTCAATTTTTGTTTTATATATTTTTCAAAGCCGCCTCATCCACACTCTCTTCCAAAGCTTCACCATATTCCTTCCCCTTCTCCTTCTCTCACTCCTCTTTCTCCCTCCTCCCCCTATGCTCTTTCATGATCTCTGGATCTCTAGGTTTTGAGTATTCTATTTTTAAGTTCTTTGTTCTCTAAGATTATAATCAGTGTTAAGTTTTTTTTTTCAGTAACACGGTGTTTTTTTTTTTTTGAACAATTCTAGAGTATTTCATTACTGAGGATAACAAAGGTTACAAGTAATCAAAACAAAGATAGAAACACTGCTAAAAACAAATACAACAAAATAAACTGGATACAATATTAACCGAACACCGTACATTAAATATATAAGAATAGAAGTAGAATCATGGACAAAATCGGCCTCCTCGATATCCAAGGCTAGAAGTGACGAGCAAGAAAGTGTTGGTTGGAAAACCCACCCCAAAGGGCACACAATCTTATAAGCAATAGCTGCAATTAAGTCAGCTAAATAGATACCCAATCCTGGGGTAAAGAACACAGAAAACCCAACCTCAAAAGAAAGAAGACCCTTGATGTCCTGAAGAACACTTATACTCTTCTGATCAAACATATCCGGTGACCTCGACCACACACTAAACAACACCTCTTTAGATCTTCCCCCAAGAACGCAGATCTGAGCTACCAAATGATAGTCGGATCTCATAACGTTCAAATAGCCAACCAACCAAGAGGATTTGAACGCAGATCTGACAGATCTGTTTATTTCCTGAGCCAAAAACACCTCCACAAAACCCAGTAACACAAAAAAAGAAACACAAAACAGATAAATCTCACCTCTACAGATCAGATCTGGAGAAGGAGAGGAGAGGACTCGCCACAAGGACGAGGGAAGGCCACATCTGACAAAACTCTGAGGGAGAGGACCATAGCTCAAAGATCTGGACTCCAAAACATCAAGACCGCAGATCCAAGATCTGGACACCAAACTACCACTCGGATTCGTCTGTGGCACAAAAACGGTGCTCGCCGGCGGCTTGTGCATAAGGCACAAACTGCCGGTGAGGGAGCAAAAGCAGTGGGACAGAAAGTGTAGAAAGGAGAGAGGTTGGAGAAAAGAGAGGAGAGAGGTTGGAGAAAGGGGGATCACGCGACCACTACCCCTGTTCAATCCAGTAACACGGTGTTAAGTATTCACAGTTTATGGAAAGTGGGAATATATCTTCGGATAATTTCGTATATGAAATTGGAATAAATTGATTTAGAAAGTCGTGTGGTTTTCTTTAATAATGTTTGACATTACTTGGAAATTACTTTTCCTGTAAACGCAATCCATCAAATTAATATTTTTATTGACACTTATGATTTATGGAGAATGAAATTTTTTTTTTTTTTTTTTTGACTAGAGGTTAAATTTAAGTATATATTGTCGAGTCTATTGGAAATAGTTCTTCTAAAGATATTTTTTATATCGACATGAATTAAATTTTAAAACCTCATTTGTAAGGAGTCAAAACTCACTTCACTAGAATCTATACCTATTAGTGAGAATGAATTTAGGAAAATTTCAAATAGCCTCCACTGTAGCAAAAAAAAATATCAGTAGCCCCAATAACAATCTGAATTATAACTACAGCCTTTTTTTTGGCCAAAATGAAATTAATTGATAGACGAAAAAGACACAAGCAACCCTGTTTGAAAGAAAGAAGAAAGCACTTAATTTGAAAGTCAGGCATTTTGAAACCTTAATCACTCTGAACTCTAACAACGATGTGTCGCCATTGACGTCTTGAGCTAGCCATCGCCGTTTCCGTTGGGCTCCGGAGGTTCACAATGAATCTTTGTTTGGCTCTCGTCATTTCGTTGTCGCTCGTGCAGCGAACGAAGGGAAGAAATTTGCAGAGGTTCAAGGTTAGATCTTCAATCTCAGGTGGGCAATAGAATTTTATAATTAAAAAAACGATATTCATAAGTGAAAACAATTTAAGGACGCCTCTGTGCCATATGTTTGATACCTTGTTTTGTTTTTTACGACAAAATTCATGGAATATATAAATAAATATAATTACAGTAAATGAATTTTCTTATATCAATAGTAGCGGAAGACTTAGGGCCCGTTTGGTACGGTGAAGATTTAAAGAGGGAAAGGAATGGAAGGGAAGATTGTGAGGGAAATTAAAAAGTTGAGCTGTTTGGTAGACATGGGAAGGCAAGTTAAGTTGAGGGAAAATGAATGGTTTGGTATGAAGAATTGAGTGTTAGTTAAGTGGGAATATGAGGTGAAATACCAAAAATGCCCCTAAATTAAAAAAACAAAACAAATTCCTGTAATTGAATTTTATTTTTTCTCAGTGGCCTAAGACGAATTAAAAAATGCCCCTAAGATGAATTATTGAGAATTCATGTGAATTCTCGAGAATTCACATTGAATTCTCGAGAATGTCTCCTTCGTCCCTCACTCTCGCAGCCAACATCCAAGGAAAAAAAAAAAAACTAGTCCTTCACCCTTCTCTTCCCTCTCATCTCTGCCTCTCCGTCGCCTCTCCTTCACATCGCCGACGCCGATCGTTCGTCCACCATCGCCGGCACCGCTCCTTCATCCACCATCGCCGGCACCGCTCCTTCATCCACCATCGGAACTTGGGACAGAGATGGAATGAGGAAGAGAGAGAGAGAGAGAGAGGGGAGGGTCGAAGCTTAGGGGCTTTTTTGTCTCACAGCATGACTTTCCCGGGAAGATCTTCAAATCCCACCGAAAATGGAAGGAACCAACCTTCCCACGAATGAAGGAAGATGGAGCGCCGCCGGAACTTGCTTTCCCGGAAGATGGAGCGTCCAAACGGTTATCTGCGAAGGAAGATGCTGAATCTTCCCTTCCCTTCCTGAATCTTCCGCCTACCAAACGGGCCCTTAGAGATACCTCTAGCCATTACTAAACTTTGATTTTTGAGAAAATTTATTAACTTTGCCAAAAGAATACGGCAAAATCGAAACAAAGTCAGATGATAATTGACAGGTCATTCTTTTGACTGACTGTGAGACACAGTGACGACAACTAGGTTAAGAGCCGTCATTAGTTAGGGAACCTCAAGAGAGAGCCGACTAGGTTTTCTGTCACTCTGGTATTTCCAGTCAATTGTCAACTTAATGTGCGTAATCTCACCATTAAAGATGTCACTTAAATGGCCGATTGAAGATTTACCGTTACTTTGATTTAGGCCTAGATCTGACT
Organism: Acacia pycnantha; assembly: GCA_025563575.1. NCBI lineage: Eukaryota > Viridiplantae > Streptophyta > Magnoliopsida > Fabales > Fabaceae > Acacia > Acacia pycnantha. The sequence continues at coordinate 204,945 of JAMWYP010000150.1, read as the reverse complement.
TATGGGCTATGCTCAAGAAATTTTATTATTTACCTAATTAATAACTAATAATTATACTCTCTCTGATCCTTATTATAAGACACCTACTAGCAAATTTATTTAGTCTTTTTTATAAGGTATTTTTTTTGTTTTCAAGGAGTATTAATTATTTTTTTCCATATATGCCCCTAATAAATAAAAGTAGTGGTGAGAGTAATAATTAATATAATATTAGAGTTTAGTGCAATTAGTAGGGGTAATATTGGAAGTTACTTAAATTCTAGAATATCTTTATTAACTTTAACTATTTTTATTGGTTTGTGAAAATAGTTGGTTGGTACCTTATAATAAAGACCATAGGGAGTATTATATTGAATAAAATATCTTGCAGTTTCTTCACTATGAGAGTTTTGGAACCTGAATCATTAGTTTCACTGATAGAAGCACCTATTGAAGGCATTTTTCATTCAATGTGAAGCAACTTTTCTCTATCTTGCCTTGGGTGTGTTTGGGATCATGTTTGGGCACCCGAAATGTAATACCCTAAAAATTTGTATTATGATTTAGTAAAATTATACCTATCAAAAATAGGTGAATATGAGATATCAAATATTAAGTTATAATTATTCTATTTTCTAAGGAGAAATCTCTTGAAAATTAGAGGAAAAACTAATAATGTGCCAAAATTACCAAAATACCCTTGAGAAGCATATAATAACTTAGAAAAATTATGAAAAATCCTAAAAGGCAGTAAAATGACCAAGTGAATTATGAGAGTATATTATCTCTAATTATGGTAATTTAATAAATTATGAACTTGGAGAAATTGAATAAGAATGCTCGAAAAGCATTAAAATGACTAAAATACCCTTGTAAATTATAAAATAATGTAGAAGACATGGAAATGAAAATGTCAGAGCTAGAATTGTGAGACAAGGGGGTATTCTAATTAAGAAAATTATCAAATTTTGATAATTAAGTAATTAAGTAATATTGGGCTAATTACTTAAGCATAAGCAAAGGAAATTCATGGATAATTATGTAAAACCCAAAAATTGGTGGTTGTTGGCTTAAAATTAGTAAAAATATATTTTCTAATTAATTGGAAATTTTGAAGAAAAATAGATGAGTTTAGGTATTTTTAAGCCTAAATGCAAGAATAGACCAATAGGAAAATTTTGTAAAAATTATGCAAAAATAATTATTTAATTAATTAAATAATTAATCAAATATAAAAAACGAAATTAAAAAAAATGGGCAGAAAAAAAAAAAATAAAATAAATAAAAATAGAAACTTAGTTTGTAAGTTATAGTTTTTTTTATAATATAAGTTATTTTATAATATAATTAATTGTAGTGAATAGTAATGGAATAAATAGGAAACGGACCCTATCTAGAGATCTAGGAATGGGATTTCCAAAGTCAAGGTAAAATATTGATCAGTGGGTTTTTATCTTCCGTTAGGCTTTTCCGGAAGTTAATTCTGAAGCCGATTGTGCATTTTCCTAATAAGACGAAATAGGGAAATTCTGAGAAAAAGCCAGATAGCCAAGTTGAAAGTTAGGAATTCAAAAGTCACGTTGTGACATCTGGGGAAGAATTGAGAATTTTTCTGGACATATTTGGAATCGGTGCATTCTTGTCCACGATCGGTAGCTTCCTAATTTCGTTACGAAATCGGACACGTCTTTCGAGAAACTTCTTTGAACATGGAATGCCCTGTATGGAATCAAGATTTAGATTAGAATAGACATTTCTAGTAAGGAAGAGAAGATCTTCAAAGTTAGTTAACCAGAATTTTGAGATTTCTCCGAAATTACGCGAATCGGGTACCGATCGGGGAAATTGGACCGGAAAGCTTCTGGAAGGTCACATGTGGCCACCTCCCATTGGCCAAGCCCTCTTGAATTTCGGCCAAGTGTGAAAGCAAAAAGGGAAGAAAGGGTTTTTTTGAAAAGTAGTGTTTGACGGTCCAGATCGTTTCTCACAAAGTTAATCCGACGGCCGAAATCCTTCCCTCTTTCCTTCTCTTCATTTTCACACCATTTCTTTCCTCCTTGACCGAATCTAGAGAGGGAAAGAAGAGAGAGAAGCTCTGGAAAAATTGTGAAGAAGTCTTCAACGGGTAAGTCCTTCGGTCCTTAGTCTTTAGTTCTTTCGGTAGTTTTAGTAGAACTGTTAGTTAGATCTAGGAAGTAGGAGATGATATTCCTATTCTTGTTTTTAAGCCTCATTGCATTGAAAGATGCCTGACGAGGTAAAAACATAGTAGGGATTGAGTCTCTGAAAGTTGAAAGTTAAAATAGCGAGCTTTAAGCTTTTGTAGTTCTTTCAATAGTTAGAGTAGTACTGCTAGTTTAGCCCTTTAATTTTTCAAGCATGATTGGATATCATATGATAGGGCTATATTAGTCCAGAATTTTGAAAATTATCATTGGGTCGAAGTTCTGGCAAAATTTTGGAAAATCGGAGTCAAAGTAACGAAGTGCTGGCGAATTTCCGCCAATTAGGGGGTCAGGGGTAAAATGGTCATTTTGACTAAAAATGTCCGTCGTAATGATAGATCCTTAACAAGTACGTTGTTATATTGATAGGATATCCCTGAATACGTTTTGACCTATGCATATATGTGCTATGTGTATTGTTATGGTATGTTTATTGAATGCAAATATGTTAGAACAGTTTTGGTGCCGAAGGAAAGGCTAGTCTATGTGGGTAAGCCATTAAGTCGCCGTGAACTCGGTGAGGCCCCCATGATAGACACTTACCTGGCCATTCTGTTCGGTTTACGGAAGTATGTACGTTCGCGTACTGTAACACTAACGCTGATGTTTATTGTATGCATATATGTGATATGTGTATTGTATGGTATGATTATATGTGATAGATGATGACTTTATGTCTGTTGTACGTTTATGTACTATTGGTGTATGTACGTCCGCGTACTGTAACACTAATCTGATGTTTATGGTATGCATGTATGTGCTAGGTGTCTTGTATGTGGTAGTTGATAGCTCTGTGATATGTTTGTATACTGTTGATATGTTTACGTTTGCCATGGGCGATATATCTGCATGCTTTTGGGCGATATATGTATACATGCTATTGGGCGATATATGTATGCATGCTTTTGGGCGATGAGTGCACATATACTATTGTTGTTATGATTGTCTGTAGCCTATATACTGTATATGTGAATATGAGGTTAACCGTTACCTGAGGTCCGATTGCAATGGACCTCAGCTCTTAACATAGCATCCGGATCGGGAGGACCAAGGACCGAGGAGAGAGGCAAGCAGCCCGAGTAGAAGACCCGGCTGAAGACTTCATTTTTGTTGTTCCAGCGGACACCTTTCTTTTGTTATATACTTTAGAACCACGCGGTTTTTGTACCGCTGTTGTAACCAGCCAGACTTACGGCGTTTTATATATACATATCAGTTACTCAATCGCTCTGTTGCTCTACTCTGATGATTTGAAATGATGTTTTGGAAAAAAAATAAAAAAATTATACTGCTTTTGAAAAGTTGGGATGTTACACGAAAGTACGTCTCATCAACAGTCAAAAGCAACTTTTTATGATATTTGGATCGGCATTTTCTTAATTGAGCTTTCAAAGAAAATATTGTTTTAAGCCAAAAGCTAAAATTTCATGTTTTTGGCATAGAGAGCAAAGAAATTAATTACCTTGTGAAGAAATGATAATGGGTCACACATTCTTTTATGAAAATATCATTATGGTATTTGTTATAAATTTACTTGGTAATGAAAGTTTTGGTCTTATTAATTATATAAATCTACATAAAGGTTAATATTATTTTTTATAACTTTGTCCTTATTTCTGAAAGTATCCAAAGAAAAATAAATAAATAATAAAACTTAAGGGGAATCCATAAAAACTCCCCCATTAGAAATTTAATTGGCATGAATAACTTGATAAGTTTATATATATAAAGAATTACAGTACTTTGATTGAGGTTGGTGATCATCTATAGAAATTCATACATTTCAACACATTTTCTCATACTTTTATAGGTTTTCGAAATCAATTTGTGCATAAAAAAGACATACATATAAAGAAATAAAAAGTGATTTGGTGAAACAATGTTCAAACTTTAGAAAATCTTAAGCTAAATATGAATAGTTTTGACTAGTTAAAAGAGTTTTAGTTAGCTCATAAAATCCTTCTTTTTTATAGGAGGATGATGCCTGGATGTGAAAGCTTGAGAAGATTATGAAAAGCCAAGGCGGAAAAAAAGAAAAGAATGCGAGAATCAAATGAAAAAGGAAAAAGATGATGCACACACTTGCCACGGGTTCGCCACTACAAAACCACGACGAAAATTAGTACTCCCTTCGGTCCTAATTATAAGACATATTTAATCGATTTTGGAGGAATTAAGGATAGAGGTTAAATTAGTTAATTTTACTCATATCCTTAAAATGCCCTTATATAAATTTGACACTTCAATTACCTTGTTAATTTCACATAATCCTTCATTCATATCAATAGGGATGTTTTAGGAAGAGATTGACAAAAATTAGAATGTTGTCCTATAATTAGGACGAAAACAAACCTCCAAATGTTGTCTTATAATTAGGACCGGAGGGAGTAATTGTTATGTGCAATTCAATGCCATTTCACCACCTATTCGCCATAGTGAAAGCATGGTAAAAATAAGTGACCATTCTCTGCAAATCCGTGTAATTTCGCTACTAGTTCACTATGGCAAAATATGGCAAACTACCTAAAAATGAAGCTACTCGTTTTGAATATCTGGTGCAAAAAAACATAGCTAAAACCTCATAGAGTGCCGAAAGTGACCATTATGACTTCTAGAGGTCAAAATCTTGCTAAGGAGAGCTTGGGAAAGGAGAGCCTTGAAGATATGAAACCTTGGGTTGAAGTTTCAAAGAGATTTGAGCAAAAAATCTTGAGTATTTCTTGTTCATCTCCCTTTTCTCTCATTTTACTCAAATGGTTGATGTTTTTATGTGGAGATTTTGGTTTGTACATAACATGGCTAAAAACCATGGTTTGTGAAACCGGAACGGACCGGCCGGTTCAGACCGGGAACCGGCCGTGAAACCGGTCCGGTTTAGGGTTAAACCAGTCTGACCTGGTAAACAAATTTTTTTTTTTAGGTTTTTTTTTTTTTGTTATTTTGCCTCCCACTACCGTTTATTTCTTCAGGTGAAACCGTGAAAGAGCTTTGTTCATATCGATTTAGAGCTTCGTTCCATTGTGCAGAGCTTCAGGTTTATTATTGTTGAATGTTTTATTTTATTTTCCTGAAGCTGTGTTAATGGAGGGAAATATTAATAATGAAGGTGCCCAGAATACTACCACACCCAATCTCGAGTCTAGCAATCCTCCCACACATTCTGGTGTTAAAAAAGATCATGCTTGAGAATATTTTGTCATCATATACTTGTTTTTGATATTTTGCTACCATGAATATATTGTCTCAAATGTAGGTTGTAAAGAAAATTGTTAGGAATATCTGAATATGTCACAAGTATTGAAGTATATGGTTATTTTGCTACTGATCTAAAATATTGAAATGATATATAGTATGTCAAATTTAGGTTGGCGTGATGAGAAATTAATTATTTTCCAATTTTTTATACCTCACCGGTCTGGCCCGGGCTGACTCCGATCTGACCCACTAACCCTTAACCCAGTACCCCGACCGGTTCAGTGACCGGTCCGGGTTTCAGAACCTTGCTAAAAACTCTCATTTAGGATTATTTTTAACCATTGTATAGATTTAAACTTCTAGATTACCTTGCTTTTATTGGTTAATGAGTATATATGTTGACTTTTCTTTGTGCTTAATGTTATCATATGCTTGATCACCACATGATTAGAGAATAGTTCAATTGGAAGATGATTGAGATAGCTATTTTGATTCTAGAACTTAAGAAAAATCATGTTAGACTTGAAGTTTAAGAATTAAATGGATGATTTGTTGTTAAAATAGAAGTATATCTAACAAGCCAGCATAGCCTATTGAAAGATTATTTTGGAAAGATAGTTTTTATTAATTATAAACAAGAGATTGAATATTTTTAATAAAGATTAAAAATATCAATCTTGACTTGAGAAGGCTTGGCTGATGATTTTAGAACATTTAACTAGCATATAGGCTCATTTAACCAACAAAAGTGGATAATTGCATAGTTTTATAAAATACAATGCAGAAGAAGTAATCCTAAACCTTTAACCTCTTGAAGTTAGACCCAATTTTCCAATTTTCATAGTTTTAATTACTTTGTTGTTTCTATCAAAAATATGTATTCAGCTAGATCAATTTCAAATGATTTCATTGAACCTAATTAAAAACATGGTTATATTAGTTAGCTCACTCTTGTCATATGTGAAACGACACTCTTTTTATCACTATACTATTACTTACAAGCCGTACACTTGCGGTAAGCTCAATAACGAACGGTTGTTTCCCCAATTAAATTTGTATAGGGAAAATTTTTCTCTAATTTACCCAAAAAATTAAGTAATTTAATATTGTCAAAATTTTCCCAATAATTGTAACATCCTAATTGGGGCCTTTTTTGAAATTCTTGGCCTTAATTGGGCCCCTGTATGGATTTTCCCTTAAAAAAATGAATGTGTGTTGAAGGGATTATAAATGGGAAAATCCATTTCAGTGCCTTTTTTGGACTGACAACCCCAAAAAAGGCCCCAAGATTCTGACAATCCCAGAAAAGGCCCTGGGGCCTTTTCTAGGATTTTCAGAATTTTTGGTGAGTTGTCAACGGGGCTGATATAGTTGTTAACGGGTAGGTTTTAACAACTAAATCAGCCCCGTTAACAACACTTTGCTAACAACTATATCAGCCCCATTGACAACTATATCAGTACCCTGTTAACAACTATATCAGCCCCGTTGACAACTCATCCAAGATTCTGAAAATCCCAGAAAAGGCCCTGGGGCCTTTTTTGGGATTGTCAGCCTTAAAAGGGCACTGAAAATGATTTTCCCATTATAAATACCCCCCTCACTCAACACTTACACACACACACACACGCACGGTAGAGAGGAGAGACTCTTCAAGCTAAGGTTAAGCTTGAAAGTGAGGTAACCGGGGTTAATTTATTTTATATGCTTGTTTTGGGTTTTGGAAAGATTTTTGCCGTGTCTCCCAAAATAACCAAGTTCAAATTGATTTGCAGAAATAGGGAACCTGGGTCGTTTCCCAACGAACTTGCAGCGGGTTTAATTAACAACAATAGTCAAACAGAACAGTAAAATGGGGGGTTGGGTTTAACAGATTAAAACAAAACGAAATAACATAAACAGAATGAAATATGCAGAAACAGACTGACAAATGATCAACCCAACGTTCAAATTCCAGAAACTTCCATCATTGAACGAAATATAACTAACTCACGTTTGGTTCTGGATGAACCGAAATCTCTACATTCATCCAAAGAATCCCTCGCCTAGACAATTGCCTAGAATATGTCCGAACAGTGGCGTCTCACTGTGCAATCGCACAGCAACACTGTAACCTAGTCCGAACTCAGTCATTGGGGTGAACCAAAGCGAATAATATTCGAACTATTTCCAGAAATCGAATCCGATAAGATGAAAACAGAATTGAGTAAGTTACCGATTAAGCACAAGCTCTCTGGATGAATCATGGAATCCTCAACGTTGGGTTAATCAAAAAAGTTTAGCCGATCATGGCTGGGAAAAACGAAGAACAGACGAAGAACACGAAGAACGCGAAGAACACATGAAAAACAGTTGAGAGAATTCCAAAACTTCTATTTTGATCCACCAGAATATAAAAACGTGAATGAATCATCTATTTGTGGCTGCTGCCTTACTTAAAATAAACCTAAAAACGAAATGTGCTCTAATGGTTTTAGCCCAAAACAGAAATAAAATGAAAGTGGACTTTAATTACAAAATTCGAGTCCAAATAAAATCCAGAATTGTTCATCTGACTTCGGCTCCAAAATCGACTGCCCTCTTGTCCGAATTTGCTCTTTATGTCTTCATAACAATTGTAGCTCTCTGAATCATCTGAAATATGAGACAAAAATGAGGAAACTCCGATGTCTGGTTCAAGAGTTATGGTAAAAATAGTGAAGCAATATAAAACTGGAATTTTATTATTAAAAATGGCTAAAATGCAATCTAAGGCCCAAAGCCCAAATGAACATGTAATACCCGGATAAATAAAAGGGGTATCTTTCATAAGAAAATATATATGGTCTTAATTCAGTATATATTTGGTCTATTTTTCTAAGTTAATTCTTTAGGAAATTAGGGAATTTAAGGGCCAAAGTGCCAAAATGACGAAAATGCCCCTAAGGGACATAAATAACTTAGAAAAATTATGAAAAATCCTAAAAGGCAGTAAAATGACCAAGTGAATTATGAGAATATATTATCTCTAATTATGGTAATTTAATAAATTATGAACTTGGAGAAATTGAATAAGAATGCTCAAAAAGTATTGAAATGACTAAAATACCCTTGTAAATCCTAAAATAATTCAGAGGACATGGAAACAAAAATGTCAGTGTAAAAGTTATGAGGTAATGAGTCATTCTAATTAAGAAAATTATCAAATATTGATAAGGAAGTAATTAGGTAATTATTGGCTAATTACTTAAGCATAAGCAAAGGAAATTCATGAATAATTATATGAAACCCTAAAATTAGTTGTTTTTGGCCTAAAATTAGTAAAAACATATTTGTTAGTTAATTGGAAATTTTTGAGAAAAATAGTTGAGTTTAGGTATTTTTAATCCTAAATACAAGAATGGACCAATTAGGGATTTTTGTGAAATTTTTGAGAAAATTTAAATAAATAAATAATCAAATAATTAATTAAATAAAAAATAAATATTTATTGAATAATAAATAGGGCCAGCCGAATTTTGCAAGAAAATATGAAGATAAGAGCAAAAATTAATATCTAGATTTTTTAACAAGTTGCAATATTATAATAATATAATTTAATATGATGAATAGTAATCAAATAAATAGGAAACGGATCCTATCTAGAGATCTAGGAATAGGATTCCCAAAGTCAAGGTAAAATATTGATCAGTGGATTTTTATCTTCCGTTAGACTCTTCCGGAAGTAAATTCTGAAGCCGTTTGTGCATTTTCCTAATAAAACAAAATAGGGAAAAATGCAGATAAGCACATTTTTGGACCTGAAGGAAATAAATTCTAACTCAACATCTAGAAATGAGTTTGAAATTATCTGGACATATTTGGACTCAGTGAATTTTTGTCCAGAAGTTGATGATTCCAGAAAATCGTTCCGTAGCCAGGCACGCTTTTCGAGAAACTTCGGCTGAACACGGAATGCCCTGTATGGAATCAAGATTTAGATTAGAATAGACATTTCTAGTAAGGAAGAAAAGATCTTCAAAGTTAGTTAACCAGAATTTTGAGATTTCTCCGAAATTACGCGAATCGGGTACCGATCGGGGAAATTGGACCGGAAGGCTTCTGGAAGGTGACACGTGGCCACCTCCCATTGGCCAAGCCCTCTTGAATTTCGGTCAAGTGTGAAAGCAAAAAGGGAAGAAAGGGTTTTTTTGAAAAGTAGTGTTTGACGGTCTAGATCGTTTCTCACAAAGTTGATCCGACGGCCGAAATCCTTCCCTCTTTTCTATAAATACCCCCCTCCTCTTCATTTTTTCTCACATTTGAGAAGTGGAAACCGATTCTAGAGAGAGAAAGAAGAGAGAGGTGCTCTGGGAAAATCTGCAGCGAAGCTCTGGGTAAGTTTTCCGGTACCGAGCTTTTAGTTTTCGTAGTTCTTTTAATAGTTAGAGTAGTAATGTTAGAGTAATATTTAGTTTTTCAAATATGATTAGATATCATATGATAGGGCCATTTCAGTCTAGAATTTCGAAAATTATCATTGGGTCGAAGTTCTGGCGAAATTTTGGGAAAAAAAACGGAGCCAAAGTAACGAAGTGCTGGCGAAATTCCGCCAATTAGGGGTATAGGGGCAAAATGGTAATTTTTACCTAAAATGCCAGTTATAATGTCAAATCACTAATAAAAGTGATATTACTCTTATAGGATATCAGAAACTCTGATCTCTTGCCGTTACTGCCCCGACGTGCCGCTTGTTGGACGTTTCGCAGCTTTAGTAAAAGTACGATTTACGCCGAAGTACCTACGCCGTCAACGGAGGTACGTTCGCGTCTTGTAACACTAACTCTGATGTTTACTGTATGCGTATTTGTGGTTGAGGGTCTGTTGATATGTTGTGAGTTTTGTTATGTGCTTTTGGATACATGCACTACGTGTGACACATCTACATGCACTACGTGTGATACATCTACATGCACTACGTGTGAAATATCTTTATGCACTCCGTGTGATACATCTACATGCACTCCGTGTGATACATCTGTTATACTGTTAATGTGAATGACTGTGGACTATATACCGTATATGTAAATATGAGGCTAACCGTTACCTGAGATCCAATGTGGTAAATTGGATCTCGGCTATAAGTCCGAGCTCCAGAGGACTGAGGACCGAGGAGAGAGGCAAGCAGCCTAAGTAGAAGACTTCCTTTTGTTGTTCCAACGGAAGCCTTCCTGTCTGTTATTATATACTTTTGAAACACACTTCTTCGTCACTGTTATTGTATCCAGCCAGACTTACGGTATTTTATAAATATATATCAGTTACTCTTCCGCTCAAATGCTCTACTCTGATGATTTGAAAAGATGTTTTGGGAAAAAAAAATTATACTGCTTGTGAAAAGTTGGGATGTTACAGAACATAAAAGCCATTATTTATTAACTAAAGAGTCCTAAATTATTAATCAAGAGATAAAAAGAAGTGTATAAAATATTCAATTATCAGGTTATGAGGTATTTTTCTAAGTCTTACTTTTATATATACTACTTGTATGTGTTCTGAAAAATTATATATATGTTATATATGAAATTATTTCAGTGAAGCAGTGTATTTTCCAATATGTGTATTTAAGTGAATATTATTATTATTATTGGGGTTGTTGTTGCTACAATGATTTTGATGTTTGTTGTGAAACGATGTTTATGGAATAATAATGATTTTGTAAAATGTTTTCGAAAATTTTAGTGTTATATTATTTTATTTTATTTATTGTGGGTTATGTTGGGATGTGTGAAAGAGATTGAGGGTGAAATTGTGCCCATCGGCTCTCTCATTCCTGGCCCAGATTTGAGTTAAGTATTTTGGGCGGACACCTCCCTGTTACGGTATATCGTGGTGGCATGGGAGGGGACAGTATTATTGAACTGGCTAACCTTGGCCAGGTATACTAGCATTGATAGGTTGTACCACGTCCAGAGGAAATAAGGAGGAGCAGGATGGATGAGTAGGGATGGCTCTAATTGTTTTGGACTATTGTGTGTTATTTGTTGTAATCATTGTTTATTATTATGTACTATTTTAGTTATTAAATATTGTTATTATTATTATGTTAATAAACCTGCTTCTCTGACTTGCAATCCTTTCCTGCATATTTGATAAATTAATTTCGGTTAAGGGGACTTTATGTCTCACCCCATCATTATTAAATTTTTCAGGCGAAATCTCTAACCTTAGTAAAGGACAAGGGAAGCAGCCAGAGACATAAACGTCGTGAAACTTGTAGGCCTCTTTTTGGTATTAGTGCTATATTGATTTATATATTTCCATCATAGAGCTCTCATATTTTTGAAATACTACATTAACTACTTTTGGATAACTGTTGATTTTCCGAAGGCCTTGTTTTATACACTGTCAAATTATAGTGGATCCACTTTCCTATCTTGTGCGAACATTGTTTTGTGAAGACCCTTGGTTGTGGGGTTCGTGTTGTATGACTTGTGGGCTATAAAATCTCCTGTTCGATAATTGTGCCCTGAGTTATGAATTTCTTGTAGTGGGCTTATGGGCAAAATTTGTGCCCTGGACCCAGAGGTGTGTGTATTGAAAAGAAAACGGGTTTTCTATAATTGCCTATTAATTCGGTTTTAAGAAAAATTATGGTTAATTGTTATTTAGTAAGAAAGGGTCTTTTCAATAATACATTAATTGTTTTTGTTTTTATTAAATTCATATCATTTTACATCGAACTTACTTTTACATTAATCATCCAAACAAGTTTCAGTTTATCAAACTGTCTTTCTCCAAAATTGGTCCAAACATAAATATCACATTACACAATCTAACTTTTACTCAATCTTACATTTGTAAATGTTGTAACATCCCAAATTTTGGGATTTGAAATTTGAAATGTTGAATGAGAAATTATTGTGAAATTCAGCCTAAAATAATCATAAAGTTAATTATTGGAAATATAAGGTCTATTTTTCCCAAGAAATTTACAAGAAAAGAATAAGTTCAAGGAATATTCGTAAAGGATAATTTTCATGGTTTAGGAACTCAAACCAGCCAGTTTGAACCGAAAATCGGCGAACCGACCCGATCCGAGTTAGGCTAAAACCAGTTTGACTCGGTGACCCCAGATCAACTCGGCCCGAACCGGCCGAGTTGAGGAGTCACTGAGTCAATCAAAAGAAGAAAAAAAATGACGGAGAAGCAGAGATCAAGAAGAACACAGAGATCTGAAAAAAGAGTTGGGTTCTCAATCAGGAAACAAAGATCGATGGAAGGATGATGGAGTTCTTGTCGGCGAGGGTGCGAGCGTCGGCTAATCATCTCTATCTTCTCCATTGTCTTCAAGAACTAGTCTCTAACTCACTCCAACAAAAGGTGTTCGTAGACGGCAATGCCTGAATTCGTTAAAGAAGGTGACTCGTGAACCTTGTGGAGAAAATCAATAAAATCTTTGCGATCTGATAAACAAAATCCTCCCTCTCCAAGTTGCTTTCGCTCTGTGAAGCACTGAAGTGTAAATAAAGTTAATAAACTAATAAAGAGAAAAATATCACATTTTGTCAAGCCTGTGATCTCTTCTTTTTAAGAAAATAATATAAAATTACACATCCTCCCATGTTTCCATAATTTTTTTTTATTATTAAAATATAAATATTTTTATCTATTTTAATTAAATTATAGAATTAATATCTTATGGCCTAGGAAAAATTAATGGGGAAAGAAAAATCATGACATGGAATTAAGGATCTATTTCTAGTATTTATCAAATATTGCAATTAAATTAACAAAAGGACTTAATTGCAAATAAGAGTCTTGAAGAGAATTAAATAGGTTAATTTTTAGTGGTCCCACAAGAGACAGACAGACATAGACACACACACGTACACGCACACGCATACGCACACGCGCGCGCGCACACAGAGATAGATATATATATATATATATTATAAAAGAAGCATGGGGAGTATGGTGTGTGTACCCTCTGAGAAGGATGGTGATCTCTATTTCTTTGTTTCCGTAAAAGGCACTGGCTGTGATCTTTTGCTTTCTGTGTTTACATGTTGTTTTTTTTTTTTCTTTTCTCATCTGATGCTTGTTGGGGCCAAGAGATGAGAAGTGGGCTAAGTTGGTTAGTGGGTCATGGGTTAGAGATGATTGTTTCATTGGGCTTGTTTTGTTGCTTCTAACCCAATATTGAATAAGAGAATTAGGCTTGCTTGAGAATATATATAATATAGAATTAGCCTCCTTTTTTACTGTTCACTTTTTTATTTTTGTGAAAACCATTACGAATCTTGTCAAATGCATTATTGATCTTGTCAATTCCATAATTTTGTCAAAGGCACAAACGCTAGAAAATTCATAAGCCTGCCAAAAAACTCATGAACTCGCTAGAAAATTGCAAAATTTCACTGGAAACTGAAAAAGCTCGGTGGAAACTGGTTTCTTCCACTATTTTCACTTTACTCTACCTCCACTTTCGCTCCACCTTCATCGTCACCTTCGCTGATATATAGAGAGAGAGAGAGAAGACGTCAGGAAGAAGAAGAGAGGGTAAAGAGAGAGGAAGAGGAAGAGGAAGAGAGGGGAGGAGAGAGAAAGAATATGTGAGGGGCATTTTAGGAAGAACATTTAAATTTCATAATCATAGATTTCTCCCAATCACCTTTGTATCCTTTTAATTTTTTAATAGATGTTTTGGAGTTTTGAAATTTCATACGGTAAATGACATTTTCCCTAAATATTTTACTAATTTAAAATATAATCACACAATAATATTTGTATTTTTGGGAAATTAAAAATTGATGAAGAAGTTTCTTTTAAAATTTTATTGGTAAGAAAGACATAAATCAAAGTATATAATACTCTTCAAATTTTGTCCTCAAATATAATGTTACCCTAACTTACATCCTTCTCAATTTTCTCAATTATTTTTTTTTTGTCATCACATAACATCTATTTTTATAACCTAACCGATTCTATATTATTGTTATATATTAATGGGGATAAGGTGCATCTCAAAGTAAAGTATTTTATTATGCATTTAACATCTTAAAGTAACTTTTCATCCGCGTCCCACATCTCAAAGGACTTGTTATGCAACCAATACCAAGGTATAAAAAATACTTCAAATATGGGACATAATTAAAAAAAAAAAATTAACATTTTGAAATGCGGAAGGCACCACATAATAATTTCAAATGCACTTAAAAAATCCTTCAATGTACCTTAACCCTATATCTAAACCTTAAAAGGAACTCTTGGTCTCTGCAGGCCCACATGGCTATCGTGAAAGCGACACTTTCTTTACTTTAACCCTATATTTTTTTTTTCTCAAGACTTTAACCCTATATCTAAACCTTAGGGATGTGTGTTTTGAGGAGTCCACATAAGGTGTTTAGACCTTATGTGCTTATTACATGCTTATACCTCAAATTGAGGTATAAGCATGTAATTTTTTATTTATTTTTATTTTTTTATATATTGTATTTATTTATATTTAAATTATTTGCTGTTTTTTGTAATTTTTTTTGCACCCAGTATCTCAAATTAATTAGTTTCCATGATACTGGTGTTACAGACAGATATTTATGAATGCAGGACTGGAAACTAATTAATTTGAGATATTGGGTGCAAAAATCATTACAGAAAGCAGCACATAATTTAAATATAAATAAATACAATATTTAATTAAAAATAAAAAATTACATGCTTATACCTCAAATTGAGGTATAAGCATGTAATAAGCACATAAGGTCTAAGCACCTTATGTGGACTCGTGTTTTGAGGAGTCGTATAGATCTTATATGCTTATTAGATGCTTATACCTCTAACAGAGGTATAAGCATATATATATATATATATATATATATATATATATATATATATATGTATATATATATATATATATATATATATATATATATATATATATATATATATATATCGTTTGTCATGTCACTTGACATAAGATTATGTCAATTGAGCCTAAAACTACGTCATTTTGGGAGTTAATGAAATTAATGAATGGTGTTTTTGTATTTTTGTTTTAGTATTTATTATATAAATTTTACTAAAAGATCCTCCGTTAATTCCCCTGACCCAAAGTTACGTCGTTTTAAGAGTTCATTAATTCCTCTAATCCCAAAACGACGTAGTTTTGGAGTGACTTGACACAACCTTATGTCAAGTGACATGACAAACGATAACCCCATATATATAGTATTTATTTAGATTTAAATTATGTACTACTTTATGAAAAAAAAAATTACACCCAATATCTTAAATTAATTAGTTTCCATGATACTGCTGTTACAAACAAATATTTTTTAATGCAAGACTGGAAACTAATTAATTTGAGATATTGGGTGCAAAAAAAATTTCAAAAAACATCACATTATTTAAATACAAATAAATACAATATATAACAAAGGTATAAGCATATAATGAGCATATAAGGTCTAAACACCTAATATGGACTGGTGTTTTGAGGGGGAAGGGAGGGAGAGAGGGGAAGGGAGGTTTGTTAGAAGGAAAGGGAGGAGGAAAAAATCATTTGTTTGATTTAAAAGAAAAGAAGACGGTGGTTTAAGATTTTGACTCTCCTCCCCTCCAAAATTTTAAACTAAATGAGAGGAGGGGAGGGAAAATGATCCCCTCCCTCCGCATTTTCCCTCCCCTTCCCTCCCATTTTTTCTCCTTAGACTAAACATACCCTAAAAGGTACTATTGATCTTCAGGTCCACATAGCTATTGTGAAACCAACACATTCAAATTAAACAAAAATAATCCTTTATTTTATTTTGAATAAAGTAATACTTTTAAAATGATCCATCATTAGTTTGTCATCAAAGCGAATTTCTCTTGTTATGATTATTTATATACGAACATTTTATCCTTAATTTTTCTAAGTTTTCTGTACAAGTCATTGCTAAATTATTGCTCGGTACGCGGATTCAAAAAATAATTATGACTCTTTGTGTGAAAAGATTCTGATGATATAAAAATAATGATATATAATTATTAAGAAATGTGAATATTCCTATGTGACCAATATTTAATCATTTGTATAACTATTACGCGCACTTTCACCTTTTTGCTTTAAATCAGTGGTCTCTAGCAATTATTATTTATACTTTACTGTGTTTCAATACAAAAAATCCTTTTTTTCTTTGTAAATTGCTAAACACCCTCTTTTTGTAAAATTTATTACTACCTTCGGTCCTAATTATAAGATAAAATTTGTAGTGTAATTTGCACTGTAAATTTTATCCTATATTTAGGATCTGAAGGGTATCTAAAAATCCTTAAGGGCTTATCTCTTTGAACAAGTAGAACATTTTTCAACTGTGCATGACATATTTTCAATTGTATACAGACGTATTTTGTTTTTAAAGATAGATAGAATTAAATAAAAGTTACACCCGTTGAAAATATATCACTCAAGTAATTATTTAAACAAATTTCACAAACTAAAGAGACAATAAGAACCTTTTATTCATTCTTGGACCCACACTTGTGTATTTATCTGCAAGTGTAGACACAAAATTATGAGAAAATATATATATTTTGAAGGAACTTTTCATCAAGAACTACTAGTGGTCTGGTGGTGGATTATTTTGTCACAGTTCAGACCCAAGTTCGTTTCCCAGCGGGTACATTATTCATTTCTATTTTTTTGATGAATCAGAGGGCCCCACTGGATGTCCCTTCGTATGGTCCGAATTCCTACCTTTACATTAGATATGACACACACACATAGCTGATGCATGGGCCCACACACATAGATGATGCATGGATTACAAAAGTCGTTGAGTTCATATGGATATCAGCTTTATTACAGTAATCCATTTCATATTTCTTAAGAAGCTCTCGCAGGTATTTGGTTTGGGAAATAAATATTTCATTTTTCTTTTGTTTGATTTGAGGTCGTAAGAAGAAATTTAATTCTCCTATAGTAGACATTTCAAACTCATCTTGCTTGATCTTAGAGAACTCTTGACACACTTATGTTGAATGTGATACGTTTGATAAGATTGATGATGGAGATATAATGCAATATTTTCAAGAAATGAAGAATCAAAGAATGTTTTTGTAATTATTCTGTTGTAATAGCTTAAATGACTCTTGATTATTATTTTTCTAGATTAAATTGAAGTTTTCTTTTCTTTTCTTGTCTATATTCTTTTGTTTTAAATGCATTTAAAACTTTCCTTAAAAAAAAAAATCGGGGGTAGCTGAATCCCCTCACTAATTATGCACACATAAATATTAAAACCTGGGGGTCCGCCACTGAATAGAATGGCCTTGGGTAACACTATAAACCTCCAAAAATACCAAACTCATGATACATTGGTACCTAAACTTTTCAAGGGATTTTTTCTTTAAGCAACCATATTCATTATAAAAAACAATAAAATGTTACATGTAAAAATGCCTACCATTAACTCTGATGAGCATATATTAATACTAGTACAACTAGGGACGGAGTTTGAGATAAATATTTTGAGGGGGCCAAATGTATACTCATTGACTAAATAAAAAGAGAATATGTTTGGGGTCCAAATGTTATGTTTTGGGGACAAATATATAATTTTTGGGATCAAATGTATAAAAATAATTTAATTTTCATTAAATATTTGAGACAAATTTTTTGCCCCCACTTGTCCATGAAAAACTCTTTCCCTGAGTACAACTAAAAACCTAAGATACACAACAATTGAAGAAAAATTTAAAACATAACGCCTAAAAAAGGAACATATCACAGGACTTGAACCTGTGCGACCATCAGTTAATTATTTTTAAAAAAAAATCTTAAGAAAATACTACTTAAAATTTAAAAATCTTAAATAAGTGATTTTTCAATAAAACAAATTAATAATTATTTTATTGTTCTTATTAATTTTATTACTATTTTTATCAACAGGATTTTGAAGTTTAAGTGATTTTTTTCCTACTATTTTTTCCATCAAATTTCAAATGTGTCATAAAAGAAAAAGAGACGTCTTTACGAGGTATATTGGTCTACGGTCGGTTGTACAACTGTTCCTACCCCACTAGGATGGTTTCTCTTTATTGCTACATGACACCCCAAACTCCTCAATTCTCAGCCTTGTGATCACGACATCCAACTCAATAAAACCGGTCGAACCAATCACATTTTTCTGGGTTAAGATTCGTAAAGCATCTCTTGTATGTCGTTAAAAAAAAAAAAAGTTACAATATTTTTTGGCACGGTTAAGATGAAATCTAATCCTTCATAGGGGTAAAATTGTAATTTCATTATCAGTGTCTCGTTTGCATCTTAGCTGTATTGGGTTATCCAAGTTGCAACCACATCAACATCATTATCTTATTTGCTTAATGGTCTTTTGGTCTCTTTAAACTTTAGTGGCCCCTTTCTCAATCACCTCCTATCTAAACATTTAATAAATCTTTTTATTTTTATTTTTATCATCATTAATTATATATATTGCATTAATTAAAAGATGGGTGATGTTCCTATTTATTTTATTTTCTCTCATATACCCCTCATAAACAAAGACATACTTAAAAAAATATTTTAGATATATTTATTATTTTTAATTGATTTTAACTTCTTTATTAAAGAGCGTAATTTAATTATCGAACTTATTTGATCGAATAATAAAAATAGGAAGTGCCAGAGTAGTAATTAATAATGGACTTATAATAGAAACCACACACTTAAAAATCATTTCTAGCAAGAAATATAATGCTTATTTTGAATCATGATTGGAGTTTTTACAAATAATTTTTTAATCATGATTTACTGATGTGAGAAAAATTTTAAAATTTTATCTTGATATATATAAATAAATACTTTAAAATTTTAAAAGTGATCCCAAGCATTACACGTGTTTGCTTATTCTTACTTGGGAAATCCCAAAATGGCAGTGTCCAACACGTGAATGAGGTGTCAAGTAACCGATCGTTCACGCAGTTTATCACTTTGTCTTTATTATTCTCTCTTCAACTTATGTAAGTTTCCGTTTTGTTTCGCTTTTCAAACTTCAACTTCATTATTTAAAGTGACTTGGTCTCCACGAAAACATATCCTCCTCCGTGTTCCTTTGAATTTACTACAATGCCCTCCCTTCATTATTTTATTTCCACCATCGCTTTCAAATGCCCATTATTCTTATTTCCAACTCTGGCCACAACGTTCCCACCTAATTAAGAGCTTGATATATTTTCCTATTTTAATTAATTATTGATATTAATATTAGATATTAAAATTAAAATGATGTATCACCCACCTTTTTGCTCATGTTTCCTTTTTTTCGATTTTTTTAATGTGTTAAATAAATATGCATTTATAGAATAATTAAATGTGAGATATAAAAATTTTCATACTCTTTTGGACTGAAGGCTGCTAATTTTGTCAAATGCTCACATTTTTCATGAATGAATTTGGTAAATATTATAAAACTAGACTAGTTTGCATCACGCATAATATTTATTTTCAAAAATATTGAGAAAATAAATCGTAAAAATTAAAATGAAATTAAAATATGAAACTTTTTTTTTCTTGTTGAAAAGTTTGAAACTATTATTTAAGAACACAATTGAGTTATGTGATTAATAATATTTTAATGTATTCTTATTACCATATTTACAAAATTTTGAAAATATTGTCAACTCATTTAAAACTTGTTATGATTAATTTTCAATATGAAATGACACATATACTCTTTGAAAGATGAATCTATGTACTCTGTGCCTTTGTTAATTTGTAAATTTTAAAGTTGTGAATTGAAGTTGCCTTGAATCCAAGTTATTAACTTATAAAAAATATTAAATCTATTTACTACGACTAACGCATATTAAGGATTTTATAAATATTTTTTCATATATAAAATATATATTGAATAATATATTTTAAGATATTAGATGAACCACAAAATTATTTTGAATCACAAAACTTTAAAAAAAAAACGTGTTGGATGAAACATCAAACATCTTATTTTATTTTTTTATTATAAAAAAGTAGTTCACAAAAACTAAATCCGGTGCATAAAATGATAAAATAGATATTACCCAACGAATATACCTTTCTTTGTCGTTCTGTTCAATCCGGATCATCCTCTCACCTTTTGCCTTATCCACTTCCTTTACAATTTTCGTTAAGCCGAGAAAAGTGACCGCAGATCCAAATTTCTTTGGGGTCAGAATCGTAATTTCACTCTCTCCCCACCAAACAGCTTATTATTATATATATCTGGCTTCTTTGTCCAGTTAATTTGCCTTCCTTCCTTCTTTTTGGATTCTGCATGAGAAGCTTTTTCTTTCCGATTCTTTTTCTTCCTTCTCTTGTTGTTTCCTTTGGATCGAAAGGCCATCGGTTAATAAGCTCTAGCGATTTGTTTTTTTGGTTGAGTCTCACGAAGACCAATATACATACAGAATTTAGAAGTTTGAGTTTCTTTTTTGCGATAGAATAATAATTACACAATTAAAAGTTGTTGGAAGCTAGAAGGATCCTTTAAATTTAGCTGCGAATTCGTTTATTTTGATCAATTGGGTTTTGAATTTGAGGAAGGCAATTCTAGACGACTGTGAATTTTCGAGGCGATTGTGTTGGACCTTTATGAGGGCGGCTTTTGTTGCGTGCTTTTGGGTTTGAATTTCTTTGTGGTGATTTCTGTTTGACGGTGCCGTCTAATTGTGGTTGGTGGCGTCAAACGGCTCCTTTAGCGGCGGACGAATGGATTGCAGGGTTGTGGCCGCCGCGAATTTATGGGGTCTTGTGGGAGTTGGTGGGGTGAGTCAGATCGGAGGTGGGTTCAGCCATGAGAGCGAACACGATTTGGCGATGATGGTCAGTGACTTCTTGGAAAATGGTAGTAGTGGCGCAGAGTCTTGGTGTAGCAGTGACAGCGAATCTGGCTCCTCTGATTTTGCTCAGCTTGCAGAAAAAATTCAGGTAAAGCTCAGAGGAAATTTGTTTTAGTGTTGTTCTTGTTGGTGGCCCAAGAAATATTTTCTTCTTGAAGCTTTTGAATCTGAAATATATGTGTATGTGCTCAGAGAAATATATTGGAAATCTTAACCAAAGATCAATTAGTAGTAAGATCACCCTGGAAGACAAAGTATTGATCATTATATATTATATTATGCATGCATGTATTAAAACAAAGTCGTAGCTATTGGTGGTAGGCATTTAGGCACAATTGCATGTGCTTCTTTTCTTTCTTTCTTTTTTCCATCTTGCAATTATTTCCTTAATTTTTTTTTATATTGTATGACCACCTATAATATCATAATTTTTAGCCGGACCTGATCTAAGTTTGTAGACTTTGTCTGGATGATGCAACATTCTATTATTGTGACAGTTCTCATTTGACAGGTGTATTTATTGTTTATGGCGATTTTACTTCATGTCTACTGTTCTCTTTATTGTTTCTGATTTCCTGTTGTAATCCAAAGTTTTATGGCTTCATGTAGAGCTGAATTATGTATCACCTATCGTTGGATTTTTTGCTTATTTCCTTGCTTAGTTTGCTAGTGACTACCCTTGGTTTTCTCATTTATTCTTGTATGTTGTTTGCTATTGCAACATGAATAGGTAGCCTATTTTTAGAGACTAGTGATTGCACGAATTAAACATATAATATTTGATAACGTGGAGATATTTAGACGGATCTGCTCCATTCCTTCACATTATATGTTTGAAATATCTCTCAGTTTGCTGTGTAGAATGTCTCCTATTTAGTATACCTTTCCTATTGCTAAATAATGCTGGTTGAATTTAGGAATCTATTTCTTAATTTCCATGCACAATCTGTTTTCTTTGCCGTACTAGGTTGTCATATTTCAGTAGACATTTTATTGAGCATAGAAGATATTTAATACATCTCGAGTTTCACTGTAATGCATTGGTTGCTTTTTTATGTTGGGTGAATCATCATATAGTGTATATAAATGGACATTTCAATGGGCGGTTTTCCCTCAGCACGCATAAGAGGGGGTCAAAAGTGACAAATCATGCTTTAGTTTTTTCAATGAAGAAATTGTCAGAGCTTAAAATTTCTTCTCTACCGATGTTCTCTTGTCCATTTGTAAATATGCAGGGTACTAAGGTTTTCAATGCAACGCTATGATAACTTAAGGAAATCAGTGAAACAGGAGAAGAGAGCGTCATGTAACTATAGGCTGAGGATTGATAACAATATTTGATATATAATAAAAAAATAGGTTGAAAAAACAGTGAATATGTTGCATCTTGGTATTCATTATCATATATCTGTCTGTCTGTCTTTGTTTTTAGTGGATAGTGGGATAAGGATTGCCTGTGCAGTCTCTATTACACGTGTATCAAATTCCAGGTTTGTTGTCTTCTGATAGATTCTGGGGGATTGGGGCTCTTTTGATTTTTGAAGTGATGGTTTCTTATATGTTAACTCTCATTGTCCATTGTTTGAAGTTCCATTCCATTCTTTTTCCAGATTTACTCTGGGCATAAACACGTAACATCAAGTACCTAGTGTTTGAAATACATGATTTTTGAGGCTTGCCTAAGTGCGTTGTTCAGGATTATAGTGTCTCAAAACTACTCGGGTTTAAACACACATGTCAATGCCTTTCCCCTGTTTTTCTTTCTCTTTTCTTTCTTGCCATATATCCTCCTATTGATTTTGAGTGTGCATCCAAGTAGTGGGTTTTATAGAACTGCATTTCGGTTCCCCATTCTCGACAATTGTATAAACTCATGTTAGGTTCTTAGGAAGAACATAAATAGGAACCAGAGAAGGAAAAGCTTTTTGACAACATCACTGATTATCTGTTATGTGTCATGGCACAGATCTGTAAGCTTCCAGCGGTTCAGTATGAGAGTGACTTGCTATCAGTGGTCCATTCTCTCATATTGATAATGAACGAGGCCAATCTTCAATCCATCAATTCCAGTCCATGTTATGGCAGTTGTATCAGGTTCTATCTGGTGAATCTTCTGAGACTTGCTGGCTATGACGCTGGTGTTTGTGCATCCAAATGGCAGGCTAGTGGCAAGGTTCCTGGAGGTATGTGATCTAAAAAATTTATGATACCTAATGGATCTTGATTTTACTTTTGCCTGGTCTACCAAACACCCATAATCAATTGGTTTTGACCATTAAAATAATGTGCATTCGTGTGTTTCAAATAAGCATTTGAAATTCTCTTGCTTGTGCTTCCCGCTTCTGATGTTTTCTCTTTTCAACTGTTACACAGGTGACAATGAATACATTGACGTGGTTGATGATAATTTTGGAACCTCTAAGCGTTTGATTATTGATATTGACTTCCAGAGCCACTTTGAAATAGCTAAAGCTGTTGATTCATATGACAGGATATTAAATTCGCTTCCAGTTGTTTATGTGGGTTCCTTCTCTAGACTGAAACAATTTCTTGGAATAATGGTGGATGCTGCTAGATCTTCATTGAAGCAGAATTCTATGCCTCTTCCACCTTGGAGATCATTAGCGTATTTGCAAGCCAAGTGGCAACCACCTTACCAACGATACACACATTTAGAAGGCAATAACATGAGCAATGATAATAATCCCTTCAACCATGAGCAGTGCTGCGGACTTTTAAAGAAGCTGCAGGCTTCTCTTCAGTCTGAAATGGAAGCAGAGCGGATGTTGAAACCCAGAAACAAAGAAATCAACTGGAGGATGATGAAGCCTGACAGAAGGAGGCTCTCCAAGTTCAAGCATCTTTGAGACGTACAGATTTTGACCTTCAAGAGAGAGACAAACTAAAGATTTTGCGGCCTTTTCTTCTTTTTTCCCCACGAATTTTTCCCCCCCATAGAAACCTAATAAGTGTGATTCTCAAACACACTACAACAAGTTCCATATAGGCTTTTCTTAAGCTGCAATAAGCCATGCTATGTTGATAAGGTTTTGTTCAAATGCTTCAAACTTTTGTTGAGTCCTTGAATTGTTTTAGTTTTGGTGCCCCAGTGAATGGCTGTGGAGTGTGGACTGTAGCTGAACCCATATACCATGTCCCTGGTGCATCTGCAATTCTGCATCATCTCTTTTCTTAGAGTTTGTAACACTGCTATTGTTCCATTGAATATTCCTTGCCTGGTATTTTGTGGTCAAGGAAATTTTGGTACACTATTATATTTTACTATCTTTCATGTATTTCCATTTACTCTCTGGTTAACACAATTACACAGGCAATTTATTGATAATTTATGATGTAGTCTAATACGTTTTTTATGATATTATTTGTATTTGTATTATATATTTTGACATCTTGCTGGAATTAGAAATTTTGCCTATGAGATGAAGTATTTAGAGCCCTAATTTACCGCCAATTTGCATGAGAGGTCACAGGTTCGAACCTGTGCAAGTGTGGGTGTGTGTTTTTGAAGTTTTGGTCAAAACTACACTGGCCTTAGTATCTATACGTAATCTGTAATCTAGTGAATTTTGATTTTTATTTAAATGCATGTGAGTAATTAATCCAGACTGAGTATAGTGTATGGGGACTAATACCTATAATTAAGGGAATTGTAATGACCTTATGACCCAATAAAAAGGGAAAAAAAATAGGACTTAATAAAAATGAGGTGAAATAAAATTCATATAGACTTCTGAATTTGTGTTACTTGCATTTTATGTCTTTTAGCAAATTGACTGGGTGATCAATTTATTTCTTATTTTGAGGAGGATTCTTTATAAGTTATAAAAGTAGAGAAAGTTTCGAACCAAATAATAATAATAAAGCAAGTATTCTTATAATTTTAGAAAACTTAAATAGAAACTTGTGTAATTTTTAAAAATATTATTTTATATACCCCATGCATAAATTTTCATATAGTTTAGTTAGTATGTGTGTTTTTAAATATTGTATAAAACAGATTTTCAAATACTGTTTAGTTCATAATAACAAGTAGGGCTGAATAGTTGTTTGAATCATTCCAAGTTCTTTTCTCTGAATATTTTCTTTACATTCATAGCTGACTTTCGTTTTATAAAATTCAAATTTGACTATTTCTTTGTGATTTTTTCTGGGTACTAATTGTCTGACGCAGTCAAACTTGTAATATTCAATCAATAGCATTTACAAAAGAAAAGAAAAGTGGATTATTGATAGAACTTTTTTTTTTTTTTTTTGACTATTCAACAAAGTTTTGTTTGCTTTTCTTTATCCTTCCCAAAATGCCCTTATGAATATTGACTAGATCCCCTAGTCACGCATGAGTAATAATAAGGATGTCAATATATTACGATAAAAGGCGAATATACTACACTTAAATTCCTTATATTTGCCATGTTAAGTTCTTCAATTATAAGTAGTCATATGTTGCAATTTAAAATATTAATATTTAATTATATACCCACATTGATCACCCAGTCAATTTAATTCTGCGGGATACAATAAAAACCCTTGAGTATAGATTGCATTTCCAATACTCAAACAATAATGGCTTCTACAAAATGATAATTTGACTTTATTTTTGTGTGTACTCCAGAACAAAAGACAATGAGTTTGATCTCTTGATGTTGTGTAATTTCAAATGTCTCATGTTGTATTTTATGTCACAAATGAAGTGATGATGTAGGGTATTTGTAAAATATGGAGTGATGTCTTGAAGTGGTGGCTCTTGAAGCAATACTACTTTAATTAAAAGTTCTAATCATATGTTATATTCATGAATCCTCTTGAACCAACATAACTTCAATACCCAATGATTATTTAAAATAACTCTTCCATGAAGGTTACACTTTTATAATAGGGAATAACATTTCCGCATTTACTGCAGAAATGTTATTCTGCAGCAACCCAGAAACGGTGTCGTTTCTGCTTCTTCTTTTCTTTTCTTTTTTTTGCCTCCTCAAAAGTTCTTTGTTTTGGGACCCAAAAACAGAGCACACTATGCAGGAACCCTTGAAGGCAGATGGATTTAAATAAAAGACCTGATGGATTGGAGGATACATTGAGCTGGTGCAAACAAGGCATTCAAGCAGTTCGTGGACGCTGGTAGTACCAGGACCATCGTTATGCAGCTTCGTGATCGAAGAAAACTGATGGGGAATATGCACATCATCATCCATAGTCAAGGATGATACAGTACTATCAAGGCTACTCGATTCCATTCTATGGCCTAAAAACATATGATCAGTTCGATTGTGAGTAAAACAACTCCCTCGAATCGCTCAGCCAATTCAAACACAACAGGAAAAAAAAACGATTTCAGAAAAAAAAAAAATCAAAGTGGGTCCGAGAGTTCGTGATACTTGGGGAAAGAGCGTGAATGATTTTTAAACTGAATGATTTGAAAAGAAGGAACACAGAGTCAGGGTGTTATTAAGAAGAAGATATATTAAGAGGAGGAAAAAAAACAAAAGAAGCAAAAACGACACCGTTCTGGGTTGCCGCAGAATAACATTTCTACAGTAAATGCAGAAATGTTATCCCCTTTATAATATGCATGGTTTTCTTAAAAAGCAAAACAAAATTTCACCAAGTAGTAGTTACCACTTACCATGCATTTTTATAGGTTTCTTTAGAAACTAAAATGACATGACATTCGTAACCTTTAGTGTTATAACTCCCTATACAATCCTTCATATAAATTCCTTAATTTATAAGAATAAGACTTTTCAACAAACATATATCTTCATTTCAAAATATTCCAACAAGTCTCAATAAACTTAATTTATATTAATATATTTATTTTTTAAATTTTTAAATTTTTTTTGTCGTTTCATTATGAAAATAATGGCTTAAATTGTGATTTTTTGACTTAACAAACGGTTAACAAATGAGAGATATCATGCCGGAAAAAAACAAATGAGAGATAAATTTCAAACGTAACAAAAGAAGGTGCTCTAAAAAACAGTTTGGGGGTTCGATCCTGGAGTTGGTCAAGACGCTGGGGGCTGGGAGGTATCCTATGTGCCTAGGTTAACGCCTGAGGGTAATAGACGGCTCGCTCTACCCAACATCAGTATCATCTACTCGGAGGAAGGGAGATTTCACCCTGCCCTTGGATCGTGGGTGAACTCAACCCCTTTCCTAAAATTTTATTATTACAAAGAAAAAAAAAACTTTGATCTATTTAAATAAATAAAAAATACTTTTTTAATCAATAAGTTTTTTTTTTTCTCTCTAAAGTAATCAATAAGTTGTTAAAGGACTGAATGTGCCATGTCTGATTTCCTGTGGCAATAACACATCTATGTTGTTGTTAGAGGTGATAATTTGGGCTGGACTGTCAGGTTGAGCCCGTTAGCCTGGAACCCAGATTTTGGGGTCAACGGGAGTTGACACGAGTGGCAAGCGGCTTGTGTTGTTTAAGCAAGATTTCAAGTTTAAACATTGTGAATGAAGAAAAGCCCCATTGGGAGACTTACCCACCATCAAAGGCGGACAGAGGGGGGGCTAGGGGTGGCCCCCGCCCCCCCTAATTTTTTTTTAAAAAAAAAATAATAGATCATGAAGCTAGTCACGTACATATAATCAAAATCAAATACGAAGGGGGGCTATTGTATTTGTAATGAGAAAGAGGTGGTGGGGCCCTTGCTACTTTCTTGCCTGATCCTTTCCTTACTTTCATATATATTAAAAAATAATAAAGAATACAATAATAATAAAGAGGTGGCAAACTTTAATCATCCCCAACCCCACTTATTTATATGCGTTTGCCATTTTTTTCAACACCTTATGACAAATTTTAAGAATCAATAAAATATTCAAAATTACTTTTTTTAATCAAATTTCCTTCATAAAATTTAGCATACATGATTTTATCTTTCTAATGATACTATTTTTATATTGATTAGAGAATATTTTAAAGTTAAGATTTTGAGCAAGTTTTGAGTTTTGTTAAAAGATAGTTATAGGAATATAAATGGTGAGTAATAGTTAATTTCAATTGGTTTACTTTTTTTATTAATATTTTTAAAATCATATTGATCATGAAATAATTAATGCTCTTTGGAGGTGATTATTATGGGGAAGAATGTCACCATTAATACTTATTTTAAGAGAAACAATAGTGAGTCTTTACCCTTATCTACTCCTAAAGTTGAATTATGAAATACTGAGACTCCTTCTTCAAAGTCTCTTAGAATTGAAAATAAAGAGGTATCAATTACATATGAGTTTAACCATATGAAAACACGTAAAGTAAGAATCAAGTAAAGTAATCTTAATTTCCAAAATAGATTTCTTTCATTTTTTTTTTTTTTGTATATTATGACTATATCGTATTTCAAGTACTTTTATTTACGATGTAGCATTTTTTATTTTCGCCCCCCGTCAGTAAAATTCCTGGGTCCGCCCCTGCCCACCATAACTAGGTGCGCAACGCGGGTCAAATCTGGATTAATCAGAGTGAAGCTCTGGATACTTAATGAGGAAAAAAAACCAAGATTTTGGGCTAAAGGAGTAAAAACTATTTAACCCGTTGGTTAAACGGATGGCTAGATTAAATGGATTCTATTTTTTGAAAAAAAAAAAAATTGATGCGTGCCACCTGCCCCCAAGTCCTAAGTTCTGAGAAATGATTTTTTATTTTATTTTATTATCCCAAGCTTAGGGAAAATGAAAATAAAGTTAGTAACTCTTCATATTTAGCGGTAGAGAAAGAATGAAGGACGATGAAAAAAAGATTAAGATAGAAACTTCTAAGGGTATGTTTGGTTTGGGGGAAGGGAAGAGAGTGGAAAAGAGGATATTAACCAAATTATCATTAATGAGAAAAATATTCTTTTTTATTGAGAGTATATTTTTATAATATTCAAAAGTTTTCATGAGAAATTTAGTAAAGAAAAGGGTACAAAATTTTTCTCTCTCGTCCCACCCCCTCAAACCAAATATACCCTAAAGGCCCATTTAATATACGGAATTGGTGGGAATGGAAAGGAAAATTAGAAAATTCCTCCGCTTAGTACGCATTTTGGACCAATCTTTCCGGGAGCCTATCTTCCCAGTCCCACCAATCTTCCCTCATATGTGGGAAGATCAAGTCCCACCAAAATTGGGGGGGATCTCAACTTCCCACGTCACTATTCACACTTTTTGACAAATTTACCCCTCAAATTCAAACTTGGCGGGACGTTCGAACTTGGCGGGAACGTTCGAATTTAAGTTCGAACTTGACAGGAACGTTTGAATTTAAGTTCGAACTTGGCGGGAATTTTTTTTTTACACAAGTTCAAACTTGATATATATTTTTTTAAAATATATTTTAGCAAAAAAATTATTTCTTTTTTATTTTGAATTAATTACTTTTGAGGATAACAAAGACATTTCTTGATTTTTTAGCAACTACTACTCTTTCATTTTCTTCCTACCAAACAACTCATCTTCCCTCATTTTTCAAAATCTTCCTTTCCTCTAAATTCATTTCCCTCCTCAAATTTCCCCTGTACCAAACGGGCCCTAAGTTTTGACTTTCGGTCCTCTCTTCCACTCCATCGAGACAGTCTCGTCGTCTCCCTAACGCTCATCTCCTCCTCCTCCTTTCTTCGGCTCTGGCGAGGTGGCGACCGACGTGATCTCCGATTCTCCTTCTTGGGTCCATCCTCTGTCCTCTGTGAGGAAGATGATGGGCGACCAGTCGACGACCACGATGTGGCTGATGCGAGACTCTAGAGCGTGAAGCCTGAAGCGCAATTTTCACCTCTTCGTTTTCCTTCTCGATCGGCGACGAAGACTCGAAGATATCGTGCCCTCACCGGTTTCCCTCCTTCGACAATGCTGTGAGACTGTGAGTGTGACTCTGAATGAGTGAGTCTCTTGACCTCTCCCTCCACTGTGGCTTTGATTCTCTGACACTCTCGTCTCCTCCGGCATCAATTCTCTCACTCTCAGACAATCAGGTATTGTAGACTTTTCTAATTAGAGGGAATAATTAGGAGAAAAGAATAATGAGAAATTGTGTATATTGATAATAGAGCAATAATACTCATACAAGAAGTGTAATGTGATTCAAAGTGATCGTTAAGGTGGTGAGGGTGGATCCCTTTATATAGACTAGGGATCCTAACTAACCCTCTAACTAAACTCTAACTAACTAAGATGAATTACAACAACTAAGCCCTTAATATAATGGGCCTTAACCAACTCATTTAATCCCTTATATTCTAACACGCCCCCTCAAGTTGAACACTATTTATATTAAGTGTGCTCAACTTAAACAACAAAATAAGGGGATAAGGTGAATTAAATTGACTACTTTTTCAATCACAAAACAATACAAAAATTTCTTCAATTCACAATTTCTTCTTCCATAACATTCTTCTCCATGCTTGAACTTTTGAGCAAAATCAATAGCATTCTTTGCCTCTATCATACTTCCTTGACCCAAACCAATCTTGTATATCTGTTCCCTCAATTTGGCAGGCAAAACTGGGAAATATCACAACAATGAGTTTTCCTGTATTTTCTGGTCTCTTCCCTAGCTTTATTGCAACAGTTGCAGCTGCTCCAGATGAAATTCCCACCAATAAACCTTCTTTTGAGGCAAGCAGCTTAGTGGTTTCTATGGCTTCCTGACTTGATATCTCAAGAACTTCATCAAGCAGATCAACGTCCAGTACATTTGGAATAATACCAAAACCAATTCCTTCAATTATATGCTTGCCTGGCTTTCCTCCACCCAGGACAGCACTTTCAGCCGGTTCTACACCATACACCTTGATGTCTGGGTTTCTTTCCTTGAGGAACTTTCCAGCACCAGTTAATGCTCGAATTATAATTTTTCTCTCAAGACTTACAGATGATGGCATGACCGCAAAAACTTTATAGCCCTCAATGCACCTATGAATGCCAATCCTATGCCGGTGTTGCCACTTGTTGACTCCACAAGGACAGTCTTTCCAGGTGTAATAAGGCCTTTATCCTCAGCATCTTTGATCATGCTTAAAGCTATCCTATCTTTGACACTAGAGCAGGGCTGCATGGACTCTAGTTTAGCAGCAATACGAGCTACACACCCATCAACGATGCTATTCAGATAAACCATTGGGGTGTTTCCTATTAATTCAGAGGCATCTTTCTTGATTGCGCACTTTGGCTCCATTTTCTACCCAGAGAGGTCATTCAATCACACCGTTCAGAAAACAGAAGTTCAATTATTTGGATCCTCTTGGATGTCATAAATGAAGCTCGAACCATAAGAACTGGATTAGCCCAATTTAGAGATTGTTTTAGAAGAACCAGCGAGGAACTCAAAATCCTGAAACCTCAAAAATTTCAGAGCGAAAAGAAAAGGAATGATACAGAACTCGCGTGGCAGAGCGTTGTTGGTTTCTCCCTAATCAAAGGCATCCTTGAAATGATCCATGATAGCTCACAGCTAGGTAGCTATGCAATTCCTTTTCTCTCTCTTCTAAGATCCAAGTGTAGTCAAATCTTCCAAGCTCACCTTTACAGCTCACATCTAGCTTCTGCCAAACCACTTTTTTTTTTTTTTAACTGAGCCATTTCAGATCCATCTTTGCTTCTAATCACTACGACGTCATGCCTGTTCAGCCATGGACTCGTTCTTGTCGTTTCGTCGAGGACGATCTGCACCTACCCAAGATCGTCGTTCTTGCTCCGAATCTCGTCCGTCAACCCTTCCTTCACCACCGTCAAACCTTCCTTCACCAAATCCTGAATGGAAATCAATGGGGTACATCGGTTCTGGCCGAATATCACACAATACCCCTGTTCTTGATGGAGATGTTACCTTTCGTGCGTCTGGCTCACCGGAGAATCTTTTTTTTTTTGGCCTCCGTTCTCGGTGCTTGCTGGAGAACTCAGGGGCAAATGGTATTTCGTCCGTGAGTGTATCACATCGTGGGTCTCGGCGTGAGTCTTTTCCCTCTTCGCCGGCGTCGATCTTTCCGACGTGGGTCTTTTTCCCTCTTTCCAACGTGGGTCCTTTGCCTCTTTGCCGGCGTCGTCTCTCCCCTCCTTCAGGGGTGTCGCGCCGTCTTCACCGGCGTCGATCTCTCCCCTCCTTGGAGGTGTCACGCCGTACGTGGGGATGCTCATCGTCGTTTCCTTCTTCCTGGTTTTGGGGTTGTTCACCGTCGAAGCTTCCTTCTTCTTCGAATCAGTGGTTGCGTCTCTGGTACAGATGGTTGGTGAATATTGCATAATATTGCAGATTGTCGGGTTTCCTTCATGTGAACCGGATCTTGGAATTTTCTTGACTTTGGGCTTGGAAATCACCAATTTCTTGAATCAACAGTCAGTAACGTGGGCTTTTTTTATTATTCTAGGCTCGGTGGTAAACCAAGAATCACCATTAGAGGGAATAATTAGGAGAAAAGAATAATGAGAAATTGTGTATATTGATAATAGAGCAATAATACTCATACAAGAAGTGTAATGTGATTCAAAGTGATCGTTAAGGTGGTGAGGGTGGATCCCTTTATATAGATTAGGGATCCTAACTAACTCTCTAACTAAACTCTAACTAACTAAGATAAATTACAACAATTAAGCCCTTAACATAATGGGCCTTAACCAACTTATTTAATCCCTTATATTCTAACAGGTATGTTTTCTCAATCTCACAGGCACTCTGTGTCTCTGTCTCCCTGATCTCGTCTGATGTTAGTTGTTATTTTGTTAGTTTTCATTGCTTGTTAAAATAAATACCACCTTAATTTGAATTCATTTTCTACTAGTTTAACATATTTATATTCACTTGTTAACCCTTATTAATATTATAAGCCTTCAATGAGCTAAACTATTCTGCTCTTAGTGCTCTGTAAGATGAGAACTCTGTGAAGTGTAAAATGGCAGTGCCTTGCTGTGTTTTTTATGGAATTGAATTGATGTTATATAATTAATAAGTTGCTTTATGGAATTGTTGTTATTTTGCTGTTAATGCCTTGCTGTGTTTTTAGTTTTTTTGTTACTGATGACTGGATTGAGTGACTTTTTGGTTGCTGACTTGCTGGATGGCTTGATCATTTGATTGATTTCTTGTTTAAAAAAGATGGATACAATTACAAGTGTCAATGATGAGGATGAAGATAATAAAAGAATGTTGGCAGTACTTCTGAAATGGATGTTGTAACTTGTACATGTCATTATGTGTGGCAGAGAATTCTGAGACAGAGAAAAGCGAAACTGCTCTCGTTCTTGTTTTCGCAGCTTCAGATAATGCTTCGAATATCATTATTGATGATTGAAGAATGAGGAAGATTTTAAAAGTTTTTTGTTGTATTGAAGAATAGAATGAGGAAGATTATGTTTCTTGTTATATCCCTCATACCCTTTGATGTTTGTCACGTGTTCTTGTGGTTATTTTGATTTTATAAGACTTAAATGGAGTGAATTGAACTTGGATGTTGTATCTTGACATCTTGGTTGGATGCATTTTAATGATGCTTGTATTCCTGATCATGGAGAAGGCTGATCGCATGTCCTGCTGTTTTGTTTACATTTGTTTCTTTATCAAAGGCTATTTTATTGCTTGCTGTTTTTTTTTCTCAGTTTGTTTTTGCATTTGGCTTCCTTCTCAATTGTAAGTTGACATTTATGCCTTTTTTTTTTTTTTTTTTTTTGAGAAATACAGGCAAGCCGGAGCTTGAGATAGGAAAAGGGACGAGATAAAAGAAATCAAGCCCTAAAAACAAAAGAAAAACCTAAAAACTAGGCTTGACAGACCGAAAGGTCCTTCAGAAACATATCTAAGCAACCACTTGGAACTGTGGGAATTAGAGCCACATCCGCATCATCAGGGGTATCATGACCCTGTTTGGTCATATAATCTGCACAAGCGATGTTGTCTCTAGAAGTGTAGTAGATCTGCACGTTCCAGTCTCGAAAAAGAAGGTCTCTAATATCACCAATGATATCTCTCAGAGGATGATCAGCAGGGCAATCCCTCATGACAATGTCGACAGCCTCAAGGGAGTCGGAATATAGAATAATTCTTTGACATTTATGCCTTGATAAATGAATTTAGAGCCTTTGGCCGATCAAAAAAAAATGCAGGGTATTATACAAAAGGGCATGTAATTGTCGGGCTAGCAGGCCTCCTAATCGGGTTTGGGCTATCAAAACGGCAGCCCACCATAGGTCGGGTTGCTTTAGCCGGATCTGGCTTTCGTCCTATACCTGCCCTCCTTTGCTCAAAATGACGCCGTTTTGTGTGAGAAATAAAATCTCAGCCGTCCATGTATTTTTTATCCAAACCGTTGGTTCCGAGGGAGATTTGCAATTAGTTTTGCAGAAACCCATCGACCAAATGTGATGGAACGAAACGAAACGGCGACCCAGAGCTAAATGTTTTCTAGCATTGAGTCTGCCCCTGATCTAGGAGGAGGAAGATTTCCTTTGTTGTTGATTGAAGAGGAAGAAGTTATTTTCTGACATTGGCGTCTCTCTACACCCCAAATTCTCCTGTCCCTCGCCCTCTTGGTCCTCTGTCCATCCCCGTCATCCACTGCTGCTTTGTTCTCGGCCAGAAATGTCGTAACTTCGTGAATCCTAAGTGTTCAACATTTCGATTTCCTCGTGTAGCTCGGTGAAGTCCATAAATTTGCAAAGAATCAGAATTCAATCTTCCTCTTTGTGTGGCTTCTTCCATTCTAGTAGGTTGTCCCTCGCATTCACTCTCTATTCTGGTATTCTGACTTTCTTCAGCATCCACACGACTTTAGAAATCCACCTTCGTTTTTTTTTCATCTCAAATCAAAGTTTTCATCTTACCTGATCAGTGGGTTTGTGCTATGATCTCTGATAAATGCATACGGAATTGCCTCTTATGAATATGCATATGGCCTAAATAATGAACAAGTTTGCGTCCAATATAAGAAATCATGTTGTAACTCTCTGCTGAATGCTAATTATAACTTTGATTTCTAACCTTGTAATTTTGCTAATTTTTTTGTAACTCTATTTGCTGATTTTGCACTTTGTTTAAATCTTTGTTTATGTGAATTTTGAGTTAAATATCTGGGAGTTTTGTTGGGAATAAGAAATTTTTTGGACAATGTTAACAGTCTGGAATTACTAGTCAACGATTATTTCAGCTTAGTTCCCCAGAATTTTTCGTCTGTGAAAAGTGACAAGTAATAAGTCATTTTCCCCTTCCCTTTGCTTTTCTTTTCATAATCTGCATTGTGGATTTTGCATAAAGGGAAAGTTTTATCTGGTTGTTCTTGATTGCCTTGCTGAACATAACAGAATCTTCCTTGTACAGATTATTTGATCATTTTCCTGATGGTAATATGTATATGCATGCTGGTTTTTTTGCCTAATGGCTGGCTTATAAATGCTTTGTAGTCAGATAATAATCCAGCTGGTTTTATGTTAATTACCAAACTCTTCTGTTAAACTGATGAGTATGAGTATGAGTTTTTGCGAGTATAAATTTTCTTGCTTGGTATCTATCTGGAAAAATTAACACATACCTTGTGTAAATTACCAAATTCCTGTTTGTATTTGACTAAATATCATCACATGCCTTTTTCAGATTTCCTTATGTGAACTTATTTGGTGCAGGAACGATAATTGCTTCTTTTTGTCACTTGCAATTCTGTCCTCCTCCATATGATGCAAATGGTAAGTGCATGAATTGTTACTTGCAATTTATCCTCTTTTGTGTATATTCAATTGTTGTGACAGTCTGCCTTTCCTCTTTCAACATAGATGTTCTTTGGTAGTGCTTCGGTTCAGTATGTAAAAAGCTCAATATGATTCCAATGAAAAAGCATCAAAACAGCGTGGTTTTAAGTCAGCGAATGACAAAAGTATAGGACTAAAGCCAAACCCGGTCTCTCGTCTCTCTCCCTAATCTTTCAATAATTCAATCTCATGCTCCATCTCTCCCAATTCTACTAAACATCGCCGGCGATCATATTGGATCTCTTCTTAGTTGAGTGTTGAGGTTGCGATGGAGTCACTGTTCACCGTAGATTCCCTTTCTGTCCTCCTTCTCCGCCCTCTCCTTGCCATCGGATTTGTTCTCTCCATAATTTCTCTGGGTAATTTTTCTCTTTACTAGGCTGGATTTGCTTCTGATGCTTATTTCAGAGTTTAAATTGATTAATCCTCTCCCAAATTGGATTGTTGTAGGCTGGTTGCTGGCATGGAAACTAGTCCTGGTGCACGTTCCTTTGGTGCAAGAAATTTTCGGTCTCAGAAAAAAACCTGTCAAATCTAAACCCCCAACTCGTCGTTTATCTAATTTTTATAATACCATTAATGTACAAAAGTCTCAATAGCTCTGGGATTGTGATTTCTCTTTCTCTTGTCTCTTGTTTGTTTTCCGCTTCTAAGCACATTTACCTACTTGTTACTCTAATATGACACTGTATATAGTTCAGTGGATTGTTGTACCTTACAATTATTCTGTGTACAGTATGGTTCCTCTTCTAGAGTTTATTTTATGACTTTCTTGTTTCAGTTTTTTTGAGGATCAGACTGAGTTAACAGCTCTACTGGTTTTTTGCTCTTGATAAAGGACTTGAAATGAGATAGTGCACGTTTTGCAGTCTATATATCGTGATTGGGGCATCCTAGTATTAACATCAATGATCCATGTATAATAATGTCTCACCAAAGTATAGATATGCAGTTCACAGAGGTTTGCGTGATAATATTGTTAAACTTTGGTGCTCTTGGAAGGCACATAATTATAAATATAGCCTATGCCCACTGTTATTTGGACCCAAAGCTGAGATATCTTTGTTAGGTGTACTTGTTCTTTAATTCCTTTGTCAAGATAAAAACATAAGTTGAGGGGCTAATTGTCCTGAAGATTCCAATGTACTTGTTTTAAAAGGAAACCTGGATGAAACGCTTGACTCAGTTGTCTCTGTGGATGGTATCTTATGCTTTTTGGTTATACTTCTAAGACAAGTACATCCTGAAAGCTCTATTGCGGAGAGAAAAGGAGGAGGTAGATTGTAGCCATTCTGGGTTACCAATCCCCCTAGTTACAAGGACAAGCGCTATTGTTCTGAATTTAAAACCATATTGAACCACCACCAAACGCTTAGGTCAACTGGTAAGGGGTTGTCCTAGCTTAACCACGGGTCTTGAGTTCGAGACGTGAGAATGCAGCACGCGTGGGTGGTAGAGGCTTCCACCCGAAAGGGGCCACCCGGTCTCGATCCGGATTAGTCTGGGGCCGTTGATGTGCTTGAAAGATGGCCTGCCCTGAGATATCGGATGCTCTAAGCAAAAAAAAAAAAAGAGCCATATTGAACCGGTGATCTCCAACTTATGGGGGCATCCATATAGGGCTGGAAATCAGGGCCTAGGGTAAGAACATATGTTTTTCAAAGTCCGACCCGAGAGCACTAGGATCAGGGCCGGTCTTACAAGGCCCGAAAGTTACTATTTCAAATTTTAATTATTCTTCATCCGTTTTTTTTCAAAGAAATATAATTAATAAATTACAATAAATTAGTGTTTTAATTTATCAAATAAATTTTATGAATATTGTCAATATTAATGTCTACATAACACACTTAATGCAATAAACAAGCGTAGTCACTAATTCATAATCAAGAGTAAACTACTATCCAGAAGTAACTCACAGAAAGCATAATAGGCTTACCACTAAGCAATATGATTACGATGAATATCATTTTCATCTTTTTACTACTATTATCAATTTCAAAGACCTTTGATTGTCTTTCACTTCAAGTAGTATGCTTTTCTTCATGAGTAAAAATATCAAGAATATCTTCTCTCACATCATAAATACATCCATAATCTTTATTTGTTATTATCAAAAAAATAATAATCTTTATTTGTAACAAATAATAAACCAAATCATAAAATTAAAGTATAATTATGTATTTGTAGTTAAATGGATAAATAACTCTATAATAAATACAAAATAAATATAAATTAGTATATTAAATAATCAAGTCAAGTTAATAATATATATATATATATATATATATATATATATATATATATATATATATATTTGAAGGGCCTAACGGGCTGACCTTTGGCCCTGCAGGGCTAGCCCTTTTAGACCCTCGGCCCTACAAGGCCAACTTCATTTAGAAGCTTCAATTTATAAGCCCGGCTCTTAAAGGGCCAGGCCTAAAAGGGCCGATCGGATGGGTTCAACCTAATTTCCTGGCTCTACATCCATAACACTAGGCTAGGCTTTTGGTCCCACAATCTGTTTTGAGAGATGTGATTATTCAAGTCCTGACTCCATTATTCACTTTGAAATGTTTTTTTTTTGGTTGCCCACTTTGAAATGTTGAATCTTTTTGTTTACGCAAGGTATCTCCACAGCCGATAGTCATAAGACTAATCCTTCGCCCTACTGTCAGCGCACGAAGCGGTAGAAGGCTGGCCACGGGGTGCTTTCCATTCACAAGAGTTGAGGATCGAACCCCCAACCACTTGCTTAAGGGACGAGATGCTGAACCATCACGCCCACCCGTCGTGGTTTGAAATGTTGAATCTGATCCTGATAGACCGCGGGACCAAGTTGGGCTTAGACTGGAGTCCTTTTTCATGTGAAATCGGGCCTACTCAAGCATAAAATGGGCTTCTCGTTTCTTTATATTTCTCTGGGCTGAAATACACGTGCTACTGTGACATCCATTCCAATAAAATATGATCTACGATAAAGGAAAGTGAATGAGATGGAAAAAAAAAGGCTTGGAATTTATAAATGTGTTCTGGTGTAGAAGACAGATGTCTAGCCCTAATGGACTAGTATGTTGATATTGACTGAATTGGACTTGACCTAGGAACAATGCCTAGGGCCTACGTACCCTTTAGAGGGATCAAAGTCCACGAAGTTCGAAGATACTGAAGGCGTTTAGCCAAAGGGGGTGGTGTGTGTGCTCTGTGACGGCTAAATTGTAAATAGTCAGAGAGAGTAAAATGTGTGTACCTTAAGGTTTACCCTCTATTGATAGAATGTACCTTAGGGTTAGGGTTTGAACTTGTGGGCCTCTTGTGCCTCCAAGCCCAAACGTTTTGTCATCATGCATGTGCCTTGTTTATTGCCTCTTGTTGGTCCACACCTTGGATGGGTATCATATTTGAGTCCATAATAGTTTCCCCCTAGCCCGGTAGTTCAGGTCTCTGGGTTGCCGGGATGCATTGACTGTTTGATGTGAAACGCGGATTTGACCGAGATATATCTAGCTTATTTGGGTTGTTTAAGAAGAAATAGGGTCCCTTGCGTGCTTTTGTAGCAATTTTTCCCGAGATAATTACCCGGTTTATATTCCTGCATTTAATAATATGTAAGCAAATCGCAATCAATGGAAAATACTCACTGTTTGTGCAAATCGTTCAACTTGCTCATTTCCTGTCGAGCCCGAATGCTTGCCCGAGCTTGATTTCTTGATTTCCATTCTGGTTTGCCTTAATCTTGGTTATTGATAACATGCTTTTCCTCCAACAACTTACTGTCCACTTTGTTGCCCCCCAGCCCGATAGTTTAGGTCTTTGGACTACCAGGGTTCTATTCTCAGTTTATCCGAGGCCTAATTAAGGAGTGCGGATTTAACTGTATAATTTCAGTTTTATCAAGTCCCAATGGGAACACGTTTTAACTGTTTTCAGTTTTACCGGGTTCCAATGGAAACACGTTTTAACTGTTATTTTAGTTTTACTGGGTTCCAATAGGAACACGTTTAAATGTGATTTCAGTTTTACCGAGTTCCAATAGGAACACGTTTTAACTGTTATTTCAATTTTACCGGGTTCCAATAGGAACACATTTTAACTGTTATTTCAGTTTTATCGAGTTCCAATAGGAACACGTTTTAATTGTACACGAAACTCGGATTTTAACTGTTCATTCAGTTTAACCGAGTTCCACCTTCGTTCCCTTTGTAGGGACGGACTCCACACGAAACTCGAATTTTAACTGTTCATTCAGTTTAACCGGGTTCTGCCTTCGTTCCCTTTCGTAAGGACGGGCTCCAGACGGAACTCGGATTTTAACTTTTCAATGTTCATTCAGTTTAACCGGGTTCTGTCTTCATTCCATTCGTAGGGACGGACTCCACACGGAACTCAGATTTTAACTATTCATTCAGTTTAACCGGGTTCCGTCTTCGTTCCCTTTCGTAGGGACGAACTCCACAAGGAACTCGGATTTTATCTGTTTATTTAGTTTAATCGGGTTCCGTCTTCGTTCCCTTTCGTAGGGACGGACTCCACATGGAACTCGGATTTTAACTATTCATTCAGTTTAAATCGGGTTCCGCCTTCTTCTTCTCATGTTTTCTTTCTTGCCAAATTGTCAGGGATGCCACATAAGCATGCAAAGAAGGAAATACTCACTTTTATTGTGCATTTGTACTATATTTATGCAGCTGCAGACTGTCTGGTTTCCTAATCATCAAGATTAAGGGCTTGTAGCAACTTTGACCAGGATTCTAGGATCCCTCCTAGCAGCTCGAACTCCACTAAAATAGGGGGTAAAAACATTTTGACCATTTACAAGAAAAAATATGAAATTTCACAAGACTATAAGATAAATAAAGGGACTTAAAAATATTTTGGTCATTTACAAGAAAAATATGGGTATTTATAAGATAAATAAAACAATTTATAAGATAAATAAAGTAAGGGCATAATTGTCTTTTCACCTACAAAAATAAATTTCATTTTGACCTTGGGGGTGCAATGAAGTTTCATAAAGCTTTACAGGTATACATTTGATCAATTATTTTTTTCAAAGATGCTTAATGCTTATTACATATTTAATGTTTCTTTCTAAATATGTTTTGGGGACAGCATAATCAACTTCAAAAATCTGAGACATCAACTCTAATACAACATAATAATATGATGTTGGATAGCTCTCAATCAAGTTAAATGACTCTTACGAATTTATTGATGGTATGTCATATGATGTTGAATAGCATCCTCAACTAGTTTGTTTTATATATTGAGATATTTATTTTATTTCATTTTTTTATTATAGGCACCACTTGACTGCAACTTTACATCATTTGAAGCACTGGATTTTAGCCAAAAATAAAAGGGTTAAATATCAATTTTGCCATGAAAGTATTAGCTAGAGAGTATTCAGCACCCAAAAGTTTTTTTGGTATCATTTTTGCCCCTGGAAGTTTAAAAACATAGCAATCTTGCCCATCGATTGATCTTGATTGTTGAATTATTGCTCTTCTTTGTAAACTTTCAGGGAAAATTTTCTCCTAAAAAAAACTTTTGGGGGCATATTTGCTCTTTTCTGTAAACTTCTGGGGCAAAAATGATACCAAAAAAACTTTCGGGTGCTGAATGCTCCCTAGCCAATACTTTTGTGGCAAAAATAATATTTAACCCAAAATATAATGTTGGCAAGTGTAAAGAATAATGATGATGAAAGAAAACAATTTAGTCTCTTATATTGAAATATGAAATTCTTTACACAACATTGTCTCATCTTACAATAGTGGACAAATTCAAGATTGTCAATATATATTCATTAACACTATAAAGTTACATTGTACTTCTTTGGACCACTCTCTATGTTGCTCAAGTAGGTTCATTTTGTACTTCTTTTAGTCTACCCTCTATTTTGGTCAAACAAACTCATTTTGCACTTCCTTTGGTTTACTCCCTATTTTAGTCAAGCAGGCTCAATTTGTACATGAACTCTTCATTTTGTTCTTCTGGCTTCTCATGTCTTCTCAATTGATGTTATGAAACAAAGTCAAGAAATAGTCATTTGTTTGTATATGGATAGAAAAAGATGATGAAAGAAAACAATTTAGTCTCTTATATTGAAATATGAAATTCTTTATATAGCATTGTCTCATCTTACAATAGTGGACAAATTCAAGATTGTCAATATATATTCACTGACACTATAAAGTTGCATTGTCTTACAAATACAGATTCAATAATTGACTTTGATCCTCCTACATCAAACCTCCATTCCACTTTATTTTGTTCAACTCTTTTGTACATCTTCTGACTTCCTTTGGGCTGCTCTATATTGCTCAAGTAGGCTCATTTTGTACTTCTTTTGGTATGCCCTCTATTTTGGTCAAGCAAACTCATTTTGCACTTCCTTTGATCTACTCTCTATTTTGGTCAAGCATGCTCATTTTGTACATGAAGTCTTCATTTTGTTCTTCCGGCTTCCATGTCTTCTCAATTGATGTTAAGAAACAAAGTCAAGAAATAGTCATTTGTTTGTATAAGGATAGAAAAAGATGGTCACAAAACAGTTTCAATCCATGCCATGTACTAGGGATGTCCAAAAAACCTGAGGTCCAATTTGACCCATCCTGATCCGGTCTAACCCAACCTGGCCCGGTTAGGCAACAAAAAAGTCGACCCGAGACACTTTAAACAGACCAAACCAAACTAGTTTGCTCGGGTTAGACTGGACTTCAAGCCAAAGGCTCAAACCCCTTGGTCTAGTCTAGTGTGTGTGTGTCTATATATATAGGGTTTATTATATATCCTGTGACAGGATATAAACGTTTGTCCAGTTAAGTAATACTACGTCGTTTGTGGTAAGGAAAAGAAGGGAGTTTAATATATCCGATATCTTTATATATATATATATACAGCCAATCGAATTGTGGTACGACACGTTCAGCGAACTAAAAGGTCAAGCCCCTGTGCTCTCCCAGAAATTCACGTTCGCCGATCAATTTCTATATATACAGCCTTTGTGGTCTCCCTTTTTTTAAAAAAATCACGTTCAGTTTGCTTTCAAGTCACTGCATTGATCTCTAACTGCCTCCAAATCTGATTGTAATCACATAGCCATAGTCTCTTTTTCATCCTTCACAAGCCTCATCCTATTTAGATCTTCAAGTTTCTTCTCCACTTCCTTCTTCAGTAAAGCAATTGTGCTCACTAGCTCATTTCTTTCAAAACCTTAA
The DNA here is from genome assembly GCA_025563575.1 of Acacia pycnantha. NCBI lineage: Eukaryota > Viridiplantae > Streptophyta > Magnoliopsida > Fabales > Fabaceae > Acacia > Acacia pycnantha. Next base: position 161,756 of record JAMWYP010000150.1, on the reverse strand, counting down.
AACACAAAAGGAGAGTTTTACTGCTTCGATTGCAACAAACTTACCTTAGATCTGGGGATGTAGTAGATGACGGGGAAAAGAGGAAGATGGTGGAGATGTGAGACCGAGGCATCAAGGAGTGAAAGCGGTGGAGAAGTGAACGCAAGGGATCGAGGAAGACGGAGACTCATAGAGGTGGTTGTTGGTTGCACCACCACCTCCGACAGCCACATTCAGCGAGATGTCGAGGAGTGAGAGCAAAGGAAGAGAGAAAGCGAGAGATGAGAGTGAGAAAAGAGAGAGCGAGGGATGAGAAAGATGAGACTTGGGCTATAGTGAGTGACTCAGGGGTTGCTTGTTTTAGGGGAGGGGAGCCATGTGATCTGGTAGGTCCAGGAAAAGGACTGTCTGGACCAGTTCATGCAGTCCATTGGACTAGTCTGGTCCAGCCTGAGCTCAAGCTGGTGCTGGACTAGACCTGACCTCGGGCTGGCTTGTTCAGTCCGAGGTTCTATTTGGACCAGATCTCAAGTTAAGGTCAAACACGGTATGGTCTGGTCCATGGACATCCCTACCATGTACCAATGTGAATGGAAGGATTAAAAAAGTGTACATGGATACAATTATATCGATGACAGGTTGTTACTTTTTGCAATCCCCATGAATCCATTCTACTTGTTTGGAATAAGAAATGTTTCATTGTTGGTTCTCATTAATTTCTATAATGAGTTGAGCTCAAAGCATGATTAACATGTTTCTTTGAAGCACACCTTTTACATACTGAACCAAAGCACTACCACAGAACACCTATCTTGACTTATTATTTAGGGAAAATCATTTTCAGGGCCCTTTTAAGGCTGACAATCCCAAAAAAGGCCCCAAGATTCTGATAATCCCAAAAAAGGCCCTAGGGCCTTTTATGGGATTTTAAATCTTGGGTGAGTTGTCAACTGGCCGATATAGTTGTTAATGGGTACTGATATAGTTGTCAACGAGGCTGATATAGTTGTTAGCAGAGTGTTGTTAACGGGGCTGATTTAGTTGTTAAAACCTACCCGTTAACAATTATATCAGCCCCGTTGACAACTCACCAAAAATTATGAAAATTCCAGAAAAGGCCCTGGGGCCTTTTCTAGGATTGTCATCATCTTAGGGCCTTTTTTGGGATTGTCAATCCTAAAAGGGCCCTGAAATGGATTTTCCCTATTATTTATCCATTTTCACATATGACAAATTTTGGAGAACTAATCTGAAATAATCGTTACTAGTAATTCCAGACTATTAACATTGTCCAAAAAAATTTATTGTTCCCAATGTAACTCCCAAATATTTAACTCAAAATTCACATGAACAAAGATTTAAACAAAGTGCAAAATTAGCAAACAGAGTTACAAAAAAATTAACAAACTTACAAGGTTAGAAATAAAGTTATAATTAGCATTTAGCAGAGAGTTACAACATTATTTCTTATATTGAAGGCAAACCTGTTCATTATTTAGGCCATATGCATATTCATAAGAGGCAATTCCATATGCATTTACCAGAGATCATAGCATAGACCTACTAATTAGGTAAGATGAAAACTTTGATTTGAGATGAAAAAAAAAACGAAGGCGGATTTCTAATGTCATATGGATGATGAAGAAATCCAGAATACCAGAATAGAGAGTGAATGCGAGGGACAACCTACCAGAATGGAAGAAGCCACACATAGATGAAGATTGAATTCTAATTCTCTACAAATTTATGGACTTCACTGAGCTACATGAGGAAATCAAAATGTTGAACACTTAAGATTCAAGAAGTTACGACATTTATGGCTGAGCACGAAGCAGCAGTGGATGACGGTAATGGACAGAGGACCACGATGGCGAGGGACAAGAGAATTTGGGGTGTAGAGAGACGCCAATACCAGAAAATAACTTCTTCCTCTTCAATTGATGATAGAGTAAATCTTCCTCCTCCTCGATAGGGGGCAGATCCGATGTCAGAAAACGTTTGAGCTCTGTGTCGCCGTTGTTTGTTTTGTTCCATCACATTTGGTTGATGGATTTCTACAAAACTAATTGCAAACCTCCCTCGAAACCAACGGTTTGGATAAAAAATAGGGAAAATCCATTTCAGGGCCCTTTTAGGACTGACAATCCCAAAAAAGGCCTTAAGATTCTGACTATCCCAGAAAAGGTCCTAGGGCCTTTTTTGGGATTATCAGAATCTTGGAGCCTTTTTTGGGATTGTCAGCCTTAAAAGGGCCCTGAAAATGATTTTCCCTAAAAAATACATGGACAGCTGGGATTTTATTTCTCGGGAGAATCCTTGCCAAGGCCCAATTAAGGCCCAAAATTGCAAAAAGGGCCCCAACCACTTTCCTCTACCACAAATGGCCCTAGGGCCCTTTCTGACATTTAGTTTTAAAGCAAAATGACCAAAACACCCCAATGGCTTTTTTTAAAAAAAGCTGCAGCCTCTCTCAAAACCACCTCTTCGTTCGGAGGAAAACCCGAACGAGGTCCACAGCGCTCGCGCTTCGTTGTTTTCTTGGCAACCAAACGCCGAATAGATAGAACCGTGGAAGATGGTGGATCGATCCACACTCCACCGCCCAGATCTTCTTATCTCTTTCGTATGTTCTTCAACAGGACCGTCTCGATTCACGAGTTGGGTCGTCCATTGATTGTGGATTAGCGCCGCTCCCTCATATTCCACTTTGACTTGGTGGCAAAGGCGGGGAAAATTAAAAGCAAACTTCTTCTCGGTATTTACAATCAATTTGTTCCCTTAATTATCTATTTTTCTTTATTCACTCAATTCTTGTTTGTTTCTTCTGGGGTTTTCGAAGTGATTCCCAAGTGGGGAATTTACGAACTTAAGTTGGGGTTTTGTTTTGGAATTATGTGGCACGAACGCTGCTTGGGTCATTGTGTTTCTTGATTTTCCTGTTTCCCTTCCCTTGGATTCCGGTGTTAGTGCTTCTGTTTATAAAAGTTGACTGCTTACTTTATCGAAATCTGATCAAATTTTGGAACATCCCTTTCATTGACTGTTTTTCGCCACAACTTTTATTAAGTTTGGTCCAATTTGTGTTTTCAAAGTATTTCCTTGGAATTTTTCAGCTTTTATCAGTAGACTCATCTGATGTTGTTGTTGCTGCTCCTGCTGCATCAAAATCTCCCACTCAGGAACAAGTCTCCAGCGCCAGAGAAGAGAAACGCACAGCGGTGGCTGATGTTAAATTCGGAGTGGGTGAGAGTGATGATTCGGCAAGCAACACGTGCAAAGCCAAAAAAGTGTTGTCCATCATTGAGGAGTCTCAGAAGTAGAAGATGAGACATTAGGCAAAGATAATTGTTAGGACACATTGTAGTTGATCACTTGTTGTGTACACGTGCATATGTATTTATGACAAATTTGTATTCATGAGAATGACCTTTAACATTTGTATTTCTGTAGATTGTCTACTGATGCTAACTTGACCATTTGAATTCAATGACAAGAGGAAATTTTTCCTTCTTTTGTGATATTTGTTCATGATATGAGAAAAAAAATGCAGCTGGAAACGCCCCCTGATATTGTTGTAAATGACCCCTGTTATTGTTGTAAATGACCCCTGATATTGTTGTAAATGACCCCTGATATTGTTGTAAATGACCCCTGTTATTGTTGTAAATGACCCCTGATATTGTTGTAAATGGCCCCTGTTATTGTTGTTAATGAACCCTGATATTGTTGTAAATGGCCCCTGTTATTGTTGTAAATGACCCTGATATTGTTGTAAATGGCCCCTGTTATTGTTGTAAATGACCCCTGATATTGTTGTAAATGACCCCTGTTATTGTTGTTAATGAACCCGTTATTGTTGTTAATGACCCCTGTTATTGTTGTTAATGACCCCTGATATTGTTGTAAATGACCCATGTTACCTGATATTGTTGTAAATGACCCATGTTATTGTTGTTAATGACTCATGTTATTGTTGTAAATGACCCCTGTTATTGTTGTAAATGACCCCTGTTATTGTTGTAAATGACCCATGTTATTGTTGTAAATGACCCCTGTTATTGTTGTAAATGACCCCTGATATTGTTGTAATTAATTTGGCTCGAGTCAAGGGCATTTGGCTAGAGTCTGGAGCTAAACTCGAGGCAAAATTCCCTGGCTCGAGTTTACAACAATAACAGGGTCATTTACAACAATAACAGGTCATTTACAACAATAACATGGGTCATTTACAACAATATCGTGGTCATTTACAACAATAACAATGGGTCACTTACAACAATAACAGGGGTCATTAACAACAATAACAGGGTCATTTACAACAATATCGTGTAACAGTGTCATTTACAACAATATCGAGGGCCATTAACAACAATAACAGGGGTCATTAACAACAATAACAGGGGTCATTTACAACAATATCAGGGGTCATTAACAACAATAACAGGGATCATTTACAACAATATCAGGGGTCATTAAGAACAATAACATGGGTATTAACAACAATATCATGGGTCATTTACAACAATATTAGGGGCATTTCCAACTGCATTTTTTTTCCTCATATCATGAACAAATATCACAAAAGAAGGAAAAAGTTCCTCTTGTCATTGAATTCAAATGGTCAAGTTAGCATCAGTAGACAATCTACAGAAATACAAATGTTAAAGGTCATTCTCATGAATACAAATTTGTCATAAATACATATGCACGTGTACACAACAAGTGATCAACTACAATGTGTCCTAGCAACTATGCTGCCTAATGTCTCATCTTCTACTTCTGAGACTCCTTAATGATGGACAACACTTTTTGGCTTTGCACGTGTTGCTTGAAGAATTCTTTAGTGAACCGAAGAACCTTGTGTCCCTTTGTGTAGAACCCATAAGTTTGAAATGAGCCTTCTGAGTTCTTCTTTCAAGCTTATCAAGCTTCTTCTGCACATCTCTACGTAAATCCCAGTTTGGTTTTTTTTTTTTGCAGTTTTGTGTGCCAAAGACCAAATATCATAGAGATTTAACCTCTTGCTACATTGCTTGCTCAAACTAATGCACCTTGGTGATGAAGTTCAACTGGTGCAATCTTCTTCATGAGCCCAAGCCTTTCATCTAGTTGTATCTTTTCCCAATTACCAAATCCATGGTAATGGATTCTTGGTGTTATCAATGGCAGCATATGCTCGTAAGCAATTGCATTTGCATCTAGGTGCTCTAGACCATCTACAAAGCAATGGCCCAAGCTTGCATCCATTATTAGGCTAGCATTTTGTATCCTCTTCTCCATATTTTCAATAAAAGGCAAGTTCTGTACTGGCATAATTGAGAAAAAAAGATGAGCACAAAATGTAACATGGTCTAAAAATGCACCAACAATCCATAGATCAGATGAGTGTTTGCATTTCAAGTTTTACAACATGCAACGTGACAATGCTCTAGAAGCTGCATACTACAAGATGAAGATTGAAGAGAGTAAGGCATCAATATCTTTTGACATGATAATGGCCAAAAAAAAATCTTTCAGCAGGACCTTAATTAAGACTAACATTGAATTATTTAAAAACCAAAATTTTCCCACCACAAAGATGTAATTGGCAACCGATTATCTGTTTGGTCATAATCCTTTAAGATTCGAGACAACTGTACACGAAATGAATGATTGTTGAAAAGAAAAATTCATTCTTCCTCTTGCAATTTACTTCATCAATTGCAAACCAAAGCCACATCAAGTACCCGCAATCTCGGAAATATCCCCATGAATAAGTATAATTTATTCCATCACTTTTCAAATAGTTTACTAGATTTATTCAACTAAAGCACTATTAAACATCAGAGTTCGCAGTCATATGATCCTCAACAATTTACTGTTTCATAACCAAAGACAGATAGCTACCTCTCTCAATGCATAACCAAGAAAAGAGAAAGCAATTCAAGTATGGAGTGAGAAAGTGTGTGTGCTTACTTGTAATGAGTGGGAGAAATGGCCTGGAAGAACACTTTTGTTCTGCTTCTATCAATATTAACATCCACCCAATTAGCCCAAGTTTTGAGACCTATTTCTAAAGCTGCCAAACGGTCCATATCTGGATAGAATTTGCCTCTTAATTCTACATAGTCCCATCTGCACAATTTGATAAAAGAGAACTCAAATTCATAGTAAAATAATTGAATTAATCATGGAAAACATTGATTCCATTTTGATATATTTGGTTCCATAGAGTTTAATATTACCCTTGAAGGGATCCTTGATGAGTCCACCATTGTCCCGTGTTGAAGGACAAGACATCAGCATTTCTCCATGCCTCACCATTCCCATCTACCTCATCCAGCCTTAGAATTTTCTTGCCTCCCATCAAATCAACGTCTACCAGATATGGAGATCTGTAGAATGAAAGTGTCACTTCATAGTTATGCATACATGACCCAATACATTAATTTGAAAAGAAAACCTCTTTCATCTTAAGCAGAAATTTTTACCATTGAACAAACTTAGTAAATTTATACTACCTTTGATCCTTAGTGTAAGATCCACTCTGTAAGTTAATTTTTCCATTATAATGGTCTTATATTAAAGATAATAGGGAGTATTATAAAGGAATATGAGGCAAGTTAAAGACAATACAGATCAAAAGTCAAAACTACCATATCATGATCCCAACCTAAAACTGAATTACAAACCCGTTTGGTACAAAATGGGGATGATGAGAGGAGGGATAAAAATGAAAACCTCCTTTGCAAACGGCTTATAAAGATTGGATTTTTCTTGAACCCAATTCAAACCTCAGTGATACACATTGTTACCCAATCCAAATAGAACAGGATATGTTGGTTAGCTATTGATCATGTCTAAATTGCCATCCCTACCAAGTTCAAGTGAGCTATAAATTTATCAAGGAAAAGCCACACAAGCACGTTGGTCCTCTCCCAACCAACTCAGAACACAGAAATGAAGAAAACAGAGTCCGAACAAAATCTGAGAAGTGAAGTAAGAAAAATCAAACAACCAATTGAACAAAACCATAAACTGAATAGCCTCCGAGAAAAGAGAACGTATCCATTTATGATGGAAAAATCACAACACCTAGCAACTACAACTCGCAGGATCGATGCTTGACTTTGATATACTGAAAGATTGTGGGAGACGCATGAATGCACACAAAAATTAAACAAAGTTCATAAATATACCAGCATTATACTTCTCTTAAACAAAATGGGCGAAAAAACCTAATCCCCAAAATGTTACCTACAAGCGAACCACGACGGCGACGGCGACACACACGAGCTTCAGAAGGTCGATTGAACACAGTGAAGATGGCGAGTCAGCGTCGAGCACAGAGAAGAGAGTCGGGCGAGCGAGGGAGATGGAGTGATTTTGAACGATTTTCGGGATGTTCGTTCCTCTTTTTCAGATTCAGATACGGGTTTTTTGGTCATTTCCCTTTATAATTGAATGTCAGAAAGGGCCCTAGGGCCATTTGTGGTAGAGGAAAGTGGTTGGGGCCCTTTTTGCAATTTGGGGCCTTAATTGGGCCTTGACAAGGATTCTCCCTTATTTCTCACACAAAACAACGTCATTTTAAGCAAAGGAGGGCAACGGGTATTAATAGGTATAGGACAAAAGTCAAGTCCGCTTCAGCTCAACCCGACTAGCCCCTAACCCGTGTTGGGCTTGTAAAGGGGTAGGCATGCACTTTTTCAGATTTGATCTAGATGATTGAGATCCTAAGTATATGTCTGTATTTTTTAATTTTAATAAAAATAGGACAAAAGCTTGATCCACTTCAACCCAACCCGACTAGCCCCCAACCCGTGTTGGGCTGGCCCGGATTTCTAGTACTAGTTGTTGTAAATAGAGCTGTCAAAATGGGCTGGACCCTATGGGCCAGCCCATTAAGCCCCATCTTTGGCCCTAACCCAAAATAAGCCCTACTCTTTGGGGTTATGTTGGGGCCAACCCGTGGGCCACCAATCAACCTCGTTTCCAACATTCAGAAATTGTACAAATCCATCTGAAACTACACCTCCTCGCCTTCTTCAATCAAGGAATTGGATTCAGTCCACTGCCACTAGCATTCACTTCCGGTCCACTGTGCAAAAAAAAAAAAACACTGATCCCTCTTTTTTTTTTTTACAAATATTTCAGGATACTGTAGATATTTAAAGATACTGCCCGGTACTGAAAAAATACATCATGAACTTGAAAAATTATTTTAGGATGTTGAAAAAATATTTCAGGGTACTGACTAGTACTTAAAAAATACTTCAGGATACTGACTGGTACTTAAAAAATACTTCAGGATACTGACTCGTACTGAAAATACACTTAATGATCTTGAAAATTTATTTTAGGATGTTGAAAAACTATTTCAGGGTACTGACTGGTTCTTACAAAATAGTTCAAGATACTGATTGGTACTGAAAATATACTTAATGATCTTGAAAAATTATTTTAGGATACTAACAGGTACTTCATGATCTTGAAAAATTATTTTAGAATGTTAAAAAATATTTCAGGGTACTGACTGATACTGGAAAAAATACTTCAGGATGCTGACTGAGGATACTGGCCGGTACTGAAAAAATACTTAATGATCTTGAAAAATTATTTCTGATCTAAAATAATTTTTCAAGATCATTAAGTATTTTTTTCAGTAATATAAAAAATTGGCTATGCTCAAGGTTAAACATTATATGTTTAGTCCTTTAAATTTACATCCATTTCAATTTGATCTCTTAAATTAAAAAGAAGAAGAAGAAGAAGTACTTTTAGTCCTTCAATTTCAATATTGTTAGTTTCATTTAATGGAAATTGTTAACTCAATAAATTTAAATAATGATCCTAGAATTAAATGTTGAAAAAACATGCTTAAATCTTAATTCTTTGATATAATGAATTTTATATTTTAAAATTGGAGTACGATTTCACAAACCAACTTTGTAAAGCTCTCTGCAGAAACAAAATTGAAATATATATTGAATGACTTTACTTCACAAATTTGAGAGATTAAAATGAAACTTGATTAAAAAAAAAGGGGAAAATGACATAAAAAGAATTTTGAAATTGTTTATCAAGTCTCGTTATGACCTTATTAATTCTTGGTAATAAGTCTAATTTAAATTTTGTAATTTAAATTTTTTTTATCATTTTTCCATAAAAAAATAATAAAGTACAAATTTTATACTTTTTACTTTAAAAAATTCTACACTTATCCCAAATTTATAACAACAAAATAACACTTACTTATAACAAAGCAGTGTTTATTAATCACATGTAATGAAAGTCGTAATTGCAAATACACCACATTCAAATTTCAAAGAAAACTATGACATCACATGACTGACAGATTCACAACAAAACTACACACAGAGTTGAACAGAATCATTTTGATGAAGGAGGAACAATAACTTGATTAACAAAAACTTGAAAGTGAGGATCAGAGAGCCAAAGAGAAGCAAGATGAACATGAGAAGTGGTGAGTCTATGAACTGATTCAACTTCCCACATCAAAGCTTCAGCTTTCTCTGCACTCATAATGCTATCCAATGCCTTCTCACTATCTTCTCCTCCAAACCTTGCCTTGTCCCATTGCCTACACAACATGTGTGTCATGTAATGCATTGGCTGTCCGTACGATTTCTCAAGTGTTTTTGCCAACCCTTTCCAATTCACTACCACTAGATTTGATAGACGAGCTCTTGGGATTGCTGTTTTCTTCATGATCTTCTGGTATTCTTTTGCCTTCTCCAATATAGCTTCTGCTTCTTCACAATACAAGTGAAAAAAAGACTCATATTTAGGACAAGATATTCTATTATAAACCTATTCATTTTCCTGCTTCAATATGCATTTTCACAAATACATGTACAAAGGACTCATAAAATCAATGTCTTAAAGTTATTTAGGACAAAATATTATATTAAATAAGCATATTCATTTGCTTGAAATTGATCGAAAAGGAGGCCAAATTAGCCCTGCAGGGGATAGAACCCTCCACCTCCCCTACACAAGGGGACTACTTTACCACTAGGACAATGCATCCAGTGATGTTTCAATATAGCTTCTTTTTTTTTTTGGGTATAAACAAATTTAAGTGGGGGTAAACACCGGTACCTCACCAGAGTCAGAGCACGCCTCCAGACTCAAAAAGCGCTTAAACAAAGGTATTTACAAATCACCCACCAACAAGGTTCTCACATCGACTAGCAGGTATCAAACCTCCTCCATTTTGGGGTGAAGGCCGATGTCTTAGCCAACTGTGTTATTCCTCGTCAATATAGCTTCTGTACCTTTATAATACACATAAAATGGTGAAATGCCCATAAAAACTCAAGGTTTTGGAGCAAGATCTCCTATTTAGATTCTTGTTCTTGAGATTTTTATCTTATATGATTTATTTAAGCTATCAAATATATGGTGCCACTGACTAATCCATATTTATTTGTTTTTCCCACATATACAATAATCAAACACAAGACATTACTTAAAAGGCATCATGTTCTTTTCACTTGACTCAAATGTTATTAGTTAGTTAAGTGTATCATGTCATTGTTATTAGTTGATTTCACATGAACAATTTTTTGTGTATCATTTAATGGTAAAATATATTTTTATTGAAGCCACCTGAAGCTAGTTCAAGTGGTCAAGGTAAGATAAGGCTTATTGCTCTATCTAATGGTAAAGTGAGATCAAGATGTATGTTGATTAGTTCATCCAACAAACTTAGTAAATGTATTTTCCAATGTTCAATAAAATAAAGCACTTCCACCAAAGTAAGATGGAAGAGTTGAGGAGAATTCAAATGTAGTACAAGTCAAATGTTGCGAGTGTGTGAGAGAGAGGGAGGGAGGGATGTTTTTTTTTTTTTGATATAAAAATTTTAGGAAAGGGGTTGGGCTCACCCACGATCTAAGGGCAGGGTGAAGTCTCACTTCCTTCTAGGTAATACCAATGTTGGGCATAGCGGGCTGTCTATTACCCTCAAACATTTACCTAAGCACCCAGGAGCTAGAATACCTCCCCTAGCGCCTTAACCAACTTCAGGATCGAACCTTCTCCCTTTGCTGAGAGTGTTCAACCCCTTTACCAGTTAAACCCAAAGACAAAGGGTGGGAGGAAGGGATGTTAATATGCCTAAGCTTTAAAGTGGGTCAATATCAATGTACACAAAGCCCAAATGGGGGAAAAGCAAATTCAACAAATTTGAACTCTTGAAAATAAATTGGTGGGTCAAGCCCAAAATTTACTTTCAATTTGAACCAATACTACATTTTTTTGAGAAAAAAAAATATTGGGCAAAGACCCCATCTCTATTTCTCTGACTTCATTGAATACAATCCTTAAGAGATCCATTGTTTCTTCACAAGAGTACAACAAGAAAGTTTGGAATATCCATTTAGGCTGCGGATCCTATTTAAATATGCACATATAGTTTGTCTTTCTTTTCCACATTAATGACAAAAAATTAAAAACATAAAATGGTATGATCCTCTCATTTTGTGTAACTAGAAGGAGTTAATGTAAATGTACTATTTAAGACATATAAATAATGTGATTTTTTAGCAGTACGTTTATAAATTTGTAAATATTTCACAAAGGAAAAAGAGAAATAAAGAGTCGGCAATTTTGAATCATGGTTTTCTCTAATTGCTACACAAAAATACAATGAAATGCTATTTCATTAACTCATAATGACGTTTCAAGCTCAATAAGGAGAAGGAAAAAAAATATAAAACTCAACCTAGTCAACTTGTTCAAAATTCCAAATTAGACCGATTGATTAATTTACTTATTTATCGGTCTGACTGACTGATTGAAATTGAGTTTTAGCTAAGTATGTAACTTCTTAAATCTTGAGGATATATTGTGTATTATAGATTTTGATGTTAAAGAGAAGGGAATTGCATCAAATTCCAATTGAACTCTAATTTCAAAAGATAGCTCTTTGATCAATAAATCATTTATAGAATCTCATCCTCTTGTTGGACATAATTGAAATCAAATTATACCCTTAGGTCAAGCGTCATCTCCTCTCCTCTTTGGGAGGGGAGTCTAAAGCTCGAACTGTACTGTGTGTGAATTTGTATGTTATACTAATTTATGTGTTCTTTCATTTGACCATTGTCAAAAAAAATTGAAATCAGATTATATTAATCAATATATAAGATGTAAATCATGAATAAATAAAAATTTAAACCAAACACTAACAAATAATAATAAAAAAAACAATCTCTTCGCAATGATGTATAAATTCAAACCTGGATCAACGTTTGGTATTGTAGGTTCTATAATTCGCTCATGATGATCTTCTCCAGATTTCAACTTTTCTTTGCTTTTCTTCTTAGATTTACAAATGCTTTTGTGCTTCCGATTATATGTGATTCGTATTTGAGCCATACGATGGTTGTACATATCATTGTCTGACTCTGTCTCTGAATCTTGCACCAGCAAATGTTTGAAACTCAGAGGACGATGGTGTTTCAACATCTTGTCTTCAAATTTTTGTTTTGCTTCAATGTAATGAAATAGTTATATATACAAAAGGATTTGTAGAGGATTTTGAAGTATCTAACAAAATTAATACTCACTTTATATATCTTTGACATTACTTTCTTCCCTTAAATCGGTGTTACATGTTCATGAATATTGTAAAGCATAAATGATTTGGATCTTTTATAGCCCATCACATCATATCATGCTATTACAACTTAGCTCGAGTCAATTGATTAGACCAGTGGTGAACCGGTAATCTCATATTTCTATTTGACTAGCAATCAAGGTTGTCAAACTCATGAGTTTAAGCAAACTCATGACAGTAACATAACTTGTATCGTGAACTCGAATCGTAAACTCGTAAGAGTTTACTTTTATTATTAAATAGGTATTACTAATATATAATTAAATAATTAAAATATAAAAATGACAACAATTTGATTTAAATATATTTTAAATCCAAATAATTGAAATTAATTCCATCAACATTAATCATTTATCATATTTAATAAAGAAATTTTTATAAAATTTCTATACAAAGCCGCTGAGAATGATCAAATCTAAAAAGTTAACACGGTTTTATAAGTTAGAAACGTAAAAACGGTAAACTCGGTCTATAGACTCGTGAGTTTAATCGAGTTTACAACTAGCAAGAGTTTACCACTAACTCGACTCGTTTTTGTAAGTTAGAAGCGTAAAAACGGTAAACTCGGAGAGTCAATTCGTGAGTTTGGCAACAATGCCAGCAATACTTTATGGTAGTTAACGTTAGGTTTTGAAAAGATTACATTAAGCACAAAGTGAGGATAACTGAGATAAGGATACTAATATAAATGTATGGATACTGGAAAAAAAAAGAAGATCCGTAATGAATTGAACTTATACGATTAATGGTTGAAGTGACACCTATTAAAGAAAAAATGGTAGAAAATCATTTGAAGTTATTTGAACACATACAGAAAAGGCTATTAGTTGCGCTAGTGAGGATGGTAGATCAAGTTGTTTAGAATCCAATAAAAAGGGGTAGAAAAAGACTGAAGAGAATGCTCTATAAGGTTATTGAGTGAGACCTCTTAGTTAACAATTTATTTAAAGATTTGGCTTTTGATCGAACTCAATAGAGTCATGTGACCCATGTAGACAACCCCACCTAATGGGATAAGATTTTATTGTTGTTATCCTCGTGGTCTTCAGTTGTTGAGCTTGAGATGATCTCGTTCAAATTTTTTTTAAAAATAGCAATACAGCGTATCTAATTTGTAAATTAGTAACTTTATTTTGTTGAATTATATGTGTGTGTGTGTTTTTTTTTTTTTTTTGGTAAAGAAGGAGGCCTACGACCAAGTTGAAGTAGATGTAATTAATATATGATTGTTTCCTTTAATTTACTGATATTTATAGATTTAGGGCCCTTTTGGATGGGCTTTTTTCATAAAAAAAAGCACTTTTTTTAATTCAAAAAAAATTAATTTATGTGTTTAGATGATATTTTTTTAAAAAAGTAAAAGTCACAAAAAAAAGCTAAAATGCTGCTTTTTTCAAAAGCTCAAATTTTGAGCTTAAAAAAAAAGCACAACATGGGGCTAAAAAAAAAGCACTTTTTTTTAAGTCAATCCAAACGGGCTCTAATGCATTTAGTTAGATAAATCAATGTAAATGGAAAATAGAGAATAGTAGCTGGAAGGCGTAGCAAATGCTCTGCCCTACTGTGTGTATTTATAGTAACTGAATACAACATTCCAGAGAATGGAAACAATCTACAGCAGCTATACAATCATAACAACTCCTATAGGAATAGGACACGTGTATAAGAGAAACTTACAGATACAATTATAATTACAGGAATTATATTCTAACATTCCCCCTCAAACGAGAGGGTGTAACTAACCATCCGAGTTTGTCTCTGAAATACTCAAACTGTGACTGCGACAGAGGTTTTGTGAAACAATCTGCAACTTGAAGGGATGAAGGTATATATCTAATATCTATTAACCCAGAGGAGACCAGATCTCGGATGAAATGAATGTCCACTTCAATATGCTTACTTCTAGCATGCTGAACAGGGTTTGAAGCCAAAGACTTTGCACTTAAATTATCACACCACATTATAGAGGGACTTTTGACAAACAAGCCAATTTCAGACAACAATGAGCTCAACCATTTTATCTCAGCAGAACCATCAGAAAGAGAACGATATTCAGACTCAGTGCTTGATCTAGAAACGACTTTCTGCTTCCTTGAAGACCAAGAAACAAGATTATTCCCAAGAAAGATACACATCCCAACCATGGAACGCCTATCATCAACATCACAAGCCCAATCGGCATCGGTATAAGTGATTAACTGAGGGCTACTAAAAGGTTTGATATGTAAACCTAAGTTATAAGTACCTTTGAGGTACCTAAAAATTCTTTTGACAGCTTGCAAGTGAGTGGTTTTAGGTTGTGATAAGAACTGACTTAGCTTATTTACAGCAAAAGAGATGTCAGGGCGTGTGGTAGTCAGGTATTGCAAAGAGCCTATACACTGTCTATACTCAGTGGGGTTACTCAATAGATCACCATCAGCCGATGAGATCACTCGACCAGTCACCATTGGGGTGGAGACTGGTGCACAATCAGTCATCT
This sequence comes from Acacia pycnantha, assembly GCA_025563575.1. Classification (NCBI taxonomy): domain Eukaryota; kingdom Viridiplantae; phylum Streptophyta; class Magnoliopsida; order Fabales; family Fabaceae; genus Acacia; species Acacia pycnantha. The sequence continues at coordinate 146,667 of JAMWYP010000150.1, read as the reverse complement.
TTGAATCTATCTAACAATTCAAGGACATACTTGGTTTGATTTAAGTAGATTCCCAGTTTATCTCTGTAAACTTCTAAACCCAAGAAATAGTACAGGGGACCTAGATCTTTCAAAGAGAGGGTTTGATTTAACTTTTGCACAAAATCATTCACATAATCAGTGTTGTTACCAGTCACTAAGATGTCGTCAACGTATATAAGAATAAAAATTGTTAAATTCTTTTTTTGAAGCATGAACAAGGAGGTATCACTCCTAAGATTTCGAAATCCCCCTCAGGCTGATGCATAAAGACCTCTTCTCGCAAGAATCCGTTCAGGAACGCATTGTTAACGTCGAGTTGCCTGATTTCCCACCTGAATGTTATGGCTATGGACAGAATCACACGAATAGAGGTAGACTTGATGACAGGACTGAAGGTTTCGCTGAAATCAATACCAGGAGTTTGCTGAAAACCCTTTGCCACGAGCCTCGCCTTGTGTTTGAGAAGTGACCCATCGGCTTTAAGCTTAGTCTTAAACACCCACCGATTATCTATGAGTTTCTAATTCTCATAGGGAACGAGTTTCCAGGTATGATTCTTCAACAACGCCTGGAACTCTTCAGTCATCGCACATCGCCATTCTGGAATCGAGAGAGCTTCCTGAGTCGTCGAGGGTTCCGATCGGTGAGTTTTAGGAATAGCCAAACCAACATAAGGGTATTTGGGCCTTTGTATTCCATCCTTAGCCCTGGTTGTCATATGGTGTGTATTACTGGGCCCATCATTAGTTAAGTTCAAAGATGACTCAGGAGTTGGACTTTGACTACAGGGAACAGAGTCCACAGACTCACTGATTATTGCAGGCTCATTACTGGAACGTTGAGACGACGAGAAACTCTGTACTTGGTTCAACGGTGAGCTTGACTCACCAGAAGATTCACTGACTGGTTCGCGGATGAAATTACAATTTCCAAGTACTCGAGGTACTTGAATGATAATGGGAACAGAACTAGTCGTCACCGGAGTTGCAGAACAGACGTCTTCCCGTCCGAAACCTGTAGTGAACGGAAAACTGCCGGAGTCAAAAATAACATGACGTGAAACAAGAATTTTACCTGACTTACTGAGGCATCTGTGGCCCTTTTGTTGTGAAGCTTGACCCAGATACACACATTTCTCACTGTGATATTGAAACTTGTGAGCATTATAAGGTTTGAGGCATGGAAAACAAGAGTAGCCAAAAGGTTGAAATCTTTTATACTCTGGTTCAACATTCATTAAATGAAACAGGGGTGTTTCATTGCTTAGTACTGGTGTTGGTAACCTGTTGATGAGAAATACTGCCTGCTGGAATGCTTCAACCCAGAATTTCAATGGCATCCCAGCTTGAGCTAGCAACGTCAATCCCATCTCGACAATGTGTCGATGTTTCCGTTCTGCCTTTCCGTTTTGAGCAGACGTGTAAGGACACGTAAAATGAATATTAATTCCAGATTCTTGAGCAATAGGGATAAAAGGCTTAAATTCACTCCCATTGTCACATTGAACAGCTTTAATTTTCAGATCAAATTGGTTCTCAACTAATGTCTTGAATTGTCTAAACACGTGAACTGCCTCACCTTTGTTTTTCAATGGATATAACCATGTAAAGCGACTGAAATCGTCAACAAAATGTATGTAGTAACGGTGACCATGATGGGAATTGATGGGAGCTGGACCCCATAAATCTGTATGGATCAATTCAAGTGGGAAAGAGGATTTGGACACAGAGTGCTGAAAGGGAAGAAACTTAGATTTGCCTAATTGGCAAGCTTCGCATACAAAATTGTCATATAGGTAATCACTACTAATTGTTTTATTACAGTCTCTCAAAACTAGCTTTAAGACTCTGTTGCTTGGATGACCAAGAGCATTGTGCCATTTAAGAAGCTCGTTGTGAGAGATGACCCGTGCTGCCTCTGCCACCAAGACTACTGGTTGATTAGGTTGCCTTGCCTTCATTGGATACAGTCCTCTCTTTGGAATTCCCTGCATTATTATTCCTCCGGTCACCAAATCCTTCACATCACAGCTTTTGTCAGTGAAATTCACAGAAATAGGATTATCATGAATTAGTCGATTAACACTCATTAAGCTTTTATTGGCAGAGGGTACATACAAGACATCTTTAAGAAGCAGATTAGATTGATTACAGGGAACGGTGGCTGAACCAATACCGAGAATTGGGCTTTGAGCACCAGTACAGGTCATAAGCTGAGACTTACCAACAGGTGTGATTTCTTCGAATTGCTCAGAATTGGGTGTCACGTGATAGTTAAATCAAACCTTCTCTTTGAAAGATCTAGGTCCCCTGTACTATTTCTTGGGTTTAGAAGTTTACAGAGATAAACTGGGAATCTACTTAAATCAAACCAAGTATGTCCTTGAATTGTTAGATAGATTCGGCATGACTGATTGTGCACCAGTCTCCACCCCAATGGTGACTGGTCGAGTGATCTCATCGGCTGATAGTGATCTATTGAGTAACCCCACTGAGTATAGACAGTGTATAGGCTCTTTGAAATACCTGACTACCACACGTGATAGTTAGCGCCACTGTCCATATACCACGATTGATCATTCACTGATTGAGGACAAGCATAGTAAGCTTGTGGTGAAGGTGAGGAAAAAGAGTTTTGACCGAACGAGTCATCTCGATAATAGCAAGTGGCCAGAGTATGACCAGGCCGCTGACAATGGACGCAGAACGGCCGACCTCCACGATTACGACCCCCTCTGTTCCGACCACCACGAGAGTGGTTATTCCACCCACCACGAGAGTTGCCAGAATCAGATTGGGTGTTGCGACGATTGTTGCTAGAATCAGAGTGACCACCTTGACTGTTGTGTTGAGCTAAATTAGCTGAAGGCTCGATGCTGAGAGTGGAGAAGTGGCTGAGTTGGTTCAGTCTGGCTTCGAACGAAAGAAGGGCCGCCTGTGCTTCAACCCAGGTAATGGCAGGCTGATCAACAAGCTTAACTACGATTGCATTGTAATCGGAGTCAAGCCCATTAAGGGTGTGCAAGATAAGATCATCCATCTGGATTGGTGAACCGGCAAGGGCGAGTTCATCGGAGAGGTTTTTCATTTTAGTGAGGTAGTCTTCCATTTTCAGGGAGTTTTTCCTGGTATTGTGAAGATCATGCTTCACCACCATAACACGCGCTTTAGTTGAGGCGCAGGTGAGGTCCTTAGCACCGGTCCAGAGATCGTGAGCAGTCTTACAGTGAAGCAACTGAGCACCAATGTCCTGAGTCATTGTGTTACGAAGCCAACCAACAAGTAATCGATCAATGGAAAACCATTCGATCCAGGCTGGGTTGGACTTATTGCCAGTATCGCCGGAAACGACTTTCGGCGGAGCTCGAGAAGTGCCATTAATGTCGCCTTCGAGACAGTTGCCTTCAATGAGAGGCAAAACGATGGATTCCCAAACCAAATAATTTGTGCGATCCAACTTGATCGCAGTAGTTTGGCTGGAAGAACTAAAGAGTGAATAAGAACGAGTGTGTGACGGTGTGCCGGAAATAGCAGAATCAGCAGAAGACGAAGACATGGTATTTGTCCTGGCTCTGATACCAAGTTAGATAAATCAATGTAAATGGAAAATAGAGAATAGTAGCTGGAAGGCGTAGCAAATGCTCTGCCCTACTGTGTGTATTTATAGTAACTGAATACAACGTTCCAGAGAATGGAAACAATCTACAGCAGCTATACAATCATAACAACTCCTATAGGAATAGGACACGTGTATAAGAGAAACTTACAGATACAATTATAATTACAGGAATTATATTCTAACACATTTTTATTTAAATATTACTCTTTTTTATGTTATGCATGAATGTTTTTATATTTTTTAATTAAATTAAATTATTTTACAAAATATTACGCAGTATCTAACAAAATACATAGTACTCATTTTATAAATCTTTGGCATTTCAATTTTTCCCTTAAATAAGCCTTATGTGTTCATGAATGTAAAGCATGTTTTGGATCCCATGTAATCAATGACATTATATCATTTGTTCAAAAAAATGACATTATATCTAATCTAATTGGGGAAAAAATTTCATTTTGAAATAAAGAATTTGAAATGAATCAAATCTTTTCAAATTTAAATGTATGACCAGTCAGTTAACAGCTGACTACTCTAAAAACACGTCTTTTTGTTTTGTTGTGATGATTGTCGTTGTGTCACATCATCTTTTACAAATTTTTAAATGGCATGATTTGTTGAATGATATGATAATATGACAACCATTTGATCAAAATGAACAGATCAGATGAGAATTTTCCAACTACATGATACTTACTAAAATTTATGAATTGAGCAGAATACGTTTATCTGAAAAAATTATGGAAGCTTTAATTTTGGCCAATTGGTGTGAAGGCTAATCAACATTTCTTTATAATTTAGGAAGTAATTAGATTCAATTAACTTTGTCCTTCCCTTTATAATTTTTGTTTTGAAAGAGATGAAAATCTGTAGTATAATTTTTAGATTTATCAGAAAAGGAAACTTTTTGGGAAGATTGCACTCATCTTCCAAAGTAACAGAAATAGTCACAACTATATCCCTTTAAATTATCAAATTGTAGTGAGTCCTAGAAAACCTGTGGGATATTAATTCTAAATGTGGAAAATATCATTTTGCACGCTTTTAATTTGAAACAAAATCGAGGGTTAGGGCTCAGTTATTCAAAAACCTTTGAAGTCAGAACTCTTCTTCCTCACGCTCATGTCTCACAACGCCAGGAGTCACTGTGTGCTTTGCTCATCATCGCCGATCATCATCTGCTCCGGCTCCGCTCGTCTTTACCAATCATAGTCTTCTGGGTTGTGCTAGGAACATCTTAAAAATAATCGTGTTTAAGATTTACAAGACAACTCTCATGTGTTTATCTATGAAGTGTAAAATCACTTGAAATAAATTAATTCAGACAGACACTAAGTACAATAAAGCCCCAAAAAATGCATAAATAGCTTTCAAGTTCGAATTCAGAGTCCCTTATATATAAATATATTTCTCTTGTCCGACATATTTACATAATTTGATCATATTAAGGAAGTTAATTGGGTTAGTTGATATAACATGTATTTTTTAAAATACCTTATACATCTTTTTGAATTCCCTATTCCTTTTTCTCCTTGATTATTGTTGAGGAAACATCAATAAGAGTAAATTAGAGAAAGATTGACAGATTTGAAAACTATACCTTAAATTTAGGATCAAGATCAACTCTGCAAATATATCGGACCGAAGGAGTTTCATATATACTTCATTATCAAAATATCCTTAATTTTATTAAAAATAATATTTTAGTAATTGAGTATAAAACATATTTACAGATAAGAGACCCGGGACTCAAGAACTATTTGTGTTTTTCATGGGACTTTTATATATTTAGATTGCTATTTGAGATTTAACTTGTCATAGCCGTACTCATCATTCCTTAGTCAAAATCAGTCTAAATTTAGTGAGGAAAAATTTGAAATTTTTAAAGGCTTATATACTATTTTTCGAGATGAATCGCAAATTAAAGATAATTTTAATCGTTACATTTTAATCCAACCCAACAATTTAACTAACTTCACTACCAACCCATTCAATAATAGACATTCCAGCGTCCATATATAGCTCTTTCAACGTTCCTCGTCTTGTTTCTTGTTTTAGACAATATGGTATGGATAATTACTACTCTTATATACAGATGGTTCATTTTTTTTCCTTCTGATTTTTACCTTAAACAACAAAAATAAGAAAAAGCAACGACCATGGATAGTTTAATTCTTGCCTCTTTCCTTTTTCTCGGCCTAATCGCCACCACGAATGCCATTGGCGTCAACTATGGCACCCTCGGAAACAACCTGCCGCCACCGGCAACCGTCGCGAATTTTCTCAAGACGATGACCACAATTGACGCAGTTAAGCTCTTTGACGTGAATCCAGATTACATACAGGCTTTTGCCAATACCGGCATCTCCGTCTCCGTCACAGCCCCTGACGGCGATGTAGTGCCGCTCGCCGACATGAATTTCGCACGCCAATGGGTTGTCAACAAAATTAAACCTTTTTACCCGGCTACAAAGATTAGATACATTCTTGTCGGCAGCGAAGTGCTTCATTGGGGAGATCAAAACATGTTACAAAACCTCGTACCTGCCATGAAGTCCCTCCATGGTGCCCTTCAAGCTGAGGGAATCACTGACATTATGGTAAGTCAAACCCTATGTGATTGTAACTTCAATATCATGAACACTTATATTTTAATTAATGTTTTAATATCTTATCTTGGTTGGACTAATTATAATACTGATATATATGTTGCATTATCAAATTCATATTTAATCGAAATTAGACACTGCTTTCTTGTACTAATTACTTGTGTGGTCTCCTTGAAGGAAACAAATTCCTTTGTTTAAAATAAAGAAACAAAAAGAAAGGGAAGCTATGTATATTATAGCGAGAAAATTAGTATTAAGAAAAAAATTCAGAAGTTATTTATTCATAAGAATGCCTAATTGTATATATTCATAGTTCCACTTTTGTAGTTTAAATAGTAATTGTAGTAAATATCATCATTCAATTTTATTACTCTCCCCGGTTCAATAAGAATTCAATTTTATTACATAAACGGTTAAAATTAGCTAAAAATAATAAGTATGTTTGAAATAAACTTATTTTACCAAGTATGCCCTTATTTATAAGGGGTGAGTGAGAAAGCAAAATAGAGTAAATATAAGCATCATCAATCTTTTAATTAATGCAATACTTATAATTAATGAGTGGCAAAAAAGAAGAAAAAAAAAACTCATTAATTCCTCAAATAACTCTTGTCAAACTCTTATAAAAAGTATCAAGACAATTTAAATTTTGAGCTATTAAAAAAATGACTGGAGGAAGTAATAAATACTTCTAGCTTATTTGACTAGTAAATTTCCTTTATATTAGTGGTGAATTTGGAGTTCTTGAGAATAAGTAACTTTTAAGGTTTGGTCACCTTGAAAGAATTAAATAATTTTCTCCATCATATTCTTATTAGCTAATATTTCCTTCTGGGAGCTATATAAGTAGTTTATCTTGGTCCTAAGTATAACATATCAACCCACTTTTTTTTTCCCAAATTTATAATTTTTGCCTTAAAATATCGCTATTGATTAAACATGTTTAGGGGTTTTAATTGGAGGTAATTTCAATATACATGATTAAAAGTAATACCACTCTGGTCCTATTTATAAGTCCAGTTTGACCAAATCACATATACCAAGGAGAGTTAGGTATCTCAATGATTATAGAGCAAATTTTCAACTTTACCCTCATTTATGAATGGGTATCTTTTAAAATTTATTGTCAAAACTCTCTCATCTTTTTATCTTTCCAACATGGCTAGCCAATCTCTCTCATCCTAATTAATATGGGCAAAATTGTCACAATCTCATTTATTTGGTCAAAATGGACTTATAAATAGGACCAATTTTTTTGGTCAAACTAGACTTATAAATAGGAACAGAGTGGTACTTCTCTCATCTCTTTTTTCCACTCATTTTCTCTCATCTATTTTTCCACTCATTCTCTCTCCCACTCATCTTCTCCATAAATAAGGGTGTTTAGGAAAGTGAGTTACATCTTTTACATATTTATTATCTTTAACCAACTTTTCAAATTATGTAGGCCAGTTTATTTTGTTCTTATATTCTAAACAAGAGGTAGTACTCATTTATTACACAGAACTTGCTTAACTATTTTTTTTTACCATCCGTGAATTAGCTATCTAGGTCGCATACTAAGAACAAGAAGTAGTATCTCAATTTAGCATCAAAACTCATTTGATGATTGTGATGAATTATGTTCAGGTGACCACAGCACACTCGTTGATCATCATGGAAACAGTGACACCACCAAGTACAGCAAGATTTACGGCAGTATACTCAGATTCCATATTAAAGCCAATGCTTGAGTTCTTGAGGCAAACCAAAACACCTTTCATGGTCAATCCTTACCCATACTTCAGCTTAGATCCTAATAACGTTAACTTTTCTATCTTCAAGCCTAGCCCTTCCTTGTTTGACCCCTTCACGCGCCGCCACTACAAGAATCAATTCGATGTGCTCCTCGACGCGGTTCACTCCGCCATGATGGCCGTCGGGTACGCTGACTTGGACTTGGCCGTGGGCGAGACGGGCTGGCCCTCTAACTGTGATAACCCGGCAATTTGTAGCGTGGACAATGCAGCGTCGTATAATGGCCAGCTCGTCAGGCATGTCGCGTCCAAAAGAGGAACGCCTTTGATGCCGAACCGGCGGTTTGAGACTTACATTTTTGCATTGTTTAATGAGGACCAAAAACCCGGTCCGACCGCTGAGAAGAACTGGGGTTTGTTTCGGCCGGATTTGACGCCCGTCTACGACTCTGGAATCATGCACAATGCCAAGGTATGTGTTCATATTACTACTTGTTTTTTTTCGTTTACAATATTACTACTTGTTTTTTATAAGAGATAAACTATTGTTAAAATGCCAGTTTACACTAAGGTTAGAATTGCAAAAATGGGTTGGGTTTAAAAAGCTTTTATGCAAAAAAAGAAAAGAAAAGAAAGAAAGTTGGCTTTATTGGCGAAGCCGAGTTGTCAACGTTGCAGCCCGGGGTAGTTTCTACAAGCCTCAATCCCTTTATATGTAATTTTTTAAAATATTAAAATTCATAAATTTCTAATTCAAATCATAAAACTATATGAGTATACAAATAGGGGAGAAAATAGGGTAGGCTTTACCTAAATAAGTTTTGGCCTACGATATAGATTTAAAGCTTGAGCTTCTAAAAAGTCTGGCAATACCTAAAGTCTGTTTACATGCCCACTTAAATAGCCTTTAAAGCATATGTCTCTAAATTCATATATTTAACTCTTCGCGTTTATATATTTACAATCTTACATTACGTCTTAAAAACCTAACATCTATTATTGTTATAATATATATAAGGGCTTAGTAAAGAAAAGAAAAGAATGTCTAGTGGCAATAGTTGTCCGAACAAATAGGTATAAGAAAAACTATTCATTTTGACTACTAAAATATTTTTTTTTCTGAAATTGACCAAGTATAACAAGTAGCATATAAAACTGAATGTTACCTCTTTTACTTTTCCCACATAAATTGGGACAAACTCCTCCTACTATGATAATAATATTTTATTTGACACTAAAATAAACTCAACAATTATTATGCTTTAGCGGACGACGCAAATTAGAAGAGAGAAAGTGAGTTAACGTTGCAATTATAATAAGAGTAGGGGTGATTATTAATGCAAAACCAAGGGCGTAGTGTAATGACGATGGGATGTAAAATTTAGGATTAAGGTTAAGTTGATAAATTTATAAATAATTTATAAAATTATTTAAATAATATTATATATACTTATATAATAGTTAAAAAAAATTTAAAAAAATAGACCATGTTTGTTGACTTAAAGGCTAGGCCTTATGGAAACAAATCTGACCTGTTTATTTAAATAAATCTGATAATAGGCCTGAGCCTGAGGTTAGGCCATTTCTTTATGTAGATTAGGCTGTAGGCCCTGTTAAAGACCTGACATACTCCACCCCTATATAAAAGTACTCTCTTCTCATATTGTGTGTGTACAATTTTCTTAACTATATAATGTATAAAATACAAAATTTATGCCAAACCAATCTATTTATAACCCACAAATGAATAACTTTTTTAAAAAAATGCATAACAAAAATTTGTATACATTAGACAACAAATACAACAGGGAACATATCCTACTAAGCTTTGCTTGTTTGGGAGAGTTAAGCAGATTTGAATCGTCATATTTGATTTGAACGATTCAGATATTAGTGTGTGTATATGTTAATGGATATAGAATCTAAAATAAAGAAAATCTTTTAATTGTTATTCTTTCAAAAAAAAAATTATCTAAGAAATCTTCATTCTGATCTGTGAGCTTAGTAGGGAAACTTCGGCAACATATCTAAATATGTCGTAGTGATCTTATTTTTTGCCAACATATTTTGATTACGGCTATGATTTATTTATAGTGTATTTTAAAAAATAATAATTTATTCATATTAATTAATAGCCAGCACCGGCAACACCAGCAGTACCAGTTCCAAGAAAAGGAGGGCATCATAAAAGAGGGGGACATCATAAAGGAAAACGAGCACGTTCAAGTTGGTGTGTTCCTAAACCAAACATAGCCAATCAAGCCCTTCAAGCCAACATTGATTACGTTTGTAGCCAGGGTGTGGATTGTAGGCCCATTCAGCCCGGTGGGGCCTGCTTTGAGCCCAATACTATTCAGGCCCATGCCACTTATGTCATGAATGCCTACTATAAGACCAAAGGCCCGGCCCAAACCAACTGTGACTTCTCTGGTTCTGGTCAACTTACCAATGTCAACCCAAGTAAGTTCATGCTCTCTCTTATATATATTTATGTTACATTTAACTAGTAATTCATTTAAATTAAGAAATTAATTAAAATTATTTTGTTGTTTTAAAATTATTCGATTTTATAAATACTCTTGATTACAAGCAAATTCTTGGTCATCCTCTTAGGGTATGTTTGGTTTGAGGGAAGGGAAGGGGAAGGAGTGGGAGGGAAAGTTGAGAGAGAAATTTTTTCTCTTATCTTTATAAAATTTTCCATCGATAATTTTCAATATTCTTAAAATATACTCTCAACAAAAAAGAATATTCCCTTCATTAATGGCAAAATGGTCAATGTCCTTCCTAAAGATTTTTTCCCTCCTCTTCCCTCAAACCAAACATACCCTTAGACTAACCATTGGACTAAATCCATGTCAAAAAGGCTATATTTGAAACAATATCAATTGCTTCATAGAATTGATAAATAGAAACATAAATAATAATAATAATAATAATAAAAACTTTTAGAATGTGACTTATAAATAATACGGAGGTTATTGTATTTTGGGGAAAAAAAGTCACTCCAATATAGCAGCTAGTTATAGGATTTACTTTAAATATAAATATAAAACCTTAATCCATTTTGTCTCTCAACTTTATATGTTTTTGCCTCCAAATTATGCCTATAAATTGCACATATTAGAAAGTTTCCATCAAGGGGTGTTCCCATACGAATGATTGAAGATGTTAGTTTAAAAAAAAAATCAACCTACATTTTTTACATAGAACTAATTTTCGTACTATTTATAAATTAATTATTTAACTCTTACATCAAGAATCGGAGAAAGTACAATTTAGTTGTTAAGATAAAGTGGCAAAAAAATATTTGTTGTTCTTATACTTCATTATGATTTATGACTTACCATGTTGTGTACATGTTCTTGATATTGTGTGCAGGCCATGGTAATTGTAACATGTGAAAAGGGGAGGGAAGGAAAAGGAGCCAAAAAGAAAAAGAACTTGGAGGAGGTGTGATATTTAATTTTCAGTGAATTTCATGATCACTTCTGTGAGTATTATGTTGTAAATATGGATATCACATTATTCATAATTAAGATTCAATTTTTTCGGGAATATTATTTTTTATTAACTGTATCTTTGTAGATAGGTTGATTTGACATGGTTCTTCTTACGTATATAATGTTTTTTTATGAGAACCATTAAAGTATTATCAATTGGTTTATATCCGAATCAGGTTTAATTTTTAATTTTGAAAAACATCAAATTTCTCAAATTCAACTTGACTATGATGATTTATTTTTGGGTTAAGGTTTATTCTAACACACTAAAGTATGGATTTAGTATACTAAAATTTTTTGCGGTACATCCAGCATCTTAAAATATTTTTTTAAATATATCTAACATCTTAAAGTTTTTTTTAGAACGTTTAGCACTTTGAAATATTTTTTAAAGGCACTCAACACCTTAAAATGGTTTTTTGGTACATCCAACACCTCAAATTATCACAGCACAAAAATACTTTAAGGTGTTGAGTGCACCAATGAATATATATTATGGTGCTAGATGCAACACAGAATATTTTAGGATTATGAATGCACCTATAAAAATGCTTCAAGGTGCTGACTATGACCTTAACCTTTAATTTCATTATACTTTTTACACACCTATTTTTATTATACTTTGAACTAAAATAGTAATCATAATCAACCTTTGAGTTGACTATGACACCAAACTCTATATGACCAAATTGAATAACATAAATCCAAGTTTTAAAAGATTATATATATATATGGGCAAATGATTTGTCCAGTGACAAGACCTAACAATATGTCATGTGAAATCAAAACTACACCGTTTCGGTTAGTGAAGAGGGCCTGAAATAAAAACTGCAAAAACAAAAACAAACAAAACACGGGTTAGTAAAGGGGGCCTAAAATAGAAAATGCAAAAAAAAAAAAAAAAAAAAGAGTGTCGCGCGTTTATCGTCATGAGAATCAATCGAGAATTGCGGATCTAGAGAGAAATCAAATCGCTAATGTTAGTGAAGGGGCCCTGAAATAAAAAATGCAAAAGCAAAAAAAAAAAAACAAACAAACAAGCAAACAAACAAAACACGGGTTAGTGAAGGGGGCCTAAAATAAAAAATGCCAAAAATAAAAAAAAATAGTGTCACGCGTTTTTCGTCATGAGAATCAATCGAGAATTGCGGATCTGGAGAGAAATCAAATCGCTAATGCATCGGTAACGAGCGAATGAACCATATATATATTAAAAAAAAAAACTAAAACAAACATTGCAGATCTCGATTAGAAATTACAGGCGTCTGTTTGTTTTTGTTTTTTTCATTCCAAATAAAAAGGTGTCGACTTGGCCAGCGGATCTGCAATGTTTGTTCTATATATATATATATATATATATATATATATATTCTAAGTTGAAATTGCAAATACAAGATTAAACATTGCTTAATCCTCATCTTCGTCAATTTCAAAGCCTAGATAATATGTATAGCTCTAATTATGACATCTGTGTGAGTGAGAGAGATAGAGATCCAAGCAAGGTATGAGTGATGATACTTTTGGAAGTTTTGTGGTCAATTGAGGGGATATAGAAATCACAAACATCCCAAAAGCAGAGGTGTGTTGAGACTTACAAGTCAACTTGGCTATATCAATTAAGATGTTTTAACAATTCAGGGGTTTATATTATATTTGAATAGTCAGAATTTAATTTGATTTTATTATTATTATTTTCATTCGAAAATATACATAATCTAAGATAAATATTATCTTTCAACTGTTATGTTTTAACAAAATATAAGTTACAATTTTTAAATTTAAATCTAGATATTATCGTAGTGATAACGGATAAGTATTATATACCCCTCCCTTTTATGTGTGTGTTAATAAACATTTGAATTATTGTCTACCCTTAATACATCAAGACTGCACTTCATAATCGGATGGGGGATGAATGGTTGAATGATTGTTTAGTGTCTTATATTGAAAAAGATGTATTTAATAGCATTGATAATAAGACAATTATGATGGAATTCTAAAAAATAAGACCTAGAAGGATGACATTATAATTATTTTTATTATAATATACTTTTGTTGTTAAAATATATATACTTGAACTTATTGAGTGTCCACCCTTCATTGTAATTTATGTAGCTGCATTTCTAACCGCATTTAGCCTTGCTTTTCTAAATGATAGGTTTGTAAAATAATTGCCTCTCTTATTACATCATCAGTATTCACTTGATTTCATGAATATTTTTTTGATATTCTTTTTTTTTCTTTTTTATATTCTTTTATTTTTTAATGCATTTAAAACTTTCATTAAAAAAAAGATTCGGGGCAGCCCGAATCCCCCACCAATGGTGCCCCCCTTTCCAATAATTTTCTGGATCTGCTTCTGTATACATCAACAGATATATAATAAGGGCAATGAAAGAGAGTATAAATTAATATGATATATATATTGAGATTTGATATACTCACTCTGGTATCTGGTATCTGATATAGGAGATATTTGGAGAGTTTATCTTAATCCTATATATATTACATTTTTTATATTTGTCATTTTTTTTCCTAATTTACCCTTTTGATGCTTCATTAACAATAAGCAAGGAGGGGAGGAATGAGGGAAATAAGAAAGATGACTACGGTGTTTTGAAAAATACGTTTCATATATGAACTAACTAAATTAACTTTCTTAATATAATTAAATTAGACAAATATGTCTTTTATTAAGGACCAGAGGGAGTAGTTAATACAAGTAATATTAGAATTTACTTAAATTTTATAACAAATTTAATACATTTGATTTTTTTTTGTTAGTATACACGAATCAGTTAGAAACGACTTATAACAGAAACTAGAAAGGGAGTATGAGCCGTGAATGGGTGGTGAAGTCACACACACCATCACAAACACATGAAGCATGGGTTTATGTCTTGCTGGTGTCCAATATAGCACAAGAAGCATGCCGGGTATGTTACAGAATTTTGTATTCACCATCTTTTAATATGTATGGTTAACCCCTCCATCGTCTTTGAGTTCAACTGACAAAGGAGTCGGATACTCTCACCAAAGGAAGGAGGTTCGATCTTGGAGTTGGTTAAGGCGCTATGGGCGGCATCCTAGCTCTTGGATGCCTAGGTTCACGCCTGAAGGTAATAGATGGCTCGCCCTACCCAACATTGATATCATCTAGGTAGAAGGGAGATTCCGCCCTGCCCTTGGATCGTGGGTGAGCCCAACACCTTTCCTAAAATTAATGTATAACAAAAAAGTATGGTTAGTACAAATTTGATCGTTGATTTCATGATTTGGTAGGACCGTTGGTAAAGTAAATTGCTTTAGGTTTGGTGAGTCTTCCTTCTCACGAAATGATTAAATGTAGCTGTCCCTTCAACTATCAACATATTATTGCCACCACTTTTTGGTTGTCAAATGAGGGAAGCATCTATCGTTAGCTAGCCACATCCAACACATTTTTGTTTTGCATCCAAAAAAATACTTGTATATTAAAAAATATTTTTGAAGTTAAATATTTTCCATGTGGAGCCTAATTTAACTTAAATTTAAATTAGTCATAATGACTCCATATATTATATGGGTTTTTTTTTATTAAAAAAAGTATTTTATAGAACTAATAGGCGGAGGTCTTAATAAAGGGGCTTTAACCCTTAAGATCTTGAGTTCAAATTTACATGGATGTAGAAAGCGCTTTTGGAAAAGCTGCTCCCAATAGAGTTTGACAATATTTAAAGTTAATACAATCAAATAGCCATGTAAAAAAAAAGTATTTTAAAGGCATACGGAGAAATTCTACTTGATTTGCCATGTTATTTGTGGTATAACCAATTAAAACACAACAACTCATAAGCTGATTTAGCTCTTCCTAAATATTAACTAGTATATTAATAAAATTAAAAGATTTCACAATATTTACTTTTTCATTACTTGTGAAATCTTAATTAAGTGATTTATTTTTTAAGGAAAATAAAAAATGGAATTACATAAATAGCCAACTAGGATTAATATTAGTTGAATTCTTGTATTTTAGTAAATTAGACCACAAATGACGTGGTAAACTAGGTTCACACAAGAATTTCTCTAGATATACTAACTAAATTAAACTCTAAATTTAATTCTACAATTTTATAAAATACTTTTTTATATGCCTATTTGATTGGATTAAATTCGAGTATTGTAGGGACCAATTGAAAGTAACTTTCCCAAATGTGTTGTTTGCATTCCACGAATTTGAATTCGAAACCTTTTATGCTCCAAAAAACCAACTTTTAGGCTGACATACGAAGCAAGCCAAATAACGAAGACACGGCTTAATGAAGCCACGAGTCTTGACTAAGCCCATACCTAGCCGAAATTAGGTCAAACAGATCTTGTACTTAAGTGACCACTATAACTAACGCTTATAAAGGAAACATATATTATTGCTGACCGAAAAGCTTGGGGCACCAACCTTGCTCGTTGACTGAAGACGGGGTCACATTTTTTCAACAAACAAAGACTGAATTGCCTCACAAGTTCGTGCTCTTGATATCATATGTTAACACTATTTACTGAGTACTCAGAATGATGAGCTAAAAACAAATGTGAGTTAATTAAAATATTAATTCGTGCTCCTTTCAAATATTCTTGAAGAAAACATAAAATGGGAATTATTAATATTGTTATTATTAAAGAATTAAAATAATGGAGGCTTAAAGCAGCTGCATGAGATGGGCATCGTCATCACCACACTCAATGCTGTGGTCCCCACCTCCCTTAATTAAGTTAATTTTGCAGTGTAATTATGGGTTATGACCAAAGTCCCATGCTCATCACATGCTTCCATTCCTAAAATTTGAAGGAAATTGACACGGAATACCCTTAATTTATAAGAAAAATTGCTGAGAAATCATCCAATATAAATTTTATTGAGCTAAAGTACCTTAAATTTTTTTAATGACCTACACTCAACCTGCCTTAACTTTTTTTTAACTATATGCAGCATATTTTTAATTATGTTTAAATGTCTTCAATCTTACGTATAGTTAAAATTATATTATACACAACTAAGGATGAGTTACACATGCTTAAAAACTTGGGTTCCTAGATGCATTGAATAATAAATTTTAGAAAATGGAGACTTTTCAGCAAATTTTTCTAATTGATATTAACAAATAATTGAAAAGGCAACACCTTTCTTTTAAGTTTTAAGAATAATATAACTAGGACCATTTATACTTTTATAAAGTCATTACCAGTCTTTCTAAAATTCATATAATAAGATCTTTCAGGCATCACAATGTTCTGAACTTGTTGCAGTCTTCAGGTAAATTATAATAAATGAAAAATTAAATTACAACTTTAAAACATATGAATTGTGATTCATTTACATTAGTGTTAAGGTGCAAAAATATACATGTGGTTTTTCTAAAATGCACTCAACACCAAGTGTTTTTTCTTAGTGTAAAAGTGACTATACGGTTATAAAAGTAGAGTAAAAATATACATTAACGGTTAGTTGTGACTTTTTTGTATTTTTAAGGCTGATATGAACGATGACTTGACTAAATTTCATCCCAGATAGTACTGGAGAAAATTACAGAAAATGATATAAATATTTTAGAAATTACAGTTCAGCCATTCTCTCTCCAATTCCCCTTCTCTCTCCCAATCCCAATCTTACATATCGGTCCACCCATCTTCGCCTCCTCGCCGCTATTACTTCCTTTTTGTAACTTTCAAAACTATCTGGGCCCTTTTCTGTAATTTTTTCCAGTTCTCCACTGCCAGCTGGGATAAAATTTAGCTGAGTCATCGTCCATCTCAGCATTAAAAATACATAAAAAGTCAAACTAACGGTCAATAGGTATTTTTTGTTCCACTTTTATAACCATATAGTCACTTTTGCACTAAAAAAAAACACTTGATGTTGGGTGCACTTTTGAGAAAACCATATGTATATTTTTGTACCTGAACCCTTTACATTATCCTTTTGATTATTATTTTTTTTACTTTTTTAAAGTAACAAACAATAAATATCATGTACCAACATTTAATTTAGATTCAGGTTAAATTGAGCCCTAACTAAGGGGAAGTTTGACAATATGAGTCAAATAGTAATATTTAGAAGGGGAGATTTTGCTTGAGGCTGTTTGGTACGAGGGATTTGGAATGAAGGAAAGAGGAGGGAAATTTTTTAGGACTTGGAGATAAAAAATTAGAGAAGTGAGATTAACATTTTTTAATTAATTTCTATTACTTTTTTTATTTTATATCTCATCTTAGTAAAATTTTATAACCCCACTTTTCTAATTTTTTTTTTTTTAAATCCAATTCATAAAATTTTCCCTCGCTTCCCTTCCCATCCAGCAAAACACAGACCCTTAAACAATATTGAATCAAATTATAACACTCAAATTTCTCCATATCAAATATAACACATTTTTTTAAGAAGGTCTTCGGCTTTATATTACAAAATTCTAAATACGATTAATATATTCTTACGTAAAATGTCATTAGGAGTCCATCCGGTAGAAAAATAATAATTAATCTTATAATTGGTATTAAAGAATGACAAAGTGAAAACAAAAAAAATAAAAATAAAATAATTATGAAGATATACAAGGATAATATGCAACAAAAGTACCTTCTTTTTTATTAAATATTCTCTCAGGTCCTAATTATATGAACACATTTTGGAGTTGGTTTTAGTCCTAATTATAAGAGCAAGTTTTAACTTTTGACAATTTTTTCCTATAATGCCCTTATTTATACTTATTATTAGGAGCATTTATATATATGTGTGTATGTGTGAGACACACACACGCACGCGCACACAGATATATATATATATATATATATATATTTGTGTGTGGAGCTATATGGGTTTGTGTGTATGTATGTAGATAGATCTATATGTATACACATATACACACACATATGTTTATATATCAAGATCATTATTTCAATTAGAAAGCATGTGGAAAAGAAAATTGGTCAGAGATATATGTGACGGGTTGTAATTCACTTTTACTTATGTCATTTTAAATTTATATAAGGGCATTTTAGGAAAATGAGTAAAATTGACTAATTTAACTCCTCTCCTTAATTCCCTCAAAATCTGTTAAATAGTTCCTATAATTAGGACCGGAGGGAGTAGTATATAATTTCTTGAAACAATCTTTTCAGAATTTAGATAAAATGTATTACCTCCGGTTCTAATTATAGGAACACTTTTGTAGTGTAATCTGTACTACAAAAGTGTTCTTATAATTAGAACCGGAGGGAGTCTCTTATAATAAAACTCACATTAATTGACACAAATATATATACACATTATCATATATAAAACACACACACACACATTAAACTAAAAATTTTTGTCGGAGCCTTTTATGTTATTTCCTAGTCTGTACCACACCCTTCGTTCCCTTTCTCCCTGCCACCAGATTTTGAATATTTTATCTGCAACGATATCCTGCAAATAGCTGCAATCACACGTTTTTTTATATATATCTTTAGGAAATTCAAGATGTCCAGATACTAAATCAATTTTATTTTTTACAATAATTTACGTATTGACTACATTTAATTAATAATCCACAACTTATTTTAGCATTTTTAAATTTTGAAGATATTTTTATGAAATTTTCCCTATTTATTTTATCTTAATATCTATTACCGAAATTTTATGTGTGTGTGTATATAGATTATTTTTTTATATAAATAATCTACATTACATGATCTGATGAACAGTTCACTGATATTCTGATAAGTATGCACCGAGCCACCGACCATCAATTCCTAATTTACTAGAAATTCAGTGCTGATTTGTCTTTCATGTGATTCAAGTTACTTAGTTACCACATATATATATATCATTTTCTAATTTACTTTTTTTTAATAAAAAAACGTATATATTAGTGACTAATATTATACTATGATTTTTCAGATTCGAAGAATATGGACAACAAATCCATTGATTAGTAAATATAGATCTGTCGTTTTCTCTCAAAAAATTCACACTTTTAACTTTAATATTTATTTGGCCTTTACGACATTCCTATGATTTTTACTGTTAAATGTGAATACTGACTATATATTAAATATGGTTGAATTTAGAATTTGTATGTAGAAACATATAAAACGACAACATAATCATATATATATTCCAGATTTTTTATTTTTGTCCCCTGAAGATGCATGAAACAAACTATTGACCAAAGTTTTTGGTGTAATAGCGACATTTACCCTTCTTTTCTATCATATCTTGACCATGAATCCTCAATAACTTTTATTGAAATTCGATATTAATATTGGAAAAAATAAAGAGGAAGGTAAGCAACATCATGTTTACTGCATAAGTAAGGCCCTCCTTGACGCTGAGATCAGGTACTCTTTACTTGAAAAATTGGCATTGTCTCTTGTGTTCGCATCTGAGAAATTACGACCTTATTTCAAGTGCCACCCAATCACAGTAATAACTGGCTACCCATTCAAAAATGTATTGAATAAACCAGACTTGTCAAGTAGGTTAGTTAAATGAGCGATAGGGTTGAGCGAATTTGATATGACTTACTTATCACGTATCGCAATAAAATCCCAAGTCTTAGTAGACTTTATAGCTGACTTTAGTCCAGAAATGGAAGTAGACGCAAAAGAATAAGGGTTAAGGTGCAGATTTGCCAACAAACTATTACCCGAGAAGCATCTGGCACAAAAAACAATTAAGGGTACCATAATTACCAATCAACAATTAAAAAGTGAAAAAAAGGGTACCAAATAACTATTAAAAAAATATCACAATTACATTAAAATATGAGGCACTAGCGTAGGACGGTGGAGGAGACGCTGGAGAAAAGAGCGGTTAAGCCTTCTTGTTAGATAAAGCAAACACCAACAAAGATGGGACCCATGCGAGCAGGCGCTGTGGCAGCGGCGGCTGCTACTTGTGGCATCAGAGGGATGGAACGAGAGTGCAAGGCGCTTGCCGGTTGAAAGCTGTGGACTGCTGGATTTGGTTTCGGTGCGTGATTCTCACCTTGAAGCTACATACGGGCCTTGATGAGTTCAAAAGGGTGAGTGGAACACCCAGCAACAATGGAAGCTTTGGAGAAGCCAACGTCGCTGACACTGTAACAATTAATGGAAGACGAAGACACCAAGACAGTGACGGGGTAATAGTTCGTTGGTCAATCTGCACCTTAATTATGTTTTCTTTTTTCACTTTTTAATTGTTGATTGGTAATTATGGTACCCTCAATTATTTTTTGTGTCAGATGCTTCTCGGATAATAGTTCGTTGGTAAATCTACACCTTAACCTAAAAATAATTACTTTGTGTAAGCAATGAGGACCAAAACAAGAAATGGACTTTGTATGCAGATGACGCGTCTAATGTACGTAAAAGGTGTATGATTAGGAGTAGTGCTCAAATCTCCAAACAATGATATCATACAACAATCCGTATGTTGTGGTTTCAAAGCTACTAACGATGAAGCAGAATACAAAGTATTGATCACAGGTTTGCAGCTTTCCAAGGAAATCGAGGCTAACCAGCTAGAAGTCAGGTGGAGACTAGGATGGATTGTACCAGGCAAAAGACCCGTGCATGCAGGCCTACCATAGGCTGGAGATCTCACTGGTCGAAAACTTCCATGAGTTCCAAATAACCCAGGTAGGTACAGGGACGGACCCAGGAATTTTAGTGACAGGGGGCGAAAATAATTTTGAAGGTTACACTAAAATGGACCAAGTTTAAGATAAGCATGACGAATTTCATCTTGTTGATTTATAGGATATTTCCATATTGGAGGGCGCAGTCCAGGATCTCTTTCCAATGAAGTAAGATCAACTTCTTTAACTACCTCTTTATTTTCAATTCTATGAGACTTTGAAGGAGTCTCAGTATTTGACAATTCAACATTAGGAGTAAACGAGGACAAAGACTCACTATTCTTTCTCTTAAAATAAGTATCAATGGTAGCACTCTTTCTCATAATAATCACCTCAAAGAGTATGAATTATTTCATGAACAATATGATTTAAGAAATATTATTAATAACAAAAGTAAACCGATTAAAATAAAATTAACGGTTAGTCATCATCTATATTACTATAGCCATATTTTGACAAAACTCAAAATTTACCCAAAATTCTAACCCTAAAATATTCTATAATCAGAATAAAAGTAGTATCATTAGAAAGATAAAATCATGTATGATAAATTTTATAAATAGAGTTTAATAAAAAAAATGATTTTAAATACCTTATTAATTCTCAAAATTTATCAAAAGCTGTTGGAAAAAAAATGGCGGATGAGTTGCTTGAAGAGGACGATGGGATTTCGGAAAAGTGAAAAAAGTAGGGTTAGGGATATATTAAAGTTGGTGGGCCCCACCTTTTTTGTTTTAATATACATATGAAAACGAAGAGACCTTGACTTGGAAGAAATTGGTGGCAGTTAAGTTGGGGAGTTATATTCTTTATTTATATATATTTATTATACTCTTTATATATATTTTTAAGAAAAAAATTAGGGGGGGCGGGGGCCACCCTAGCCCCCCCTCCGTCCATCCCTGGGTAGGTAGAGAGGATAATCGAGAGGTCGACATACAAACTAACCATACGATAATCTAGGGTCTTGATACCTCTCTCTATTGACGCGTTTTAAAGCTGTGAGGGGGTGATGGGCCGCAAAGCGGACAATATCGAGAGCGAGGCCCTGGGATGTTACAAACGGACAAGATGAGTTAAGCAATAAGATCATAATCAACTCGATAAAGCAAATGGTAGATGGGCCGAGGAACTCCCTTCAGTTCTGTGGGTGTATCAGAATACCTCTCGTATGTCGACAGGAGAGACACCTTTTTCCCTAGTATATGGATCCGAAGCGATGATCCCAGTCAAGGTAGGAATTCCTTCTCTACAACATATATGGACATACAAAGAATCTAATAGTTGGGCCATAATTGATCAACTAGACCTATTTGACGAGCGCAGAGAACAAGCTCTGATCAAGCTCGTGATGGTGACGTTAGGTTCCCATGAAGCGGCCTTACCTTCCTTGAATTCCTTCATAGGCTCAGTGCAGGTCCTGAAGTAAGCTACAACTTCATAGCTTTATTCTCCACATCCATCTCCAACTGCTTTAGCTTGGCCTTAGTAAGATCCTTCAAGAGGTGTTCCATGTGTGCCTCTCACTTGGATTGTATGTCAAGTAAGCGCGCTACCTTGTGCTAGAGATCTTAGTTAGCCTTGTCCTTCTCGAAAGACTGAGACTGTAACTGTGAAATTTCATTCTCTAAAAATAACAAACCCTAGAAGCCCCGTGTGTCAAAGAATGAGGTTAGTAAGCAAGATAATATACAAACTAGCCAAGAAAACTTAGGATGTTACCTAGAGAACCTGAGTGATACTGGAAGTGATGGAGCTCGACAGACCCTAATCATTAAGATTGGATAGATCATTGGGAAATAGCAGACGGCGTACCACTGGAAGCGCTTGAGGAGCATCGGAAATTAAAGAGGTGGTGCTTGGAAACTGCAAGTTGATGCCCCCAGACGGATACCCGCCTATGCTCTTATGCCCGCCACACTCTTGCCTTTACTTTGAACTTGAAAAACTTCCGTGATAGATATAGCTTGACTAAGAGATGATCCAGGATGGGCACCAGCCCTAGAGCATAGCCTTGACCTCATCTCACTAAGAGTTGGAGGCTTAAAAACCTTCGTCGAGCTTAAGTGATCAAAATTAGGTCAAACAGATCTCGTACTTAAGTGACCAAGACCACCTTCTACTATAACTAACGCTTATGAAGGAAATATATATTATTGCTGATCGAAAAGCTTGGGGCACCAGCCTTGCTCGTTGACTGAAGACGGGGTCATATTTTTTCAAGAAAGACTGAATTGCCTCACAAGTTCGTGCCCTTGATATCATATGTTAACACTGTTTACTGAGTACTCAGAATGATGAGCTAAAAACAAATGTGAGTTAATTAAAATATTAATTCGTGCTCCTTTCAAATATTCTTGAAGAAAACATAAAATGGGAATTATTAATCATATAAAAAAAATGGGAATTATTAATATTGTTATTATTAAATAATTAAAATAATGAAGGCTTAAAGCAGCTGCATGACATGGTCATCGCGATCACCACACTCAATACTGTGGTCCCCACCTCCTTTAATTAAGTTAATTTTGCAGTGTAATTATGGGTTATGACCAAAGTCCCATGCTCATCACATGCTTCCATTCCTAAAATTTAAAGGAAATTGACCCTGAATACCCTTAATTTATAAGAAAAATTTCTGACAAATCATCCATTGTAAATTTTAGGAAAAATTGCACCTATATCTGAGTAAGGGAAAAAAACGACATAATGGTCCCTTGAAATTTCAAAATTGCAGTAAACTGCCTTGAGACTTTTTTGTAATATTTTTTATATGTGAAAATACACAAATGTCCCACGGAGCCTCATCGGCTTGTTAAAACAGGCTCATAAACTTATCAAAATATGCTTATTTGTCAACATATGCATATGGACATGTCAACACAAGCATACGAATTTGTCAAAACAGACTCATGAACTTGTCAATACAGACATATAAAGGCATTTGTGTCTTTTCAAATATGAAAAATATTGCAAAAATGTATCATGAGACTTCACCGCAATTTTGAGATTTAAAGGGATCATTTTGTCATAAATTCCCTTACTCGAAACCTAGGAATAATTTTTCCTAAATTTTATTGCGCTAAAGTACCTTAAATTTGTTTGATGACCCACCTCAACCTGCCTTAAGTGTTTTTTCAACTATATGTAACATATTTTTAATTATGTTTAAATGTCTTCAATTCTACACATAGTTAAAATTATACTAGTATTATATACGACTAAAGATGAGTTACACACATTGTTGTCAAACTCGCGAGTTGACTCTCCGAGTTTACCGTTTTTACGTTCTACCTTACTAAATCGAGTCAAGTTTCTAGTAAACTCATGTCAGCGGTAAACTCAGTTAAACTCACGAGTTTATACACCGAATTTACCGTTTTTACGTTTCTAACTTACAAAATTGTGTTAATTTTTTCAATTTTGTCATCCTCAACGGCTTTATATATGAATTTTATAGAAATTTCTTTATTAAATATAATAAATTATGAATGTTGATATATTTAATTTGAATTATTTGGATTTAAAATATATTTAAATCAAATTTTTGTCATTTTCTATATTTTAATTATTTAATTATACACTGTTAATACATATTTTATTATAAAAGTAAACTCTTACGAATTTACGATTCGAGTTCACGATACGAGTTTATGTGACTGTCACGAGTTTGTCTAAACTCGTGAGTTTGATAACCTTAGTTACACATGCTTAAAAATTTGGGTCTTTAGATGCCTTGAATAAATAGAT
This sequence comes from Acacia pycnantha, assembly GCA_025563575.1. Lineage (NCBI taxonomy): Eukaryota > Viridiplantae > Streptophyta > Magnoliopsida > Fabales > Fabaceae > Acacia > Acacia pycnantha. Next base: position 121,792 of record JAMWYP010000150.1, on the reverse strand, counting down.
TTTGGAAAATGGAGACTTTTCAGCAATTTTCCTAATTTATATTAACAAATAATTGAAAAGGCAAAATTTCTTTTTAGTTTTAAGAATAATATAACTGGGAGTCTGGGACCATTTATACTTTTATAAAGTCATTACGTGTCTTTCTAAAATTTATATAATAAGATCTTTCGGGCATCACAATGTTCTGAACTTGTTGCAGTCTTCAGGTAAATTATAATATATGAAAAATTAAATTACAACATATGAATTGTGACTCGTTTACATTATCCTTCTGATTTTTATTTTTACTTTTACTTTTTTAAAGTAACAAACAATAAATATCAGTCAGGCAAAAAAAAAAAAACAATAAATATCATGTACCAACATTTAATTTAGATTGAGGTTAAATTGGGCCCTAATCAAGGGGAAAGTTTGACCATATGAGTCAAATAATATTTAGAAGGGAAGGTTTTGCTTAGGTTTTGTTTGAGAGTTCCATTTTGAAGGGAAAGAAAAGGGAATGAAGGGTTTTGATCATTGTTGTCAAACTCGCGAGTCGACACTCCGAGATTACCGTTTTTACGTTTCTAGCTTACTAAATCGAGTCGAGTCATTAGTAAACTCGTGACCATTGTAAACTCGGTTAAAATCACGAGTTTATACACCAAGTTTACCGTTTTTACGTTTCTAGCTTACAAAATCGTTTTAACGTTTTTGATTTTATCATGTTCAATAGCCCTTATATATAGGTTTTATATAAATTTCTTTGTTAAATATAGTAAATTTTGAATGTTGATGGATTTAATTTCAATTATTTGGATTTAAAATATATTTAAATCAAATTGTTATCATTTTTTTATATTTTAATTATTCATTATACACTATTAATACCTATTTAATAGTAAAAGTAAACTCTTACGTGCTTACGATTCGAGTTCATGATACAAGTCTACATCATTGTCACGAGTTTAAGTTAAACTCGTGAGTTTGACAACCTTGGTTTTGATAGTTCATTCCCTTGTTTACAAGTTTTAAAAATAAGAGGGGAGTAAATCAGGAATTTTTACAAATCCCCCAAAACCCTCTTTCTTCTAAAAAATAAAGTTCCCCAATATAGGGGGTTTTAAGAGGGAAAATAGATTAATTACTTTTTTACCTCCGTTAAAATAAAACACTATCATTATTTCTGATTTCCTTTTTCTTTTCTATTGTTGGAATGCATACAATAGAAATAATTTTTAGAAAGAGAAAATATTTTTTTAGGGGGAAAATATTTTTTGAATATAAAAACTACATAAATAGTTTTTTTAGAAAATTTAAATTTATTTGTAAAGTATAATAATTATATTAATTTTTAAAGAAAAGAACAAAATGGTTAAAATAACCCATTAATCTTCAATATTCCTCCCTTACTATTTTTTTAACTCCCAAACAAGGGAAGAAAATATCTTTCATTTCTCTTTCCTCCCCTCCTCTCCCCTCTCCCCTCTCCTTGCATCCCCTTCCTTCCCCCCTCCAAACTCCCAAATAAAGCCAATATTGAGTCAAATAATAACACTCAAATTTCTCCATATCAAATAAAACAAAATTTTTTAAGAAAGTCTTGTGCTTCACTATACAAGGCAGTTTACAAAATTCTAAATACGATTAATATATTCTTACGTAAAATGTCATTAGGAGTCCATCCAGTAGAAAAATAATAATAATTAATCTTATAATTGGTATTAAAGAATGAAAAAGTGGAAAAAAAATATTAAAATAATTATGAAGATATAAAAGGATAATATGCAACAAAAAACTTTATTTTTTATTAAATATATAATTTCTTGATAAAAACAACAATAGTTTATTTTCAGAATTTAGATAAAATATACTCCCTTCGATCCTAATTATAGGAACATATTTTGAGTTGATTTTGGTCCTAATTATAAAAGCAAGTTTTGGAGTATCTTATAATAAAACTCCTATTAATTGACACAAATATATATATACACACATTATTATTAAAAAAAAATACACATACACATTAAACTAAAAAATTTTGTCGGTGCCTTGTATGTTATTTCCTACTCTGCACCACACACCTTTCGTTCCCTCTCTCCCTGCCACCAGATTTTGAATATATTATCTGCAACAATATCCTGCAAATAGCTGCAATCACACATTTTTTTTATATATTTCTTTAGGAAATTTAAGATGTCGAAATCCTAAATCAATTTTATTTTTTACAATAATTTACGTATTGAATACATTTAATTAATAATTCAAAAATAATTTTAGTAGAAAATCACTGATTTGTCATTTTCAAATTTTGAAGGCATTTTTCTAATTTTTTCCTATTTATTTTCTAGGAAAATTTCAGAAAATTGTCTTCAAAATTTTAATATATATTATTAGAAATTCCTAATTTACTAGAAATAATATATATATATATATATATATATATATATATATATATATATATATATAATAATTTACATTACATGATCAGATGAACAGTTCACTGATAAGGATGCACCGAGCCACCGACTGTTAATCCTAATTTACTAGAAATTCAGTGCTAATTTGTCTTTGATGTGATTCAAGTTACTGAGTTACCACATGCATATCCTTTTCTAATTTACTTTTTTATAAACAAACGAATATATTAGTGACAAATATTATACTATGATTTTTGATATTCGAAGAATATGTACAACAAATCCATTGATTAGTGAATATAGCTCTGTCGTTTTCTCTAAAAAAAAAAACAAATCACTATTTTTATACTTTTATATTTATTTGGCCTTTACGACATTCCGATTTGTGCCAATAATGATTTTTACTGTTAAATGTGAATACTGACGATACATTAAATATGGTTGAATTTAGAATTTTTTGAACGTTCACATCAGAATATATAGAAACATATAAAACGACAACGTAATCACATATATATTCCAGATTTTTTCTTTTTGTCCCCTAAAGATTCATGAAACAAACTATTGACCAAAATTTTTGGTGTAATAGCGACTTTTACCCTTCTTTTCTATCATATCTTCACTATGAATCCTCAATAACTTTTAATGAAATTCGATAATAATGTTGGAAATAAAAGAAATTCAATATTAATATTATTAAATAGAAATAAACTATTTTTTTTATATGTTACAATAATACAACCTATTTATTAGATTTTATATTTGCATGAATGCTCACACAAAACATCATATTGTTTTTAAATAAGTACATATATATATATTCTTTTATTGGAGGCAATTTCAATACCTTGGTACTAAATGTGTGCACAATGCAGAGCAAAATTTCGAATATCTTGTTCATTATGTTGTAAGAGATCAGCCCATTTTACTAGAACCAATAATATTAGCACTAAAGTCTTAGTGTTCTAACATTACTTATCTCAAATATTACTGTTGTGTTTGGATACAGAGAAAATTAGGAGGAATAGGAGGACTGAATATTAGCTAGAAAAGAAAATTTGTAAAAATAGTATATATTTTTTTTTACTATTTTAGAAATTTCCATCCTAATTTTCTCTCGATCCAAATATAGGCTTAATGTTAGGGCGTGATAACCCAATGACACAAAAATCCTCTATTAATTTTTTTTAAAAAAATGTTAGGTTGTGAATTTGAACCCTCCAATCTCTATAAGCATAACAAATGTATGAGTTATTAAAAAAAAGAAAAAGAAAAAACTCTCCATATCTCAATATTTCATAAATAACGTTGAGTGTTAACGACTCAATGTAAATTATATCAGGTAAAAAAACTATGTAAATTAAAAAAAAAATCGTGTTAAAGTATTTTTTTTCCATATTCAAACCTAACAATATTTAAATAAGATACAAGACCATTTTATCAATTATATATATATATATAGACACACATATTATCTCTGGTCCTAATTATAGGAACACTTTGTAGTACAAATTGCACTATAAAAATATTTCTATAATTAGGACTAGAAAGAAAGAGTATACATATAACATGCATGCATATGGTAACAAAAGGAAAAGAAAATATAGCACAAATAAAACCCAGCTGCTTACAACTTAGCCTTTATGCTTTTACATTTACATAGTACCCAAAAAAACAGAAAAGTTCATACCATATGAATGCTAATCATTTTGTCTAACTTTGTTTCTTTGAGACAATCACTCACAAATTCTAAGGAAAGAAATATAATCATATAAAATTTTCACAATAAATAAACAATATGTAATCATAAGTATATTCGTTTATCAGGATCTTACAAAACGACATGTCGTTAAGAGCTAAGGAGTGGATTCAATAGTCAAGGCTCACAATATCCACACCCTTCACAAATGCCCACTTCTCAATTCCACTCTCCACCAAAAACCAATCATCGCCTTCATCTTCTTCCTCTTCCTCCATGGCAGAAAAAGAGAAAGACAAGAGCAAAAGCAAGAACAAAAAGCAGAAGCACCAACACCCCAACGATCAATCCTCTAAACCCTCCGATTTCTCCTTCAAGCCCTGCTCTGACGTCAAAGGTCTTCGATTCGGCGGCCAATTCATCGTCAAATCCTTCACCGTCCGGCGAGCCAGACCTCTCGAACTCCTCAAACTCCTCTCTTACCCGCCGGCCCCTAACAAAGACCGCCAACACAATAAGCTCCTTCCCTTCCCTTCCACCACCGCCTACTTGCCCACCAATTTCACCATCCTCGCTCACCAAGCTTGGCACACCCTCACTCTCGGCCTCGGCACTAAGAAATCCAAAGTGCTTCTCTTCGTTTTTGACTCTGAAACCATGAAATCCACCGTCGATCGGACTTGGCCCTCCGAGATCGCTCTTGGCGATGTAAACAAGAAACTGATTCGAGGCCTTTCCGGTTGCGAGATGGCCAGGTTTAAGTTCAGAAAGGGATGCATTACTTTCTATGTGTACGCCGTCCGCCGTATCGGAAGCTTCGTCTTCTCCTCGTCGGAAGATCTCAGAACTATTCTTCAATCCGTTGTTGCTCTTAAGGATTTCTTGGATCATACTACCATGCTCGCCATGCCTCACCAGAGAGCCATTCATTACCAAGACGCCGTAGCCATGGCTCACTAGCTTCCGCCATTATCGTCGTCTTCCTCTCCTCCTTTGATCATACTGTTAGCATTTTCTTTATTAGCTTTTTTGTTTCACGAATGATATTTTGATCCCATCAAATAGGTATTTTTCTCAATTTGGTTCCCTATGAATATTTTTTTCTATTTAATCCTTTTATTATTAAGTATTTGCAATAGTATACCCTTTCTTCATATTGTGCCTTGAACCAAATCTAACCATTCTCTTGACTTCTCAATAGGCTTGGTTAGATTTGGTGTTAAAACAAAAATTGTTTGACTTGAATGTTGTGTGTTTCATTTGGATATTGCTAATTCATATCTCAAATATAACATTCAAGTCAACATAATATTAGACTTTAATTGAGAGTTTTTGGTCCTAAAAGGGGTGAAATTGCAAGTATTTAATGATAGAAGGATTAGATTAAAGAAATAATATGTAAGGAGGACTAAATGAATAAATTTATCTGTTTGTAAGGGATAAATTTTGGTTTTTGGAGAGGCTGATTACTAATTATTGATTGATTTGTTGGTGATTTTGCTTGATATGTATTAATTCTTTGCCTTTTGTTTTGGGGAGATATTTGTAATTTGAGTATATGAATAATGAATAATCATGGGACATCATCATAGTAATGCAACTCATTCTGGTTGCCTAGTGCCTACTTGCCTTTGCCTCTGTAGTTTCTGAAGAGATCCGTTTAATATTTGTAATGTTAAAAAATAAAATTTATTTATTTATTTATTAAAAATAACTGAAACATTACCATGTTTTAATAATTATGAGTTAATGTCATTCGTTAATGGTAACTGGTAGTTCTAACTACATTTGATTAAAATTTGGTTTTGATCGATTTAGTTTTGAATCATTAGTGTTTGTCTCTATAATTTTTTAAAGATTTTGTTTCAATTTAAGTATATGAACCAAAATTAATACTCCTTAAAAATATAAGGATTAGTGGTTAAGTTAAAACCAAATCCTTATAAAATTATAGTGATCAAAATTAACGATTTAAAAATGTAAGGAGTAAAATAAAAATTTAATCAAATTATAAGGACCAATAATGCAATTAACGCTAATTATTATTTACTTTCAATTAATTAGTTATGTACAAAAATATAAGTAGTCTCTTTTTTCTCTTTCCCCCTCTCGACTGGTTGGGTTGGGTGGTAGGAGCTCTTCTCTCCTTGTTGGCGAGCATTTTTCACAATGTCTCCCTCCTCGTTTTCGGTTGGAGTAGAGACATTCATATTTTGTGTATATATATATATATATATATATATATATATATATATTCTTTGGAATTCTTGTAGTGGTGTTCATTTTCTTTGTGGTAATAAATCAAGTTAGGAGTTTCAATGACAATGAATCTCACATGGTGGATATGTTTCGCGGTTTTGGGAATTGAGAATCAGTTATTATATTCTTATATATTATTGACTCCATCTTTCAAAATAGTATTATTGATTGTTAGTAACGGCGAATCTAAAGCATATGTCATGGTCGAGACCGTACGGTTCGTTGTGCAATTGGTGGCTTATCTATCTTCATCTTTTTTATTGTTGTTTTTGGGAGCTTTTCCTTCTATGAAATATTTCCATGAAGTTTTTTCAACAACCAATCTGGTTGCTTTATTGTTGATAAAATCAGTGGATGCTTTGAGATGGTTCGTCGAACAAACACTTCTTACAATTGCTTTGTTGCTGATGATGATTATTTCTACCCACAAATTCCAGTGAAGAGATTATGAAGGTAGTAGAGTTTTTGGCAAGGGTGCCGGTTCTCTCTCGCCTAGTTTAGAGTTAGGTTATTTTTTGGGAGAATTACACACAGGTCCCAAAGATGACAAAAAAATACAATTAGGTCCCAACAAGAATTCACATTACACAGAAGTCCCAAGGGACCTGGTTGTAATTATTTGTGAATGTACAATTACCAATTTGACATTCCTTCCAATTCCCCTCTCTCTCCTCTCTCTCCGTTCTCCTCTCTCTCTCTCTCCGTTCTCCTCTCTCTCTCTCTCTTCCTCTCAATCTTACCTTGCCCTTCCTTCCTTTTGAATTCTCAGTCAAACCCCACAAACAAATCCAGAAACCCCAAAGAATGGATCCCGATTATCATGGCTTACCTCTGCGGTTTTCCTCTCTTGCATAGAGCCAACCTTACTCTATGTGCTTTCCTGGGTGGGCTACCATCCTTTTACATTCCACTACTTTACATCTTAGCTCGTCTCTGTCTTCGTCTTTGTGTCTGCCGATTCAATTGATGCTGCGAGACTGAGAAGGATGGCTCGACGTGGATCCCTATTCTCCTAGTTCTACATTCTTCAATAGAATAAAAAGTAGTCGCCAATCGCTTAGTTCCGAGTTGATTTTGATTCATTCTAGCGAATAAGATAGAATAATAAAAGGGTTTAGTACACGTGGGACTTATCAACCTGATTTTGCTTCTGATATCGTTTTCAAATTTTGTTGTAAATCTATACTTTGTCTGTTGTAAATTTATACTTCGTCATTGTAAATAGCCTCGGAAGTCAAAAATGGAAAAATCTCGTTTTCAAATTTTGTTGTAAATCTATACTTTGTCTTTTGTAAATTTATACTTTGTCTGTTGTAAATAGCCTCTGGAAGTTAAAAATGGAAAAATCTCGTTTTCAAATTTTGTTGTAAATCTATACTTTGTCTGTTGTAAATTTATACTTTGTCTGTTGTTGTAAATAGCCTCTGGAAGTCAAAAATGGAAAAAACCCGTTTTCAAATTTTGTTGTAAATCTATACTTTGTCTGTTATAAATTTATACTTTGTCTGTTGTAAATAGCCTCTGGAAGTCAAAAATGGAAAAATCTCGTTTTCAAATTTTGTTGTAAATCTATACTTTGTCTGTTGTAAATTTATACTTTGTCTGTTGTAAATAGCCTCTGGAAGGCAAAAATGGAAAAAAAAAAAAAAAACTCGTTTTCAAATTTTGTTGTAAATCTATACTTTTTATGTTGTAAATTTATACTTTGTCTGTTGTAAATAGCCTCTAGAAGTCAAAAATGGAAAAAACTCGTTTTTAAATTTTGTTGTAAATCTATACTTTGTCTGTTGTAAATTTATACTTTGTCTGTTGTAAATTTACCTTGTCCAGAATGATCATTTTACATTCACATATAATTACACAGAAGTCCCTTGCGACTTCTGTGTAATGTGAATTCTTGTTAGGACTTAATTGTATTTTTTTGTCATCCTTGGGACCTGTGTGTAATTCTCCCTTATTTTTTAGGGCTCATTATATTATTATGTATTTGCACTTAATGAAATATATTTCCTTGAAACAAAAAGTACATAAATATTACTTTTATATGATCCTATTTAATATTCTTAAATGGCACTCTTTTCTGCAAATTGTACAGTCAGTCTAACCCGTGAAGAACTACATCTGCATGTGATTGTGATAAAATCTCATTGTATATATTTAAAATTTATTTATGAAAAACCAACAAACAAAAGGAAAAATCGTAATTAAATCCAATCAAAATAACAAAATCTAAATTCAGGCCTATACTTTCAATAAATGCTTAATCAAGCCTTCATGTCTGATTAGGAATTTCTGAATTTAGTGATTTTACCTATATGCCATTTTCTCATTTAGTTAATGTCCTCTATGCTGTCCCCAAACAAAATGCCAAATGCTCTCGAAATGTTAAAAAGCTCTTCTGCAGTCTGCACATCAAATAAAAAAATTACATGTTTTTTAAAATTTAAAACATTGATGAATTTTTCCTTCCATTATGCAAATTTTCCTCGAATAATTAAAATGACTAATTCTCCATGTATAAAAAAATTACTTAGTTTTATCCATAAATAAAAAGGAAGTTTGTGTGATTTAAAAGATGTATATCATTTTAGCAAAATTAAGAGAAAAACAGTAATTTTTACGAAGATTTTTCAATACTTTTTCTTTTTTATTTTAAGAAAATTTAAAATATAAAAAACAGTAATTTTTATGGGGGGAAAAAAATCACTCGTTACAAAATTTATTACACAGAGATACCTATAAACCTAGATCCTAGGGTAAGTGCCATTCATTTTCAGTTATGGGCAACATTTTTTAATTGTGTGCACCTCACATTCTTGATTCTACTCGTAATTAAATATAAGCTGCACACAGTGCCTGTTGAGGAGGAGTTGTGCTTCAAGAAGATATATAGATTACAATTATATCCTCAGACAATTGGACAAAAAAAATTGAAATGATAATTTTTCAGTATTTTTTAAAATTTTAAAATATAAAAAAGTGTAATGTAAATAAAAAATATCGCTAAAAGCCAAACTCAAACTATGGGCATAGCTTTCTTGAGCAGATGATTATCATTTTTTTTGGTCGAAAGCAGATGATTGACATGAAAATGGTGTTTGGGAGGATAGAGGGAACTAGTTTTCCCTGTGTATCCTTTGGATAGACCAGGGGGCTCAATCCATTTAGGGTGTGCATGAAATTCATTCTGTTCCCCAGTATTGATTCTGAGATGAAACAGTTTTTTCTGATTCTGTGTCTGAGAAAAGTTCTGAGAATCATAATTACATTTGTTAACTCATTTTATTTTTACTCAGAGAATTTGTTAACATATTTTATTTTTATTTATATAATTTTTATATTCAAAAAATTATTTATGTAGTGGTGGCGATGGCGGTGTGGTAGTGGCAGCGGTGTTGGTGGTGGCGGTGGCGGTAGCGACGGTCGTGGTGATGGTGGTGGCAGTGGTGGTGGCAGCGGCGGTGGGAGTGGTGGTGGTGGCGGCGGCGGCGGTGGCGGGGAAGAGAGAAGGGGAAAAATAGATTTTGGCTTTGTGCCCTGGAATAGAAAAGCAGAAATTTTCTGCTTCTTTTTTTTATTCCCCAGCACAAAAAAGAAACCGGTTCATCCCGGGAACAAGAAAAAAAAACCGGATTTATCAAACACAATTCCTATCCAATTGTGTTCCTGGGAACAGAAATTAAGGAAAAGTTCATTCTGGGAGCGTTACCATGCACACTTAATTCCTCCTAATTAGTTTTTTTTTTTACTTTTTATTTTTCTAAAAAAATATTTTAATAGTTAGAGAATATAAAATAAATATAATCTCTAAACTAATAGTTTTTTCACAATAACTTTTTATTTAAAAATAAAAAAAATTAAATCTAGATCTTTTAGATCTCATCTAAACAGTCCAGTCCAGTCCAGAGCTCCCTCTACTTAGGATAGGCAGGGAAACTGGTGAGTATAAAGCAAAATGGCTAATAAGTGGGTGGAAGTTATTAAAGCTGTAAGGTTCACAAAAGAGAGAAGGTGGGGGAGAAAAAAGAAAGTCACACTTGGTTGCACCCACCACCTGTGCCTTTAATCATAGCAAGAGAAGGACCCATAAGCTTTTGGTTTCACAAGAATGATGCACATCTCTGTCCTCTAGATCCAGCTTTTTTCCCCTCTTTCGTTTCAGTTTCATTACCTTCCTTTTATCCTTTATCTCTGCTTCTGTACTACTACTCATACACCCAAATGACAGATGTTACCTGGGATTATTGTGCTCAACTCAACATAAGACTACATGACATTTGTGAGTGACCAGAGTATAAAGGCAAGATGAAGTGTGGGTGATAGTAAGTTTTTTTTTTTTTGCTATGAAAGATGGCATAAAGCCTACATTACACAAATAAACATTACATCAAAGGGGAAATTAATCCCAAGCACTCCTGGTCCACCCAACTCCTTAAGATATTGGGGCACTCATCCAGAATAACAGAATTGGCAATGCCCCTCTTAGCTAAGGCATCATCAATCCTATTGAAACCTCTAGGAATAGATCTAACATCCACCTGCCAATTCCAAGCTAATAACTCACGGGCTTTTAAAATTACATTACTACACAAAGAAGAGGAATCTAACAGTAAATTAACCACAGAATCAGCGTCCGATTCCAAGATAAGCTTCCTATAACCGAGATCCCAAGAAAGTTGCAACCCTTCCATGATGGTCCATTCCTCCGCCGAACTAGCCTGGCAATCACCAATCTGCTTGGAGAAGCCAACAATCCAATTCCCCAGCCAATCCCGAACCACTCCTCCACACCCAGCATTAGATGAGGACAAAGATGAAGCCCCATCCACATTGAGTTTCAACTAGCCAAGAGGAGGTTTTTCCCATCTCCTCATAGGTCCCACTTCCTGCCGCACCAACGAACCTGCAGAATCAGCCAGTACCACAAAACCAGACCATATCATAGAAATAGACAGTCCAGGATTCTGAGGTTTAACAAAATTACAATCAAAAATACATTTGTTTCTCCACTCCCACAATTTCCAAATAGCTACACCAAAGAAAAGACCCCAATAACCCTCCCATTTGGGTGATAATAAGTTGTAGCAATCATCCAACTAGTATTTATAATAAATTTGGGCTAAAAAAAAATCTATATATTTGTTTGTGAACAATGCAGATCTCTAGTTTTTTTTTTTTTGTTGCCCGAATGCAGATCTCTAGTTTAGTCATAAAAAAATGATGAATTAATCTGGTAGGCCCAATGGGCCAATATCCAGTCTAACCTTGTATTGGATGAAGCCATGCCTACAGGTCTTCATTTAAAAAAAGAAAAAGAAAAGAAGAAGAACCAAAATTCAAATTTGAAACACATTAGTAATTGATTATTAAATTTAGGCCCATGGGCTATAATACAAACCAAAAAGTTGATTTTTTTTTTTTTTTCCGTTTTTCAATCTCTATATTGGTACTCACATAACAAGCAGGACATCCCCGCGTGTTGCGCGATGCAACAGTTTGGGAAACTTATAGGGAATCTTGAACATAAATTATTTACAATAAACAACTAATTGACTTAAGAAAAGAATTGTAAAAGGAAAGAATTGCATTTGAAATCGATTGAACGAGGGAGTTGAACTATTTTAAACTTAGCAATATATGTTAGCATCTCAAAAACATCATCAAAAGGACATGAACATGGTAGACATCAAACTACATCATCTTTTGAATATGTAGAATCGACTTCAAAGATAGTCCAATTATGTCACTAATACATTTCTAAATATTTCCTTGTATACGACATTGGTAGTTGTACATTTCCACGGCTTGCAGCGTCTTGTATAAGAATCTTCAGACTAGCAATATTAGTGACTCTTGATAAAGCAATGTATAATTGTCCATGTGTGAACACGGGGGCTTCAACAAATATAACCCAACATTTTGTAATGACTGACCCTGACTCTTGTTAATTGTCATTGCAAAAGCATGTAGCTATGTCGCTCTTCAGAGCTGATTGAGATTCACTACTTTCTTGCTTCCATCCAAAAGCATGTAGCTATGTCGCTCTTGATCTCATATCAAATAAACGAAGCTGCTTTTCTGGAGTCCTGAGGGAAAGCAAAAGAAAAGGAAAACATGTTTAGTAATATCTTTCCATTAGAATTTAGAACTAAAAACAGAACTTTCTGGACACTCAAATCCAAGAAACGATCTTGGTCTGAAGCCCCTAAAGGACAATTTTATTGGTTGGGAGTAATTGAACCTAATCTATCTTGTTATAACCCTTAAGAGCACAATACAATGTCAGCCTATGCAATTATAGCATTCATCTCATAAAGGAACAACAATAACTGGTGTGGTAGTTTTACAATACTTAAGACAGATTTGGCTTCCGTATTTTCTCACTATCCTCACTCCAAAGTATAACAGCATACTCAGATCCCCCAGTCATAAAGCAGGTATCTTCCCCGGGCATAAAAACAATGCTATTTATGATACCTCTAGAATGAGGCCTGTCAGTATTAAATATTGATAATAAGCCTTACCCCTTGTCTTCTGTTCAGATTTATAACTGATATTTGAGATTCTCCCGCATCAGCAGTGTAAACTGAATACAGGCTACCACCATCCGTATGCCAAGTTATATATCATCTGGCCATCTCCTCTGTACTGGGGACACAGAATCAGTAGAGCTAAGCTAAGACATTCCTGATCTAAAGTTTAAGATGGAGAAAAAACATGAAAGATATGTAAGATTTTTAAAATATTTAGAACTTAGAAGTATTAAATCATCAATTACTTATACAAAACTTCATTTATTGTGATGAAAAAACTGTCACTCAGATCTAACCAAGAAATCAAAAGTCCCTATAATGCCTCCAGAGAGAATATGAAAATAGATAGCTTAATGCCCGTATGTAGGCTAAAGAAACTTTTCATAAAGTAGGTAACAAAATCCAACTTCTACAAAATGTGTCCATAAAAACATTTTAATAACTAAAAACTATGTCATTTGTCTAACCTTACCATTCATTGGACTTATTGATGCATAAGTTGATCATACAACTTGAGATCATATATTAATTGATATAAAGCTAAGATTCAACGAAAATACAAGACAGATTAAGAGAGCTACAAAATGAAAAATAAATAAATTATAAGCCATACCCTTTAGACTGAATGCGCCACAACTTAACCACTCCATCCAGAGCACTGCAAGTATTCCCAAAAGTATAAAAAATCAGACACTATTTTGGGGGGAAATAGAATGCCTTCAACTTTTTTTTTTTTATATATTTACGTTAGACCTGAGAATAAAAAGAGCTATCACATCCAAAAAGAAAAACCCATACTTTCATATAAAGTTTGCAAGCAAAGCATGCTACGCTTTCTATACATTACTTAGACAGATTTGGCTGTAACAAACCTAAAGTCCAGCTGCTTACTGCAGCCTCAGACCTTGCTTGCATGGGTTTTGAATCAGAAAATAGCCTTCCCTGGATGAACAAAAAGACGGATCTGCCGGTGAAGAGTGGAGAAGAGGAAGGATGGATCTGGCGGAAGAACAAATAGACGGATCTGCCGGTGAAGAGTGGAGAATTTCACTGCGATGATGAAAAAGAAATAAGCATTCTCAGAGTCGGAGTCGGAGCTGAGCTTAGGGTTTGGCAAGTGTATAATAGGTGGCAAATCTAAGCTCAAGGTTTAGTAAGTGTATGATAGCTGGAAGCTGAGGGGCAATGTCGTGACTCGTGAGTGTCGAAGAAGGAGAAAGACGCCGTCCTCCTTTGCCTTCTAAAACAACTAGATTGAAGAGGGAGGAGACACTATCACCATTTGCGGATCGAAAAGGGATGAATCGAAAATGACGATGGGGGAAACTCACCGCCGTCACTCTTTTCGTTCTCAAATCACCAAAGTTAAATTCTCAAATCATCAAACTTCAGTTTGCAGTCGAAGCAGGCGTCGTCACTCAGTTTTTTCCCGGTGAAATCGATGGGGAAAACAAAGGTTAAACTCACCGCCGATGACGGTGATGATCTGCGATTTCAGGATGACTGGAAGCGATTAAGAGGACGAGACGAGATGTCGAGAGGGAGAGGAATCTCTGCGGGAGAAAGGGAGAACGAGACGGAAGGGACGAGTGAAAGCTGAGGACGGGAGCTCTAAGAAAAAATCACGCTGAGGAAGGGACAGCTGACTCGGGAGAGGACCCAAAGGTACCGAATCTAGGACCCAAAGACTATGGGGAAAGATATCCAAATGACCAAATCGTAAAGTCTCGACCAATGCACTCAAATTTTTTTAGACAGAAAGGCAATTTCTTCCTTATTTTGTACACTTTTTCCCAACTTATTTGCTCTTTTGAAGGGCATATTAATCTACTATTATGTTTTTTAATGAATTAATAAAATAACTTAAAAATAAGAAAAATCCCAATAAAATTCAGTTGAAATACCAAAATTTAGATTAAGGCCTATACTTTCAACAAATCCTTAATTAGGATAAGATGAGTAATTAGGATTATAAATTTACATCAATACCCCTTAGCCTATTTTGTCTCTCCTCTGCTCTATCCCCCTCTCTAATTATCAAACACCTCCTAAATCCAAGACCTTTTGAAGAGTAATACTTAAAGAAGATGCTGTGAATTACTGAAGGGTTTATCGTTTGTCATGTCATTTGACATAAGGTTATGTCAAGTCACTCCAAAACTACATCGTTTTAAAATTAGAGGAATTAATGAACTCTTAAAACGACATAGTTTTTAGTCAGGGGAATTAATGAAGGATCTTTTAGTAAAACTCATGTAATAAATTCTAAAACAAAAATACAAAAACACCCTTCATTAATTTCTTTAACTCCCAAAACGACGTAGTTTTAGGCTCACTTGACATAATGACATGACAAACGATAAATCTATTACTGAATAATGAATTAGGGTCTGTACAAAAGCAGACGCAGAGGAAGATCAAATCAAAATGGATAAAACTAGAATAATGATTGAGAAGGAGGGATGGGGGAAGAAGATGTTCAAAGGGAGGCAGATAGCAAACGTACACCTGAACCTCCAACTCAACACCACCGACTTATTGCAACACAACACCTCTGCCTTAAACCCATCGTTGAAGAGTCCCAATAAGAGATTGGCCTAACACTGGTTTGCGAAGCTTATGACCACCAGAAAAAGAAAAGGTCTCAGATTTAGGAGGTGTTCCATGATTAGAGAGGAGGAGAAAGAGGAATTCCTGACTGAGATGAGAGAGGAAATAGGCTAAGGGTATTGATGTAAATTTATAACCCTGATGACTCATCTTGTTCTAAATTTGTTGACAGTGTATGTCTTAATCTGAATTTTGGTATTTTCAGTTGGATTTAATTGAGATTTTTCCTAAAAATAATGATCACCATACGAATTTTAAAATTCTCAAAATATTATTTATCTATTTTGGTTGCCTTTATTTTTAGCGTATAAATAAGGGAAAATCCCTTAAAATGAACTTTAAAATTATGAAAAAACAAAAAGGTGATAGGAATATGCATAATCTCTTACCATCTTTTTTAAAATTAAAAGAAAATGACATGAATGCTCTCAAATATTTTATCTTTCCTTCATCGTCGCTCAAAACCCTCCTCCACACGACCCAATTTTTTTTCGTTCATTCACCGTACGAGCCAATGAATCAGAACCATCTCCCTCTACATTGAGTTGCAGTAACGTAGAGCCATCTAACTCCAATTCATCAGTATAAGCAAAATCGGAATCCAAATCTGATTCCTCTACACTGAATTTCTGGTGGGGTTGAGATCTAGAGGGCACCTGAATCCTAATATAAAAAGGACAACGTTGTCGGGGTTGGGATCTAGAGTGTACCTGCCGTTGGTGCCATTGAAGGAGCCAGTGTTGACGCCTCCACATATTTAACTTTGAGAAAATCATTTTCAGGGCCCTTTTAAGGCTGACAATCTCAAAAAAGGCCCCAAGATTCTGATAATCCCAAAAAAGGTCCTAGGGCATTTTCTGGGATTTTCAAATCTTGGGTGAGTTGTCAACAACTGATATAGTTGTTAATGGGAATGCGATATAGTTGTCAACGGGCGTTGTTAGCGAGTGTTGTTAGGCCGATTTAGTTGTTAAAACCTACCCGTTAACAACTATATCCCCGTTGACAACTCACCAAAAATTATAAAAATCTCAGAAAAGGTCTTGGGGCTTTTTCTGGGATTGTCAGAATCTTAGGGTCTTTTTTAGGATTGTCAGTCCTAAAAGGGCCCTGAAATGGATTTTCCCTTTAACTTTTCTCGAATCTGAAAGGGACGACATCATCGAGGTTGTAGGAATCCGAATTTGAAAGGGACGGTGTCGTCAGGGTCGAGATCTAGACTGTACCTGTTGCTAGTGCTGTTGAAGTTGCCAGTGTTGTGTCAAATATATGAATGAATATATGAACTCGTTAAAACCTTATAAGAACTTGGTAAATGTAAATTTGTTGAACCCGTATTAAAACTTGTTAAACCATTATCAAGTATATGAATCAATATATGAACTTGTTAAACCCGTATCAAAATTGTCATTGTCACATGTGATCAATTTTAAATGCGGAGTTGTGAAATTCATATATGAAGTTATAAAAACTATATCACATTTTGTTAAAGAATTTATATATGAACTCGTTAAAACCTTATTAGAACTTGGTAAATGAAAAAATTGTTAAAACTTAATTAAATATTGTGAATTCCTTAACAAAATTTGTGAAAAACCTGATAGTTTAGATTTGATACTTAGCAAATAAAATTTGATAAAATGTCGTGAATTCTATAACAAATTTTGTTACTTTGCCCATAGTTATTCTCACTAGAGTTTCCGACACCGGTAACCGGATTCCTAGCCACTGAAGCTCCAATGGTTACAAGGGTATATCGACAAGCCCTGACCGGCATGGGTGCGGTGGACTTTTTTTAAAATATTAAAAAAAAAAGATAATATCGAGTGTTTGTGTCCTTTTCTTTTAATTTCAAAAAGGACAAATAAGGTAATAATACTTTTATGATATAATGAATATTTGGAACACATTTTTATCTTTTTCTATTTTTAAAGTTCTTTATTTTTCTTTTTCTCTATACATAAATGAACAAATAAAAATATCATACATAACTCAAAATTTACGAATTTATTACCAAAAAATATAGTTTTAGTCAATAAATATCAATGTTAAATAGGACCATTTTCCGTTGAATGTCCATTAATAATTCTGGCTGGCGGGGCTTGAAAAAAAAAATCTTTTTGGTCATAAGCCATTGATTATTTAAATAATTTAAAATGTGACGTATTTTTTAAGAAATCAAAATATTAAAATAACATTAAAATGCAAACTAATGAACAAAAGCTAGCCCGACGGCAGAAAAACAAAACAGAAACTTTAGGGGAGGAGTCAAGATTCAGCTGCGTCCGCTTCCGCCACCTCCGTCGTCCTTCTCCTCCACGCGGTAGGGTTTTGAGTGCTGCGGTTTTTCTTTCGTTCTTCGCATTAACTGGTCAAACCTGCGACCGTGGATCAGAGCCCAAATTAGTAAAATTTTTCTGATCCAAACTGGTTTGCTTCAAATGATATTGGACTGAATCCAACAGTTCAATGTAATATTTCAATTCCCTCCATAGTTTCATCGCGTCGACTCTGGAAATCTTTCCTGTTCTATGGTTTCATATTTTTCCCATAATGTGATCAAATTGTCTTCGGTTTCTTCTTTTTATGCGTCTCAAGCTATATCCTATGTTTGTAATTGGTATGGAATGAATGATAAGGTATTGTGTTCTTGTTAGTCTTGAAGTTTGTAATTTGGAAGTTCTGTTTCCTATTTTATTATTTTAAGCTGCATGATTTGCTTACTTTAAAGTTGACGATTGTTCTTGGAAGAAAAAAAGGCATATGAGGGATGGAAGTGGATCCCTCCCGTGCCAGAATGTTAAGCGCGTGTCAATTGCTTGATTATCCTCCATTAAATTGATCCAATGGACTAGCTATTTTATGGAAATGTCGGCAGTTTTCTCAGTATTTGTTCTTGGCATCTCATTTGAAAACTCAAGCTTCATCCTTGTGCTTTTGGACTTCTCTGTTGATTTAAATTTTTAAAAATTATCAGGCTTCCTTTTTCAATCCATATTGCGTCTCTAATATAATATTAAAACGTTACAATTGTTTTTTATTATACCGGACCAGGGAAAAAGCATTTTTCCTATTTCTCAAAAATCAACCATGGATAATGTTGATTTGGGAAGAAAAAGTATTTCATCCTTCAAACCTTTTTATCAATCCCACGAAGGGCAGTTAGAGAATTGACTCGCAATTGAGAAGCTGCACTGGAGGGGATCCGTGTCATATGTGGGATAGCATTCCTTAGATGGGGACCAATAGGACAATCCATAAAGAGCTTATTCTGTTTCACTACGTAGGGACTGATAGCTGGGTTATTCATAGACCCATCCAACTTCAAATATGATGTTTTTACTACAAGTTATTTTGATATTTCACTCGTTTTGCTTGATCTGAAAATAGATAGTAAAATCATCTCGAAACATCTTTCAATGGGAATTATTATTTAGCATTTGTAGCTTGTAGGGCATATGCACATTTGATAACCTGACAACTAAGATGTTCAGTATCTATTAACTGCTTTTACTTAGATGCATTGTTAGTGTTTGAATGTGTACAGTTCATGACATACGGATCCTCTTTGGTGATTCTGATTCATAATGTTTACCGTCAACAGTTCAGGCAAACCTACTTCATATGTAACAAGGGCAACATATATACAACACAACTGCAGCAACCTGTACAGCATCCAAAGGAATGGAATCTCTGTGGACAATGGTTGATCTTTTTGTGATCTTATTTCTGGTTGCAGTAGTAGGATTTGGCTCTGCAATAATCTTTGAAGCTTATAGAAGAAGAAATAACCATGAGTATGTTCAATTAATTTATTTTAAAAAACATGCAGTTCTTTATTCTATTCTCATTGTGATCTTTTATTATAACAATAGGCATGTTGAAGGTGTGGCGATTTTTGAGGATCCCAATTCATTGAAACAGGTTAACCATTTACTTTTGTGTTGATCCATATCTCCTTTTGGTTTTTGGGAGTATTGTAAGGCTATAAACTATGCAGTTGATTGATAGGAAATCTAGAATTTTCTATTATGAGGCCATGCTCTTTTATCCTTTTTTCCCCCCAATGTCAATTTATATTTTTACTGTGCAGCTATGACCCAACTATTTTTTGGTCATGCAAAATTCTGGAGTGATCTGCTTTGCTGGCCCTACTGTTCAAGGGCCTAAAATATTTATTGGGACCCTTAATTACTTAGGTTGATGTTCTTAAGGAAACATGGAAGATAAATATAATAAAATCTGAAGCAAGTGTAATATCCATAAGGCGTTTCTAGTGTAGCTAATTTTTTTTTAGTGAAAAGTGTGGCCCGTTTTTAAAAATTTGTAATGTGCAAGGAAACAATGAAAATTGTAATTATAGAACCTGAAGCAGGTGAGTTTTCAGGTCTATATGGAATGAGTTCTAGCCTAGAGTTATGTCTGTTGGCCTAAAAGTCAGGTGCATCAAGCATCTTAGTTGTCTGTTTCTACAATCAACATGGAAAAAGTAGATTTTGCTTTCTTAACTAGTATACAATGAGTATTAACGAAGTTGAAATATAATAGCTTTACTAGGAAAACCATGGTATTTAGCTCATTCTGAAGAACCTGTGCCAATGATGGTGCCCTGTGGTGTGTCAATGTCTTTAGAATGCATGCTCCTTTTTTCCCCTCTCCTGGTCTGTCCATGGCCACTTATTCTTGGTTAATGTTTGATCTTTTGTTTGAATATTCCTAGATAACTCAGGAAATTAATCTAGAACCCTTATAAACTAAGAATAATTTAATTTTGACTTCCCTATATACAACTATCATATGTTAGGTATTAGTATAAAGGCATTACAGGCTTTCAATTTATAGCGCAAGCTTTGAAGTTGAAATGGTTTTTGACACGTTTTCAGAGTCTTGTGACCAAATAGTGGTGAATTTGATCCTTACCGTCTCTGGGCTTCATAATGACAAGTTTAAGATGATATTTTAGCCCTTATTCTTTTGAATCACACTTCAAGCCCATAGGCCAGGTGTGAGTTAAAAAGAGATTGTAATAAAACTATTCATGGGTCATAATTTAACAGCATAAAGTTTTGATTTACTATGTCTTTGGCAATATATATTAATGCTCATTTAACAAAATCATAGAGTACTAAACTTTCAAGATAAAGTATGATATAAGCAATAAACTGCTCATATTCACAATTTGTCTGCATTAACGGTCACATGAGAAATATTTCATGCATTTATACGTATAACTTATTCTGTCAGCTGAATAATTATTTTAAGCATGCACATCAAATACCTATTAGTCAGCGTAGAATGATTGTTTAATTTCATTTTCTTTTGTTTATATGATAATTTTTAGTTTGATTTTAATTTGTGGTAGCCTGTGAAGTTAGGTAACATTTTTTGAGGATGAATTTTTGATATCAGTTGGCTGAGTCTTTCGACTGATTCTTGATAGGTTCCTTGCCCACACATTGTTGATCCAGCAACGAAGTATATGTCTTTAATCATTCCTGCATTTAATGAGGAGCATAGGCTTCCTGGAGCTCTTGATGAAGCAATGAAGTAAGTCAAAGCATGCCTTTTTATCAACATCATGATTTCAACATAAGAAATTGGACTCAATTATTTTAACTTATTGGTCCATGTTGGTCTTCCTGCTATTTATGTTGCTGTTATGTATGCGTTGCAAAAATCCAGTCAACCTATCTTGTAAATCTGCTGATGTGTCTATGTCAATTAGTATAGTTGAATTGGCTTACATGTTACTTGTCACGTAATGTGATATTAGCAACAGATTTATTCCCCTGCCTTCCAGTTAGATGAAGCTCCAAAAAGATCAGCAAGATAGATTTAGAATTCATAGAAGATAAAATATTTAAATATCTATGTGCTCTCTTGATTATTTCAGATGCCTATTCTTATGCACTTAGTTCCTTATTATTACATATTTGTGTTGTTTAGTGCTTGTTAGAATGGGGTGTTTGTTATTTAAGGTACCTTATTCTGAGAAGTAACGGACTCTCCTGTTTATGGCTATTGCTAAGGATTGCTATACGGAACTATAGTGATATTTATAACTTTACCTTGTAGTTATCTTCAACAACGTGCCTCAAAGGATCCTTCATTTTCATATGAGGTACCGCCAGTTTCTTTACTTTCATGCTCAATTGATTGAAGTGAGGAATAATGATTTTTTATTGCCAAAAAAAGTTAGATTCTGGATATTTATGTTAATTTTACATTTTAGAGGTAGAGTGATGTACAGAAGATTTATAGTCCATGGAGTAAAAAACAAAGAATTATAGTTTTGCATTTTTATAATTACTGGATTCTTCCTGGAAGGCTTACTGACAATATCTTTTAGAGAATATTGTTTGAAGCTCTGAAATAGTAGGTTGAAGTGACTGATTTTACATAATTCCTCATAACTTAAAAATCTCTCTGCATACTGCTATTCCAGTTGGTGTATCTCTTTTCTGGTGCATAGTCAGTTTAATGTTTACTTTTAATAGCTCTACCTCAGGATGCAATTTTCTTCCAATAATATACTTGTTCTTATGTTTTCTCATGATATTTATGGCCTTCGTGTTTAAGAATGATTGAAAGCAAGTTGAATATGTGATCATGAATTGCGCAGATTAACTTGAAGATCTTTTATAGGCTTTAAAATCTGAAATTTTAATAAGTTCTAGATAATTGGGAGATTATTCCTAGTTCAGCTGGTTAGTGTTTCTATAACACAAGTAATGGACAAGACTGTCTAGTGCTGGTGCCTCTTCACGACAGACCTTCAATAAGCATATAAGATTTAAGGATCAGGTATAGGAGGCCAGGTACAACTTCTTGAATGAGAGGTACATAGGGTCTTTTTCGTTATGTTGATGAGTCTGTCTTGACTCAATTTGGGCCTTTGGAGGAGGTTATGTGACTAGCCCGCATCGAGTAGGAAAACCCACCTTTATGGATTTAGCTCTTGAGTGTGTATGTTGATTTTCCTTAAAGTTCGATGCAATAGATGGAAGGATCAAGGACATATTGAATCAATGTATACTGTGCAGGTTTTGATTATTGATGATGGGAGTGCTGATGGGACTAAAAGAGTAGCATTTAATTTCGTGAGGAAATATACAGTGGACAAAGTGAGGGTTATCCTTCTTGGAAGAAATCATGGCAAGGGAGAAGCAATCAGAAAAGTGAGTTTAGTTTAAACAATTAAAGATATCTCTGCCTATAATGAATGTCTGCACATCATACTCTGCTCATTAACAATTCAGTAATGCTCTTTCTTTCTGAAAGCATTGTATTACTGCAGGGAATGCTTCATTCACGTGGTGAATTACTTCTGATGCTGGATGCTGATGGAGCAACTAAAGTCACTGACCTAGAAAAGCTTGAGAATCGGGTTGGTGCAATACTGCAATGCTTTTGCATGATCTGTGGTTTTCATAGGTTTGCTTATGATCAGTATTTTTATTTCTTCTGTATTTTGATTTGATACCTGTTTTAAGTTTTGTTTCTAAACATTCAGATCCAAGCTGTTGCAAAACAAGAGTTTAAGAGCGGAGATTCAGCCGCTAGTGATTCAAGTTTTAGAATTTCTGATATCCCTATTGCTGCATTTGGTTCAAGGGCTCATCTAGAGGAGAAGGCTTTGGCTACAGTTAAGTCTTGCCATTCTTTATTTGCCTTTTAATCTTTGTCACATTTGTCTTGATCATCTTGGCTAAACTATTTAGCTTAATATTTTCAGAGGAAATGGTACCGTAATTTTTTGATGAAGGGTTTCCATCTTGTGGTTCTGCTGGCCGCTGGTCCTGGAATTCGCGATACTCAGGTAACTTCATTTAATTTTTGACCCCATTCTGGCCACATTACTCAGTCTGACCTGTATATGGTTCTATCTGTATCTAGAAGCTGGCCTTCTAGAACTTTCTTCAGAAATGATGATTTGCTTGTATGATGCCTGTCTTTTTGTCTCATGATAATGATGTTGGTTTTCATTGCGCATCTGATTGAGTTTGTACTTACAGTGTGGTTTCAAGATGTTTACTCGGGCCGCAGCCAGAAAGCTTTTCACAAATGTCCGCTTAAGAAGGTAATAACACCTAATCTCTACAGAGTACAATAGCTTCTTAAATTAGTTCAGAGGAATAAGATGCTCAAATAATAGAAGATTGGTTGTTTTTACTTGTTATAATTGCTGGTAAAATCCCATCTTCTGTAACTCCCTCTTCTGGTTTGTATGTGATATTTAAGAAGTGTATCTAACATCCGAATTCTAAGGGTCTCAATAATATCTCCTTGCTACTATCTCTAATTCTTAAATAAGGCCCATTTGACTTGTTTGGAGAGATTAATGAAATTAAATAAATTACTTTAGAGTATTTATATTTATCGCTTTTATACCAAACTGATTTGTCTGACTTATAAACTGATGTATAATCAAATGATATACAACATATGTTATAATTAACTAACTTATTTAGCTTCCCTAACCTCTTCAAAAAAAGTCAACCGGGTCTTATAAGAATCGGAAGTGGTATAATTTACTGAATGCTTTTCATTTCTAGCATTTCTCAGAGCACTTGTTTTTGTAATTTTGCCATGTTTATTTATCAGATTTGTCTTTCTTTTTTCTGTCTTTAATTTTAGAATCGGTTCTCTTGTAAAAAGCCAATTAGATATAAGAATATCCACTATGGAAATCCGGAGTATATTTGAACTTTCTTTTGTTTGAAAAATAGTTTTGTCGCACATGGTGCATTGCCCATTTGCCTTAGTGGCAAGATGATCCCTTGTATAGGGGAGGTGGTGGGTTTGACCCCTTAGAGTCGGTTTGACCTCATTTCCAACTCAAAAAAAAGAAAAGAAAAGAAGTTTAGTCAGGTTTGTCTGAAAAAGCTATACTTTTAGAAGCTTTCACTTTGTTACTGCCTTCAATATATGATTGAGCCATTGGATAACGGTGATATTTGGACTTCCTCTGGACTTTTCAATATATGATTAAGCCATTGGGTAACAGTGATCTTTGGATTTCCTCTGGACTTTAATAAGCAAGAGTTGGTCTATCTGTTTTTTTATTTTATTTATTTAAGTTTTCTGGTGCTTTTTGTTAATGGGGCTAGCATTTATTTTCTGCAGGTGGTGCTTTGATGTTGAACTAGTTTACCTATGCAAATGGTTTGGAATCCCCGTTTCGGAAATTTCTGTGAATTGGTCTGAGATTCCAGGATCCAAGGTGAATCTTCTGAGTATCCCTAACATGCTATGGGAGCTTCTGTTCATGTCTATGGGATACAGGTCTGGTATTTGGAGAATTTCTGCGTAAGCTCTTGTGCTGTACATTAAGTTATTTTAACATCAGAAATATAAGTGTCAGCCTGTCAGGTTATAAGAAAACCTAAAATTATTCACTCTTTCAAGTCTTTTGGGGCAACAACTATATTTTAAATGTTTGTAGCGGAAACCGTAGCATATAACCTTCAGACTCTACTTCTAGGTTTCGGCTGGAAGGTCCTAATCTTTGAACGAGGGAGAAATTTTGAACGGTTCATAATTGTTTGTGCTGAATTGGAGGAAAATATTCCAACCGCACTCGATAATTATATATCTGTAAGTCATTTTAATAAATGAAACCTAATTATAATCAAATTTCTCAAAGTCACTTGTAAAAACAATATCGAAACAAAAATTATGATTGATCATTGTCACTTATAACTAGTGTCACTCATGATAATTTAGAATTACAACCGTGAATCCAAAATAGGCATTTAGTTCCTTTTGTTTTAGCCTTTTAATTTTTTTTTTTTTTTTACCATTTACGACGTAAATATATAAGAGAAGTTTTATTTTGGTTTGTAGAAAAAAGTATATAAAATCATGATTTTGTTGCTTTCCAATCAGGCAATTAGTCTCTTTTAAAATCAGTCCTGTTTTTGGCTATTCAACTCAATCTCTTAGGACTTGTTTGGTATGAGGGGAGGGGAGAGAAAATTCTTTTGAGTTGGATTTAAAAAATGAGAGGAGTGTGGTTGAAAGTTTTTAATTAATTTTTCTTACTCTTTTATTTACGTCTTATCTTCGTTAAAATTTTATAATTCCACTTTTTCAATTTTCTAAAATCTAACCCAAAATTTCTCCCCCTCATTCCCTCATACCAAACAACTGCTTTAGTTGGGTTAATTAACTAGTTTATTTCTAAACATCTTTCTCTTTTAAAATGTAAATTGCACCCTATGCAAGAGGATATTATTATTTTTTTGTTGTTGCTGAAGTGTAATTATGCTTTCATGATGAAAAAGTATATGCTACACAAAGTATTTTAATAATATGCATACATCTTGTAGAGATAAGACTGACTCCAAGTGACATTTTTTGTCTTAGTAATTTTTTTTTTTTTTTTGAATTTCTTAACAAGCATACAATGTATAGAAAAACTATTTGGATGGTTCAGTTGATGTTGTCTGAGGATGAATGTCATGGCAAGCCGTAGAGCTTGTAGTTGCAAGTGCAAGATTCCAAGTCTAATTGGTGGAGTAAATATACCCTGATTATCATGCTACGTTGTCCTGTCCTTGATTTCTTGACGCTGAAGATGACATCCCACCAAACAGAGTGGTTGTAGTTCCCCAGAACATGATGGCCTCTTTCATCCAATGGTATTTGTTCGTCAATTATCTGGATATCATGATGTTGTTGATGCAATGATAGGGAAGTAACAATACTTGCTCTAGTTTGTGCCTCCTGATGACTTGTTGAGCAGAAATTCTCGTTCCTGCATGACAAACTTTGTTTCTTGCAAACCATATAAATTCTAGTAATTGAAAAGGTAAGTATGTTATAAAATTTTTAGGATCCTTGTGGTTTGTCAACTATGTCATTATCTACTTTTGAAGGTCCATATTAGGATCAATATCAATTCTAAAACCTACAATACTTCCAAACCAACAAGTTCTGGGAAAAAGGACAATATAAGAATGAATATTTTAAAGTCCCAAGCAATAAGAATGAATGTTAACCCCAATGGTTATAACACAGAACATTGAAAATGACTATAGCAGAGGAAAATAACACGAAGTTAATATTTAACACGAAGTTAATATTTGTTTTCAAAGCATGTCGTCGTCGTTGTTGTTGTCGTTGTCGTCGTCGTTGTCATCGTCGTCGTTGTTGTTTTGTGATAATAATGTTATTATTTGATTTTAGGGTTAAGGGGTAAAAATGTTCATGCACTTTTTCCAAATGTGCACTTGGCACCATATACATTTCTTAGGTGTAAAAATGCCTACGAAAATTATAAAAAGTTGCAACAATGTTAATTCTGTTTGTTTGAGCTAACGTCTGTTACTTTTTAATGTTATCTCTCACATTGTTTTAAAAATGTCAATCCAATAAGGTGTAAAAATGCCTATGTAGTTTTGTAAAATGTGTATCTTGTACCATATACATTTCTTCAGTGCAAAAATACACACAAACACTATCCACATGTCAATCCCTCATTCTTCCATGTTCTCTTATCTCTTTTAATTCTCTCCTCTTACTCATCCTTCCTCTCTCTCTTTTCCCTCTCTCTCACTCTCTCATCTGAAGCCACTGGATTATTGTTTTGGTTCTTGCTTTGGTTGTCACATGATTATTGTTGAATCAGATTTTCATTATTTAAGCTAAAACTGTAGAGGACCATCTAGCTCACCAGGCTCTAGAATCAAAAAATGATTTGAAAGTGATATCGACTCCTAGTGAGGATTTACAAGCTTTAATGCAAGTTGATTGTAATGATATAGGCATGTAAGGTGGTTATAGCTTGTTACCTGCGAATATAAAAAAAAGAAGTTAACTGGAAGAGACATTATCCGGGTTTCTTCTTGTGCTAAAAATATCTTCCTTTTTCTTCCTTCAATTAGAAAATGGGAAAATGGATCCATTAGTGCTAACAGGCATGTATGGTGGTATCTTCAATATGACATTTTTTCTCTATTTAAAAAAGTTAATGTGTATTTTTGCACCCAAAAATATACAGGGTGCGATATCCACATTTAGAAAAAGTACATATGCATTTTTGCATTTTAATCCTTTAAAATAATTAGTGCAAGGCACAAAAGCAAAAATTAACGGACGTTTCACTTGGTTAATAGAACTGTCATGTATGCCTCATTTAGAGCTGTTCATGAACATTTTTGCACCCAAATAATATATATGGTGCCAAACGCCGTATAGAAAAAATGCAAGGATTTTTGTACCTTAACCCTTAATTTTAATATGAGTTGACATTGTACATAGAGAAATATAGCCATTATATCAGTAGTTATGTTTTGGAAATGACATAGAAATATTTTTCATGCCCCATAACCCTAAACACTATAATGCTGTAAAGATCTTTACATCTTGTACAACCATAAAAAGTATATTTCTAGATTTCACATCTAATTAAATTGTAAAAATATGATAATCTACTTGATGAATTTTGAGGGAAAAAAAATTCGTCAGATTCACATTTTATTTGACCCTCAGTTTTTAGTCTGAAGTTAATAATGTAAAAAACCTCCATCTTATAAAAATGGAGGAATTCTCTATTAAGTACATCACAACAAGCAACAAGAAAAGAAGAAAAAATTTACACTACTAACATCCGTACAAACGCTGATATGAACAACATTGTTAATTCCTACCAAGGATGCCTAGAAAAATCATATTTTGAAGTAGAGTTTGTATAAAGACTCCTACAAATATTTCTTACGGAAAATCATTTTCAGGGCCCTTTTAAGACTGACAATCCCAAAAAAGGCCCCAAGATTTTGATAATCCCAAAAAAGGCGGCCTTTTTTGAGATTTTCAGAATCTTGGGTGAGTTGTCAACGGGGCTGATATAGTTGTTAATGGGGTATTGATATAGTTGTCAACGGGGCTGATATAGTTGTTAGCAAAAGTGTTGTTAATGGGGCTGATTTAGTTGTTAAAACCTACCCGTTAACAACTATATCAGCCCTGTTGACAACTCACCAAAAATTTTGAAAATCCCAGAAAAGGTCCTTGAGGCCTTTTTTGGGATTGTCAGTCCTAAAAGGGCACTGAAATGGATTTTCCCTATTTCTTATCCTCTAGGTTGCAAGAACTTTGTCTGGCAAAAAAAAAACGTAAGGATCCAGGAAAATTGAAAATGGAGAATGGAGATTAGCAACATATGGACAATGCTTTGGCATTGTCACCACAACGTGACTCTTAATTAGTCAAAAACATTATTTTTCATCTAGTCGATTAATCCTCTAAATTCTTTCTCAATGTTCGCTCACATTTCAATACGTGATACCATTCCTTTTTATGACCCAGGTACATGTTATAAGAAGCATCTTCGTCATAAAAAATGGAGCTGCAGTTTTTACATAAAATTTGACTTTTACGTGCAATTGAGAAAAGCATCCTCTAGTCTACTTTACAGTTTTATCCCAAACAAAAACATAGTGGCTAGCCAAGAGAAGAAGCTGGAAACATCACAGTGTTATCCCAAACAAAAGGCCATTAAGATTGTATTTCAAATTTTGATCCTTTGGAGTAGTCTGTCATAAAAAATGAGGTTTTAAAATCTGAAATAGTATGTCATCAAACAGCTGGTAATAAACATGGATAAGCATTAGATATTAGACTTTGATATATTATCTAATAGAATACAAAATTCAATCAAAACCAAAGTAACACACAATTATAGGTGAGTTCTCTTGTTTGCAGGTACTTTATTGGGTTGAGTGGGAATTAAATGAACCTAGCTAGCTTTGGGTTAAAAGGTTAAAAGCAACATACTCCCCTCTGACACTTAATATAAGACATATTTATCTAATTTAATGAGATTAATAAAGTTACATAAGTAGATGAATATCACATGTATTTTCTAAGATGTCTAGTCATCTTCCTTAATCCTTCTATTCATTTTCCTCCTTAATTATTGTTGAGGGAATATTAATAAGGTAAATTAGAAAAAAAAAGTTGAAAAATATGAAAATTTTATCTTATATTTAAGACCAAGATTAATATGAATCTTATTTATTTAATCTAGTTGTATTAAACACCTATAAAAAGGGACAAAAGCGGCTAAGAAGCTTGCAAGTGATTTTGCCACTTGTAACACCATTAAATTACCACAGGTTGAAATCCATTCCATCTAATACATCTCTAAAATGAACTTTTTAACTCCGCTATAATTATGTAATTCATATTGTTTAAAAAAAGGATATCTCTATTATGTTTATATATATTTTGGTACCTACAATTTTTAAAATTCTTTTATTTAATTTATGAATATAACATATATATATATATATATATATATATATATATATATATATATATATATATATATATATATATATATACACACCCCTATAACAGATTAAGACAAAAATGAGTCAGATAAATTGACAATTAAGCTTAGATTTTGATTGAGGTTTGTAAGAAACAAACAGGAAATAAATTTAGGAAATGAAATTCAAGACGGATGAAAAACGTGAAAAACATATTTTCACACCTTTACCGTTATCCTTATTTCAAATATACTTTCTTTCTCTTTTAAAATATAAATTGCAACCTGTGCAAGATGATAGTAAATCACTAAATTGGTTGCAACAAAATGAGATTGACTTTTGTATATGTTTGGTTAACTAAATTTATATCAAGCTTTAGTTTAGCTTTAGATGATAGAAGGCTCTTGAGACGTAGAAGACGCAGAGGCGTTACGTGACAGACGTTTCTCCGTGCTGTTGACACCCTTTGATGATTCTTTTGTGTTATAGTTTCTTTCTTTGTTCTTTGTGGATTATAATTTCAATTTCAGTTGTGTCTCATCCCTCAGCTAGGAACTAACTTTTCTTTGGCTGAGCGACGATAGAACCTTGATTTGTATTTTGAACCCAGATTGCTAGTTTTCATTTAAATAAATTTAGTTTGCTTAATTGTGTTTTCAACTTTGGTCTTGTGCATTAGGTGGTCACTAATAAGCAAGAGCCGTGGCTTTAGCTTATTGAAAAGGAGTTAAAGTTAGACCTCTGTTAGCGGTGTCTACTAGTAGAGTTTGTGCAAAACTTTATATAAATTGTAGGCTATAGGAATGAGTTTATTTCACATAGTCATTACACCTAGGTTAATTTGATACTCTACGCTTGAAAATCTGCATAAGAATATGAGAGAAGTAGAGTAAAGAGTGTATTTACGAGGATTGCGGAAGCTTCTGTATATATTAGTGGTGTGTTAACTGAATAACTTTGGCGTAGGTAGTTTTCGTAGCATTATGGAAGCTATTACAGTACGTTGTTGTAGCATTGCATTAAAGCAATCTAAGGGGATGAATGCAAGTTAAGGGAAGTTTGAGCTCAGCCTATTTAATATCTGATTTCTCAACCGTCTTCACCCTCGTGCCATTTTATTACTTCGTTAGCATTAGTAATAGATAACTCAACAAATCATTCCGGTTAACAAGTGATTTTCATTCAATTATTTGCTGCATGAGATCGGTGTTTTACTCCTTGTGGGAACGATACTCTACTCTACCCTTTATTACTTGTTCGATTGGCGCACTTGTCATATGAATTTATAAACCAACCAACACCCTCCACCAACAGCCATGACGATTGACATCTAAATGGTGGGCAAGGATTACAAAAATTTCTAATATGTAGGCATTTGACTAAGAGTGGTCTATGAACGAAGCCAAACTTAGTAAGGTGATAGACTTTGGCGAGCGAATACAACGCTTGAAGGTGATATCGACTCCTGGTGAGGATTTACAAGATTTAATGTTTGCTGATTGTAATGATCTAGATATGTACGATGGTTATAGCTTGTGATTTTTGTGGAGGGCTACAAAATCAAAAGTTAACAGATGTTTGACTTGGTTAATAGAACTAACATTTTTTCCCCATTTAGAGATGTTCATGGGCATTTTTACATTCAAATAATGTATATGGTGCCACATGTACATATGAGAAAAGGCATAAATATTTTACACCTTAACCCTTGATTTTAACGTGATCAAGTTGGCATTATAGATAAAGAAATATAGTCATTATATCAGTAGTTATTTTTTGGAAATGACATAGAAATACTTTTCATGCCTCCATAACCCTGTAAAGTTCTTTATGCTACTAACATAGGTACAAAAGCTGATATGAACAATATTGTTAATTCCCACTGTGGACGCATTGAAAAATCATATATTGAAGAAGTAGAGTTTGTATAAAAACTTCTACGAATATTCTTATGAATATTTCTTATCCACCAGGTTACAAGAACCTTGTTTTGTCTGAAAAAAAAGGGTTAAGGAGCAAATTGGCCAACGAATTTTTACCTCGAGAACGCCCAACACAAATAACTTTTAAGTTGACAAAAATGCCATTTTTTTTTTAAAATGTAAAGTCAACACAAACGCCGTTAGAAAAAAATAACATCTATTATTTAAGGTGCAAATTGACCAACAGACTTTTATTCAAGGAGTGCCTAGCACAAAAAAGTTTTACTCTAGGAGCGCCCAGTGCGAAAAAGTCCATGTGCAACCTACCCAAAATCTGACTATTGCAAATTCTTATCTGGACATTGCAACAATGTACATTAGGGTTAGAAAGAGTGAAGTAACAAAAAAAAAAAATCACAAATGTAACGAGTAGATTTCATTTTAAGTAAGGATTGTTAGTTTTCAAACTTGCCCAGGAAAATTCATGTACAATCCACTCAAAATCCGATTGTTGCAAATCTTTGTTGAGACCCCCAACTATGTGCATGAGGTTAAAAAGATCAGTGAATGCAACAACAAAAATCACAAATGTAGTGAGTAAATATTTTAGGTCTACTTAAAAATTACAATTTGCACCTGCACCAGAAAAGTTTGAAAAATCATAATCCGGGGTTTTCGTGGTGAGTTTTTCTATTGGGTTAAATAGTCCTCTAAAATCTTTCTCATGATTAGTACACATTTCAATAAGTGGATACTCCCTCTGATCTTTATTATAAAACACCATCTAATAAATGTATCTAGTCCTTTTTATAAGGCACTTATTTGTTTCCAAAGAACATTAAATATTTTTTTTCGTTGTATGCCCATAATTAATAAGGTAAGTAGGTGAGAGTAATAATAAATATGATATTAGAGTTTAGTGCAATTAGTAGGGGTAATATTAAAAATTATATAAGTTTTAGGATCAATTTAATGATTTCAACTTTTTTATTCGTTTGTAAGAATTGTTAGTTAGTACCTTATAATAAAAACAAGAAAGAGTACCATTTTTTATGACTCAGGTACGTACAGTAAAAAATATCTTGACAATTCAGATGTCATGAATAGCTCAGCTCTAACATTTTGTTAAAATAGATTATTTCTTTTGTCTCATCGCAGTTTATGTGCTTCCCTGAGATATCTATGTGCTTCTGATAAAGAAAAGTAGTAATGATTTTTGTGACTGTGACCGAGAAGATGAGCAATAGTCTCGATCTTGTATAGTTTAGGAACCAATCTTTTTTTAAATAAGTATATCCAGACAATCTTTAATGTACAAGTCCCAAGCAAATTTTAAACACTATATGCTGCTGCAACTTTGTTAATTGCTTTCTACTCTTTTTTTTTTTGCCGAAAAGGTTAATTTTATTAATATCAAAATCAAGAATTAAAACCACTAATAGCCGAAGCAAACAAAACACTTAAGAAAATACCTACAATGTACAATTTAACACACTGCTTACCAAACAAAACCTATATCAAAACAATTCAAAATGCTACCTCAGTAACATAATACAGTTTATTATCTCATGCTTTCCCCATCTCTTATATCAGTAAAACTAGTACAGTACTCCCTGTGTTGGTTAGGGTCCTAAGCTAAGATATTACTTAAAGCTTTTTACTCTCTTTGAATCTAGCAAAAAAAAAGTAAAGATAAATCTATGGCCACCAATAAACATAGTTCCCCATATTTTCTCGCTATTTCCATCCTACTTCAAGTATAGATCTTACCAATTTATATACGTCAATATGATAGATATTATAAGGTATATAAAATATTAACTTATTTTTTAACATCATTATAAAAATCATAAAAATGAAGCAGTATCTTTGTAGAAAATTTAACTTCTACATGTTACTAAAAACACATTTCTAGCCTGCTTATATAACAGCGACCAGTAATTTTGCCACTTGTATTTATTTCTTTTGAAGGATTTTGCCACTTGTAACACCATTAAATTGTCACATGTTGAAATCTATTCCATCCAATATATCCCTAAAAATAATTTTTTAACTCCGTCAATAATTAATTTATGTCATTTATATTGTTAAAAAATGATATCTCTATTATATTCATATATAATGAGGTGTCTAATATATTTTTTTAAACGACAGAACCCACGCATTGCGCAGGTGTAAATGAAACATGATTATTTATGTAAGCGATTTTTTATGAAGCTAAAATTATTTAGGGGAAATTCTAAATAAATACCATTTGAATTTGTAAAATCCCTAGAAGTTTCTCGAATTTGTAAAAAGACTGAGAGGTACTAAAGACCTATGAGGGATATGCAAATTCGGATGAAATTACTTTTTTACCCTTAGTGCCAATAAGGGTTTATTTATTTATTTATTTAAAACTAAGGGTAAAAGGGTAATTTCACCCGAATTTACATATCCCTCGTAGGTCCTTGGTACCTCTCAGTCTTTTTACAAATTTGAGAGACTTTTGAAGTTTTTACAAATTCAAATAGTATTTGTTTGGAATTTTCCCTAATATTTAAAATATGTTCTCAAAAAAATTAAAAAATTTGTTTTTTAATCTAAAAGGGTAAAAATTAACAACATGAAAAACCAGGACAGAAGTCACGATTGCCATGTACTTGAGATCCCACTCCTGGTCCTGCTTTTGGACATGCTTTAATATATTAAATATTACATAAAAATGTGTTAATATACTGACAGTTAATAGGGAAAAACATTTATATAAACGTATTTGCTTCACGTAAAAATAAGGGAAAATTACACCCAGGTCCCAAGGAAGGAAAAAAATTACAAAAATGTCCCAAGAGAATTTTTGTTGTAAATACATACATTTCGTGTTGTAAATACATACATTTTCATTGTAAATGGTTTGTGACTTTTTTTATATTATTTGTACGGAATTTTTTAAATGTTGTAAATACATACTATTTCTGTTGTAAATACATACTTTTTCTATTGTAAATGGTCAGGTGTTTAAATGTTGTTATAAATATATATTTCCTGTTGTAAATGGTTTGAGACTTTTTTCATTCCGTACAAATAATATCAAAAAAGTCCCAAACCATTTACAACAGGAAAAATATATATTTACAACAACATTTAAACACATGACCATTTACAACAGAAAAAGTATGTATTTACAATAGAAAAAGTATGTATTTACAACAACATTTAAAAAATTCCGTACAAATAATATAAAAAAAGTCTCAAACCATTTACAACAAAAAATTTATGTATTTACAACAGGAAATGTATGTATTTACAACAAAAATTCCCTTGGGACTTCTGAGTAATTTTGTGATTTCAAGGGACTTTTTTTGTAATTTTTTTCCTTCCTTGGGACCTGAATGTAATTTTCTCCTAAAAATAAAAATAAGTGAGAGAGGGCCTCATCAAAAACTGTTCAAGCAGGATGTCACATGGTAGCCTCGCAGGGTCATGCTTTCGGCCCTACTTTTATAAATTTTGTAATATTTTCTTAACAAAATTTTGTTATCTAAATAACGTACGTTTTTAGTAAAAGAAAATAACAGGATTTGAGTTATATAAACATAATAATAAATTAAAAAATAATTGTTCTGTTATAAGAACACAGATGCCTAACTCTAGGTGGACTAATATATTGATATAGGATCAAATAGTTTTCTCTCAAGTATCCATAGATGAGATACCTAAGAGAATAAGAGATCACTGTGCACAATTATAAAGGCTTTCGCCCAATGGAGTGGGGTGTGTGCACAATGTAGGCAGAATTGTAAATGAGAAAGTGTAGAAGATGTGTACCTTAGGGTTGACCCTCTATTTATAGAGTGTACCTTAGGGTTAGGATTTGGGTGTTGGGCCTCTTGTGCCTCAAGCCCAAATATTGTGCCATCACCTCTTTGTCATACCGGTTGCCTCTTGTTGGGCCATACCTTGGCTGGGGCTAATATTTGAATCCATAACAGTTGCCCAACAGCCCGGTAGTTCAGGTCTCTGGGCTGCCGGGATGCATTGATTGTTTGATGTGACACATGGATTTGGCCGAGATATATCCAGCTTATGCGGGTTGATTGAGAAGAAATATGATCCTTGTTTGCTTTCGTATCGATTTTTCTTACACGTCTATATTCCCGCATTTAATAACATGTAAGCAAATCACAATCAACGGAAAATACTTCTTGTTTGCGCAATCGTTCAACTTACTCATTTCGAATACTTGTCAGAGTTTAATTTCTTGATTTCCATCCGGTTTGCATTAATCTCGGTTATCGATAATATGATTTTCTACTAACAACTTGTTGTCCACTCTGTTACCCCCAGCCTAGTAGTTTAGGTCTTTGAGCTGCCGGGATTTGTTGATTTCCCAACCCGGATCAGGTGTTTGTGATTGTTGGGATTCCTTGCGTGCTGACCCGAGATTCTGGGTTTATATACTCTAACACCGAGATTCCATCAGTGTAACAAAGTCCGCCTTCAAAAATTTACGGGCCGGATTTTAACTAGATTCGATGTAACCGGGTCCACCTTCAAAAATTTACACGAAGCCGGATTTTAACTAGATTCGATGTAAGAGTCGCCTTCATCCCTTTCGTAGAAACGGACTCCATCGGCGCGGATTTTAAGCGTCAACAATTTAACCGGATTCCGCCCTCTTTCAAGCTTTATTTCTTGGTGGGCCACGATCAAAAATTTCTTTACGCAAAATATATGTCCAGGACCACCCATAAGCTATATGTCTGGATGGTTTACCAGAATTTATCACAAAGTAAGAGCAACTCGCCACATGTTTAGGTCGATTATCGCAACCAAACTCTTTATCAAGGTCATTGTGACGGTTTGCATCGTTACCCCAAGTGTTGATGCATTATAATCACAAGGGCTTTTCGGCTTTACCGTGTCTCGAAGGGAGCACGTTTTAACCGTTATCCTGGCTTTACTGCGTCCAACAGGAGCACGTTTTAACCTTTATCTCGGCTTTACCGCGTCCAAAAGGAGCACGTTTTAACCTTATTTCAGCTTTACCACATCTCGAAGGAAATACATTTTAACCGTTATCTCCACAGAGTTTGGATTTTAATCAGATTCGGTGTAACCGGGTCCACCTTCCAAACTTTACACGGACCCCGGATTATAACTAGGTTCATTTTAACCGGGGTCCGCCTTCTTTTTCTTTTGTAGGGATAAATTCTGTTAATCTCCAGTCAACTGATTGTTTTGTGAATTGGCTCTTTTGAAGAAATAGCGTCTCCCCAATTGATGCTATTGAGTTTAAAACCAATAAACAAATTCTGCAACGGTGGGGGAGCATAATTCTTTCCAGGTGTCAATTGATTTTCAGATCTAGCAATCACCTTGTTATTAAATGTGCCAGGGGTTAGACGTGAAGGTGTTGAATCAAAAAATTCAATAGAATCTTCATCTTCCCCAGGAACAGAGTTTTCCTCAGCAGTAAGTATAGCAACAACAAGACAAAATTATATGTTAAGGACAGATGAAAGTTTGCTTCATATCCTCTCTTCATTCTATCAATATAATATTCCTATATGGGTCAATCCCTCTAAAGATTTAAGCCATTGTGAACCTTCAAGTTCTTGCACTTGATGACAACTTCTTCAACAATACAATTCCCATTTTTCAAATATTTGTCATAAGACTGATCCATGTGATTGGAGGAGCGGATGGAAGCACTATTAACTGTCGATGGCTTCAATAAGAACTGCTGTTTTGAATTATACAAGAGTAAATACCCTTTTTGGTTCCTGGAAAAACACATTTGACCCTTTTTCGTCCCTGAGTAAAAGAAATGTCATTTTGGTCATTTTTAGGGACTAAAAAGGACCTTTTTGGGAATTTCTGAGGGATTAAAATGTGCAAAAAAGATGATCAAAAGGACTAAAAGAGACCTTATTTTTCCATTTTAGGGATTAAAAGTGACTTATTTTTTTTCAGTGACCAAAAAAGGCATCCGTGTTTTTTCCGGGGACCAAAAAGGGTATTTACTCATTATACAATTTAGATGCACCAATGCTACTATTCATGCAAAAAACATCAGTATGGTAGCCACTTGTTTCAGCTGGCTCCTGTTTCGTAGAGCCGAATCAAATAATATCCTCAATGATCACTTACTGAAGAAGAGTGCCAATATGGTAGAAGCAGATAATGAAGAGGACCTCGTTGATGTTCTTCTTAGGATTCAGAAAGAGAATGACCTTGAGGTCCCCTTAATTCTCGCCAACATCAAAGCTATTCTCTTGATAACTGTTAGGAGGTTCATTGCATTGAAGACTGCAAAGTAGATGAAACCGCAAATTTGCTATTTTCTGCTTCTGAAGATATTGAAGGAAAATCACCCATGAGACTTATCAAGAAGGGTGACGCCAAATCATCAAAAGAGGATGATGAATTAATTCACGAAATTATAGATAATAACCAAGATGCTCTTCAGCCAAAAATTGAGGACCTTCAAAGAACCATTGACCGTCCTGATAGCTTTTCAGAGAAACTCAACAAGTGGATCAGGAAATTAAAACACATTCTCAGTCTGTAAGGCATCAGCGCCAATTATATTACTTACTCAGTTCAAGAGGCCAGAAGACGAAACAATTACATCACCAATTAACGTAGAGAAAGACAATTCTACAAGTTCACCATACTTTCATGACAAGCTTTCTGAAAGGAAATTTCAAGCCAAAGGAAAATCATCCAAAGAGCATTTTTCTAGCTCACTACATGGATCCTTTACATGAAGTGGAATCTGTTGAAATTTGCTTAAATAGCTTTAATCGTTGTTTTAGTGTCATTGAATCCCCATTAAGAGCCAAATGATACAGCAACATCTGAGCAGATTTTTCAAGAAAACTGCAATCAACCAAGACAAAGAAGTTGCTTGACAGATAATGGAAAGAATTCTCGATAATCTGCCTCAAATATGTCTTTAGGCACAAAGCTCTTCCACTGATTGAATTCTTCAACAAGAATTCTTGGATTATAGTGCATAACAGAGACCTTCTTATAAGAAGCAATGCCATTGGAAAGAGTAACAAGCCTCTCCAGCATACTTGTATCCACTAAATAAAACTCCGTGCCGGAATCCATTTCGTATGAAGGCAGCATGTACAAACTACTATTGTATTTAACAGAAACCAGCTTGTTCAAAGCACCACGAGTAAATCTCATAAGGTTGTAAATAGTTTCCGTAAAAATAAACTGCTAAAACTAACCTCTTTAGAATCAGGACTAGGCGGCGCACAATCAAAAAATTCCAAGCAACTTCATCTCCATCTGCTATCTCTGCGAAAACCAAGTCTGCAGAGTATATATCCCCGAAAACCAAGCAGAGATGTTTGGACGCAAATTTCATTGAGTATTCCCAGCCTCACGGCTTGGGCATGAAGTGACGAAATAACCAAGCCATCTTCAAGGAATTATTTGTAGTAAGCTCGTGAAAGGGATCCTATTTCTTGGCGGCTTGCAGCATCATCACTTAGCATAAGTATTCGATCAGGAACAAGTTAAAATCCGGGAAAATGAGAAACTGAGAAAGGTACAGTCATCTCAGCTCTGTTAAAATCCACTTAGCATGGTCACCTCTGGGAAACTGAGAAAGGTTCAGTTATCTCGGAATTGCGATGGTGGTTAGCGTTGTCGCCTAGCGGGAGAGCAAGTTTGGCATCTCGGAATTAGAATCTCGCCTCTTCCCAAAATAGTCGGCATTCCCATCTCGGAATGTACATCTCGCCGCGACGCAGACCCGAAAAATCTTCTGAGTCATCCCGGCGTTCTCACCTCGGCATCAACCCAGTTTGATTCACCGTATTAGAGATGAGAGGCCGAGATAAGAAACCTTGCCCCAGCAGCTCACCATTCCCATTGCCCCCAAACCAGGTGATTCTCGAATTCAGGTTATCAATGGTAAATGCGTTTAAGGCCAAATATTCGCCGTTGGTCACCGCACTGTCAATTTGACTTGAACCTGATTTAGATCGATAGGGACCGGTGTCACCTTCTTCATGGGGGGCAACTATTGTTGAGAATTTCGAAAGAGAGCTTTCTGTCAAAACTCAGTAATCGTCCATGCCAAATCGAAAAACACGACAAGAGAGTGAGACTGCCAGCAGATCGCACCACCATGACAAATTACTTGGCATAAATGTTTAGCTAACAAAGCATTATTGAAGGCCTCCAATTGAATAATTTGAAAACCACCATTAACACGAGGCAGACATAACTCTTCTCAGTGTAGAAGATGAGCTTTTTATGAAGTATTAGATCATCCCCAGAAAAAATTAGCCATTTTCATCACAGTGGCATGACATAATTGGCCAGAAAATTTTGTACATGAAAATGGATATACCAGTAGAGATGACGACGAGTGATTTATTAACACCAGTCTTCCTGTTTGAGATAGAAGATTGCATTTCCACCCAGCAAGTCTTTTGTCAAGTTTCTCAAAAACTTCATGATACTTGGATCATCAATATACATACCTAGATACTTTCCCAAGCGTGACAAGGTTCATTTTATCTTATCAGAAAGAGAGGGGCTACACAATAAAGTTGATTTCTGATTATTAATATGTTGCCCCAAGATTAAAGAATATCTTCTAAGCAACGCTTTAAGTATACATCAATCTTCCTCCGTTGCACGACAGAGAAGAAGAGTATCATCAGCATATATTAGCAAGATGATAGTAAAGTGATTGTAATAAAATGAGAATGACTAAAATATTCATTTGCTTTTTTAAATTTTTATTTGGTTTCATTTTATTCTCCTAAATTTATAAAGCATATTTTTAGTCCTTAATTTTAACAGCGCTAATCTAATCTTATTAGTGAAGAATGCAAACTCTGCCAATAAATGCTGAAAAATCATGGTTAAATTTTAAATCTTTAATCCTTTAATATAATATTATCTAAAATATAAAAACATAATAGGAAATATAATATAATATTTTTATATTTTATATTAAAATATTAAAATTTAATTATACTTTGTGGACATTTAATTGCATAAGTCCCAAGCAATAAGAATGAATGTTGACCCCACTGGTTATAACAGAGAACGTTGAAAACGACTATAACAGAGAACATTAAAAATAACACGAAGTTAATATATTTGTTTTCAACGCATAACGTTATTATTTTTTTGTTTAATTTGTTTGTGTCTGATAATAACGTTATTATTTTATTTTAGGGTTGGGCCATGCACTTTTTCCAAATATGCACCCGGCACCATACATATTTCTTAGGTGAAAAAAATGCCTAAGGAAATTACAAAAGTTGCAAAAATGCCAGTCCCTTTCGTTTGAGTTAACGTCGATTACTTTTTAGTAGTGGGCCCCACATTGTTTTACAAATGTCAATTTAGTAAGGTTCAAAAATCACCGTGTACTTTTACCAAATGTGCATCTTGCACTATATACATTTTTTCGGTAAAAAAATATACACTAACACTTATCCACATGTCAATCCCTCATTCTTCCATGTTCACTCATCTCTCTGACAATTATCTTTCTTCTTACTCACTCTTGCTCTCTTTCTTTGCCCTCTCTCACTTGACGTTACCGGATTATTGTTTTGGTTCTTGCTTTAGTTGCTGCAGGATTATTATTGAATTGGATTTTCATTATTTAAGCCAACAATGTAGCAGACCATCTAGCTCACCAGGTTCTAGAATCAAAATAAAGTTTGAAGGTGATATCGACTCCTGATGAGGATTTACAAGCTTTAATGCAAGTTGATTGTAATGATCTAGGCATGAACAGTGGTAATAGCTTTGTTGCCTTTGAACTTTTTTTTTTTTTAAAAAAAGGAAGTTAACCGGAAGTGACGTTATAGGGGTTTCTTATAATGCTAAAAATATATTCCTTGTTTCTTTCTTCAGTTAGCGAGTGGGAAAATGCATCCATTAGTCTTAACAGGCATGTATGGTGGTACCTTCAATATGACATTTTTGCTCTATTTAAAAAAGCTGATGTGCATTTTTGCACCCAAAAAATATATATAGTGTAATATGCACATTTGTAAAAAATATATGGATATTTTTGCACCTTACCGTTTAAAAATAATTAGTACAAGTCCACAAAACCAAAAGTTAATAGACGTTTGATTTAGTTAACAGAGCTAACATTTTTGTCCCATTTTTTAGAGATGTTCATTGGCTTTTTTGCATACAAGTAATATATACGGTGACATAGGCATATGGAAAAAGTGCATAGATATTTTTACACCTTAACTCTATTTTAATGAGTTGACATTGTACATAAAGAAATATAACCATTATATCAGTAGTTATGTTTTGAAAATGACATAGAAATACTTTTCATGCCTCCATAACCCTAAGCACTATAATGCTGTAAAGATCAGATCTTTATGCTACTAACATACGTACAAACGATGATATGAACAATATGGTTAATTCCTATTGTGGACACATAGAAAAATCATATTGAAGAAATAGAGTATGTATAAGGACTTCTAGGAATATTTCTTATCCTCTAGGTTGCAATAACATTGTCTGTACAAAAAAAACGTAAGTATACAATAAAGTTGGAAATGGAGAATGGAGAATATGTTATTATATGTCACCATAAAGTCTTCCTCTTGTTTTTTTATGTTCAATTTTTGAAGAAGAGAATTGTAAATTGGAATGACTTTGTATACGAGTTTATGTATAGTTATCACGTATTTATTTATAGAGTGGCCATGTTAACAGGGGAACCAAGTTCACTGTTCATGGCATGATTAGCACCATTATAAGCTAATCAATAAAAAGAGATCTAAACAGTTCAAATGAAATATTATGTTTTAAAAAAATCATACCCTCTATTAGCATATGGACAATGCCAAAGCATTAAAACGGGACCTTTGATGAGCCAAAAACATTATTTTTCATGTGGTCGAAAATTAATTCTCTAGACCCTCTGAATTTCCCCCTCACATTTCAATATGTAGATACCATTCCTTTTTATCACTCAGATACATGTTATAAGAAGTATCCACTACTATAAAAAAGGGTTACTACTTCCCTAAAAAACGTCCCTATTTTTAAAAAGGAAGTTAAAAGTAAACGTAGTGGCATTCTTATAATTATATAATTGAATTCTAAGAATTTGGCGTCCTAAAATAATATTCAGGACGCTTTTAATTAGAAAAGGCGTCCTAAAATAATTTAAGAACGCCAAATATTAAATTTTAGCGCCAAAAATTACCGCCATTGCGCGCTTTTTTCGCGAAATTTTTTGGCGCTTATGGAATTTTTTAGGCGTCCTGAAGATAGGATCAGGACGCCTAAATTATCTTATTAGCGTCCTGATTTTGTATCAGGACGCCTAAAAAAAATTATTGGCGTCCTGAAACATATTCAGGACGCCTTTATTAAATTTTAGGTGTCCTGATATAACTTAAGGACGCCTTTATTTGTTTTAAGGCGTCCTGATTTTATACCAGGACTCCTTAATTTGTTTTTGGGCGTTCTGATTCATGTTTCAGG
The DNA here is from genome assembly GCA_025563575.1 of Acacia pycnantha. Lineage (NCBI taxonomy): Eukaryota > Viridiplantae > Streptophyta > Magnoliopsida > Fabales > Fabaceae > Acacia > Acacia pycnantha. Next base: position 78,598 of record JAMWYP010000150.1, on the reverse strand, counting down.
ACGCCTTAATTCGAATATATACAATTAATCCGCACACTCTGATCTATTATTTCCTCTGCACTTCCATTTTAGTCGAAATCTCACTCACGACGAAAGCCCTAATCGCTATCGGCCACTCTCCCTAATCGCGATTGTCATCCCTCGACAGTCCGTCGGTCTCATCTCCGTCTTCCCTCTTCGCGGCGGCGTCCGTCGTCGGCTCTCGTTCGTTGTCTCGTCCATTTGTCCGTCGCCGATTTCCTCTCCTTCTTCCCTCTTCGCTTCCCTCTCGCTGCGGCTCTAACGGTACGCAATCAAAACCTTAATTAATGCTTTTGCTTAGCTTATGTTGCCATTCTTCGAGGCTTTTATCAATGGTTTGTTGTCTACACTTGGTTTCTATATTATATTGATCTTTGGTTTTTGTAGCTAGACTTGGTATTCTTCTTTGGTTTTCGAGTTTACATCCTGTAGGGGCTCTTGAAGTTATATATAAGGAAGTGCAAAAAAACTCATGACTTAGTTACCTTAACCTTCAACTTCTTTGCTTTGTTTTTGCCTTCTTTATTGCTTGATGCTTCATTCTTGTTCTTTCTTTAATTTTCTTGTGTATGTGCCGACCTTGGGCAGAAACTGAGGGAGCATTTGGTCTTAAATATTAATTAGATTTAATGTGCATTGAAGTAGCTGATAATTTTGAAATTTCCTTAGTTAGTAATTAAGTTTTGTTGAATTATCTTGAAATGGTTTGTTGTTGAAATTTTGGGATGTCTTATTGTTAAGGGGAAATGCTGCCGAATTTTTTTTTACAAGATTGAGAATATGAATCATGTCATTCTTGAAGTTGACTGTTGTTGGAAATGTCTTAGGTGATAATAAAATGGGTCATAGTTGGATGAATGCTTTGAGAACTAGTGAAGAATATGAGAATGGGGTGGAAGAGTTTATTGAATTTGCTAGAAGGAATGTGGCTACAAAAATGGGATGTATTATTGTCCATGTGTTAATTGTTGAAATGGGATTCGAAGGGATATTCATGATATAAGGGATCACCTAATTTGTGATGGAATAAACCTTCGATACACAACGTGGATATGGCATGGTGAGGAAGTAAGTACCAGTGCGTCCCACCAAAATGAACTAGAGGTAGATGATGATGATGATGGAATAGAGAGGATGATTCATGATGTTGAGGTAGAATCTTTTGCACAATCGCATGAATATGATAGCGTCCGGAGTGATACAGAGACACCTTTGTTCCTTGGGTGTACTAAGTATACACGGTTGACTGGGACCTTACAATTGGTCAACTTAAAGGCAACTTGTGGGTGGACCGATAGCAGTTTCACGTCGCTGCTTGAATTGTTGTGTGATATGTTGCCAGATGATAATGTACTTCCAAATCGTATGTATGAAGCGAAGAAAATCTTGTCTACCATGGGCATGGAGTATGAAAAGATACACACTGCCCTAATGACAGCATATTGTACAGAAATGAGTATGAAGGCCTTAGTAATTGTCCGAAGTGTAAAACTTCAAGATACAAAGTGAAGAAAAAAGGTGGTGGTCCTGGAGATAAGACAACAAAAAGGCAACCTTTGAAGGCATTGTGGTATCTTCCAATAATACCGCGTTTTAAGCGTCTGTTTACTAGTGAGGCAACGGCGAAGAAGTTGAGATGGCATTCTGATGAGAGAGTATCTGATGGAAAATATCTTCGGCGCCCGGCTGACTCTCTACAATGGAAGAAAATAGACGAAATGTTCCCTCAATTTGGCAGTGAGCCAAGAAACCTTCGGCTGGGACTTTGTACAGATGGCTTCAATCCGTATCGAACTCTTAGCAGCACCCACGGTGCATGGCCGGTTCTCCTTGTAATATACAACTTACCTCCCTGACTATGTATGAAACGCAAGTTCGTGATGCTTCCTATGATGATTTCTAGACCAAAACAGCCCGGGAACAATATCGATGTGTACTTGGCGCCTTTGATTGAGGATTTGAAGAAGTTGTGGGAGGAAGGCGTAGATGTGTTTGATGCATATAAGAAGGAGTCCTTCAAGTTGCGTGCAATGATATTTACCACGATAAACGACTTTCCCGCATACGGAAATTTGTCGAGGTACAAGTGTGAAGGGGCATAAAGCATGTCCAATATGTGAAGCGCAGACACGGACTTCCATCAACTAAAGCACGGGAAAAAAACGGTCTACCTTGGTCACAGGAGGTTTCTTCATCGGTTCCACCCGTATCGTAAGTTAAGAAAGCGTTTTAACGGCCAACCGGATCATAGAACGGCTCCAAAGGCATTGACCGGAGAGGAAGTTTATAGCCGGGTGAAGCATATCAATGTCATATTGGGTAAGAAGCAAAGGATTGTGGGTCGGAAGAATATATGGAAGAAGAGGTCAATTTTCTTTGATCTTCCATATTGGCGTAGTCTTGATGTGAGACACAGTCTCGATGTGATGCATGTGGAGAAAAATGTTTGCGATAGCCTTGTCAGTACTCTTTTGCACATACCAGGGAAGACTAAGGATGAAATTAATGCGAGACTAGACCTGATTGATATGGGAATAAGAGAACGGTTACATCCACAAGTTATGGAAGATGGTAAGAGGGCATACATGGAGCCAGCAGCTCATACACTATCAAAAGCGGAGAAAAAAAGTTTGTGTGGGTGTCTATATGACATTAAGGTTCCACAAGGATATTCTTCTAATTTGAGAAGGTTTGTTTCTATGGACGATTTGAAGTTAGTGGGAATGAAGTCCCATGATTATCATGTGTTAATGCAACAACTATTACCAGTAGCAATTAGAGGCATTATGAAAGATGAAGTGCGAACCACTATAACAAGATTGAGTATTTTCTTTAATGCTATCTGTAACAAAGTCATTGATATTGAAAAGTAAAATGAGAGTTCTATTATTTTGTCCCAACTAGAAATGCATATTCCTCCTGCATTTTTTGATATAATGGTGCATTTGATAGTGCACTTGGTAAGGGAGGTAAGGCTGTGTGGTCCAGTTTACCTAAGGTGGATGTACCCTTTCGAGCGATACATGAAGATCTTAAAAGGATATTCTAAAAATCCTGATCGATCGGAAGCCTCAATAGTTGAGAGATATGTAGTTGAAGAGGCTATGGACTTCTGCAAGGATTATCTATCAGGGGCGACGATACAATCTCAGCATGACGAGGGGATAAGCGAGGGAACTCGAGGAGTCATAAACGGATATTCTTTCTACACAAAAGACCAAGATGACAGAAGTTCTGTGCAAAATAGTGGGGTGATGGTTGAAGCTGAATCCATGCACTTTTCGAGTTCGAAAGACAAAAACCCGGTTTTAGCATCAATGGCTTATTATGGAGTTATTGAAGAAATATGGGAGATGAGCTACAACAAGTTCAAAGTTGCTTTATTCAAATGTAAGTGGGTTAGCAATAATGCTGTTGTCATAGATCCTAAATTTGGATTTGTCTCAGTTGACCTTCAACGACTTGGTCATAGAGATGAGCCATTCATTCTAGCAAGTCAGGCGAAGCAAGTGTTTTATGTTACAGACCCTGCTGAAGGTGTAACATCCCAACTTTTCAAAAGCAATATAATTTTTTTTTCATCAGAGTAGAGCATCGGAGCGATTGAGTAACTGATATGCATATATAAAGTGCCATACATCAGGAGGAATACAACAGCGGTATAGTAACCGAGTATTTCAAAAGTGATACACAACAGCAAAAGGAAGGCTTCCGCCGGAACAACAAAATAGAGTCTTCATACGGGTCTTCTACTCGGGCTGCTTGCCTCTCTCCTCGGTCCTCGGTCCTCCCGATCCGGATGCTATGTTAAGAGCTGAGATCCAGCGCATCGGATCTCAGGTAACGGTTAACCTCATGTTTATGTATACACATACAAACCACAGACATCCACAATATCCTCAGCACATACAATCACTCTATCACAACCCATGCATATGTATTGCCCCCAAAGAATGCAGCATATATACCTCAAAGATACGATTGACGATTTGCCCCAGCATACAGACATATCCTCTAACCACTATATGCATTTCAACAGTATAACATCTATACAACACACATATTAATTAATGATTTACATCATAACAGGCATTTTAGGTAAAAATTACCATTTTGCCCCTACCCTTACTAGTCGGCGGAATTTCGCCAGAGCTTCGCTATTTTAACTCTAATCTTCCAAAAATTTTGCCATAACTCCGACCCCATCATGATTTTCGAAATAATGACTAAAATACCCCTATCATATGATATCTAATCATACACGGAAGATTAAAGACTAATATAGCATTTCTACTCTAACTACCGAAAGAACTACGGAAGCTTAAGACTAAGTACCGAAGAACTTACTCAGAGCTTCGCTTCAGAATTCCCCGGGCTCCTCCTTCTCTCTAACTTCTCTCTAGATTCGGCCAAGGCTCTCAAGAAATGGTGTGAGGAATTCTAAGGAGCAAGGGGGTATTTATAAGGGTTGGAGGGTTACTATTCACACTTTACCATATCGAACCACAACAAGTATTCTTTTGGCCCTTAGATTGCCTTGGTCGACATAAGGGGCTTATGTGGCAGCCATGTGATGTCATCTGGATGATGTCACAGGTTGCTTTATGCCCCGGTCCGACAGAAATTCTCCGATCGGTGTCCGATTCGCGTAATCGCGTAAAATCTTAGAAATTCGGAATTACAACTTTGAAGACATTTTCTCACTCACTAAAAATGTCTGGTCTAAACAACTTTTGATTCCATACAGTGGTTCCAACGGTCTGCGGAAGTTTTACGAAAAACGTCTTGCTGATTTTAATCAATTTCCTAATTGTCAACCTCGGAAAAAATCCACTGATTCCAAACATGTCCAGAAAATCATAAAATCATCTCCAAATGTTGAGTTATAATTTATTTTGTTCAAATCCTAATTTTATGACTATCTGCCTACTTCTCAGATTTCCCCTATTTCGTCTTATTACTAACTTCTTCTACCGATCTCGGAAACGACTCCGGGAATTGCTCAATTCGAGATAAAAATCCACTCATCCTTATTATATTCTAACTTTAGAAATCATGTTCCTGGTTCTCTAGATAGGATCCAATTCCTATCGGTGTTTATTTACTTTTTTACATTTTACTTTAAATTAATATTTAATCAAGTGTTTTATTTCTACACTCCACCTTCATTTTCTTTTTATTTTTTCCTTCTTTTTCTCCCAAAGATGTCGGCCCTCACATACAAAATATATATGTATTTTTATTTCATTTTTTAATTATTATTTTAATTATTTTTACATAACTTTTCATAACTTTTTCCTATTGGTTTATACTTATATTTAGGCTCAAAAATACTTAATCTCATTTATTTTTCTCAATATTTTCCAATTAATTAGAAAATATATTTATGCTAATTTTTAGCTATTAACAACTAATTATGGAGTTTTACATAATTATCCTTGAATTTTCCTTTGTTTATGCTTAAGTAATTAGCCAATAATTACTTAATTAATTTCTTATCAACTGTGGATAATTTTCTTAATTAAAATAACTCTTTATCTTCAAAATTTTGCATTAAAATTAGCATTTCATGACTCTTGCATTATTTTAGAACTTACGGGGGCATTTTGGTCCTTTCAATACTTTTTGAATATCCTTCTTTAATTTTTCCAAGTTTATAATTTAATAAATTACCAAAATTAGAGGCAATATACTCTCTTACTTTTAATAATTATTTTACTACCTTTCGGGATTTTTCACACTCTCCTAAGTTACCTATGTCCTATAAGGGCATTTTCGTCATTTTGGCACTTTTAGCATTTAAATTCTCTAACTTCCTAAATAACTCAACTTAGAAAGATAGCCTAAATTCACAAAAGAATTGAGGTAATAAGTTCACCTATTCCCAATAGATATTATTTACTAAACTATGATGCTTATCATAGGTCAGATTTTAGGGTATTACAGAAGGAATATGGGAAACCATATGAAGATTGCACACTTATGTACGTGATCGCTCCATGATTCTCAAATGCATTTGATATTTTTGTAGATTGCACACTTGAGTTTATGGCCTGTTTTCCAATTTACAGTTTTTTGATAGTGTTGCTCCGTTCTTGGATGAAGAAGTTGATACTGTTCGAGATGTGTTTTGGCTAGACATCTTTATGTGAATTTGACATTGTTGTTGGCTGGTACCCGGTAGTGCACTTGTTCAAATGTTTAATGCGAATTTGACATTGTGTTCATCCTTATGTATTTCATTTTGACATTATATTGTTGTTGATATGGTCATCATGAATTTCATGTATTTCAAATGTTACTGTGCACTAGTTTTTATGTTTCACGGTTAAATCAGCTTGATATATGTTAATGAAGGAAGGTTATTTTTAAACTGTGGCTACCTAGTGGATTGTAAATATTGTATTCTTGTTTTGCAGGCAATTTGAGAATTTATATAAATAAAACGTATCATTTTAAAAATAAAAACTCAAATAAAACGTCCGGAAAGTAAACAAAGGACACCTCATAGTGAACAAAAACAAACTAAACAAGACGTCCTGAAAATAATTCAGGTCGCCTCATATGAGGCGACCTGAAATTAATTAAGACGCCTCATATGAGGCGACCTGAATTAATTTCAGGACGCCTCATATGAACACCTAAATTAATTTCAGACACGTCATATGACGACTAATTATTTTCAGGTCGCCTCATATGAGGCGACCTGAAAATAATTGAGTCACCTAATATTAGGCGTCTTGAAATTAATTCAGGACGCCAAACTTAAAAATATACGACTACCCAGCCCGAGACGTCCCTGTGAAAAAGGACGTTAATTGGGTCTTATTTAGGTCATTTTTTATTTTTTTTTGTAGTAGTGATCTTACTCATAAAAAAAGGGAGCTGCATCTTTACATAAAATTTGACTTCTACATGAAACTAAGAAAAGCATCCTCTAGGCTACTTATATAATATAGGTGCAGGTGATTTTGCCACTTGTAACCCCATTAAATTACCATATGTTGAAATCCATTCCATCTATAAAATGAATTTGTTTAACTCCACTAATAAATAATTATGTGATTGATATTGTTTAAAAATGATATCTCTATTATGTTTATATATATTTTGGTGCCTATATTTTTAAAAATTCTTGTATTTAATTTATGAATATAATGAAATATGTAGTACGTACGTACATTACATACATATATATAGACATACATACATTCCATCTAATACATCTCTAAAATGAATTTTTTAACTCCGGCAAGAAATAATTATGTAATTCAAATTGTTAAAAAATGATATTTCTATTATGTTTATATATATTTTAGGTGCCTACAATTTTTTAAAATTCTTGTATTTAATTTATGTGTGTGTGTATATATATATATATATATATATATATATATTCCTCAAATCCTAAATATAGGATGAAGTTTGTAATATAAATTGCACTGTAAACATAGACACACCACTATAACATATTAAGACCCCTCTAACATATTAAGACAAAAAATGAGTTAGATAAGTTAACAATTAAGCTTAGATTTTGATTGCGGTTTGTAAGCAAGAAACAGAAAATAAATTTAAGAAATGATATTCAAGATGGATTAAAAATGGGAAAAACATATTTTCACACCTTTTCCTACTCTTATTTCAAAGATACTTTCTTTCTCTTTTAAAATGTACAACTATGCAAGATGATAGTAAATTGGTCGCAACAGGATGAGGATGACTAAAGTATATATTTGGTTCTATTATCAAATTTTAGCTTAGTCCTTTAAATTTATAAAGTGTATTTTCAGTCTTTTATTAACATCATTTGTTTTATGATTTTAATGATAACTCTACCATTAAATGCTAAAAAAACCATGCTTACATTTAATCTTTTAATCTAATATATATATATATATATATATATATATATATATATATATATATAAGAGAACATAATTGACATGATTAAGGATGGAAGAAGGTGATAACAGAACAAATCAACAAACAAAAAATTCATTAGACTCTCTACAAAGGCTTTTATGAATACTTCTACCAGTATTTCTTTCCTCTAGTTCCAATAGCCTTGTTTGTCAAAAAAAAAAAAAATGAGGGCTCCAAGAACCGGAGAAAAGAATGGAGATTAGCAGCCTATGAACAATGCTCCAAAAGGGAGATTAGCAGCATATATATGAACCATCCTCCAAATGCAGTATTTTTTATCAGGTCAAAAGGTCCTCTAAACATATTTCAATAGTGGATACTTTTTTTATGACTCAGATGCATACGGTAAAGAATATCTTGACAATTTAGTGTGTCTGAATAGCTCAGCTCTAATATTTTGTTAAACTAGATTATTTCTTTTTTGTTATCCTTTATGTTCTGATAAGGTAAGCTGTGATGATTTTTGTGACCATGTGAACAATGCCGAGAAGATGTGCGGACAGGAGATATGAGGAATAAACTTAGAAGTCTATTTAAAAGGAAAATAGCAAAAAGATAATCATGGACTCTAGGGCCAAATCAGTATAATTTGAAGATCCTCATACTCCGATGTAACTCCATGTTGTTCTGATATATTCCCTCCAGTTCTAAATATATAATAAAAGTTGATTTTTTTTTAAGAAATTAAGAAAGCTAACTAAATTCCTTTTTAATATTTTTATTTTTATTTTTTCTTCAAAACTAATTGTTTTGACTAATAAACTAATATATAATCCAAGGATACATATGATATGATTCTTAATATCTAAAAAAAAGTCAAACTTCTTCTTATATTTAGAATCGTAGGAATATCATTCATAGCTTTATCAGCGATTTTTGTGAGAGCCTCAGTGAGCATGCCGAGTGATTTGCTCCCTCTGCTGATCAGTGGCCAACTGGTAACTTAAGTTTTGATCGTTAAGATGAGCTTTCAGTAAGTTACCATTCCTTCTCAGTACTTTCATCCATGTACGGATTTCTGAAAGCTGCAGTGTCGTCGTGATTGTCCGGCAACCCTTGTGTAATACCCCAAAATCTGACTTAGGGAAAATATCATAAATGGGAGATGTACCTATTGAAAATAGGTGAATATGAGGTTTCAAACACCTTGTATTGAGTTTACCTTGTTGTTGGGTAATTTCTCTTGAAATTAGATAGTTTGCAATTTGGTCCATAAAACGTTTGGGAATTTGCAAATAGGTCCCTAAACACATTATGGGTTATAAATACCCCTGTGAAAGCTATAAAAGAAGCAAGTAAAAATCTATTTGAAATAGGGAAGGATATTGTCCCTAATTTAGGTAAATTATTAAGTTACAAACTTGGAGAAATTATAGAAGAATGCTCAAAAGTGGTAAAAGACCAAAATACCCTCACAAATTCTAGTATAATGAAAGAGGCATGAAAACACAAGTGTTAATGCAAAAGTATGAAGGTAATGAGGTGTTCTAAGTAAGAAAATTATCAACTTGTGATAATTAAGTAATTAAGTAATATTGGGCTAATTACTTAAGCATAAGCAAAGGAAATTGGAGATAATTATGTAAAACCCTAAAATTAGTGGTTTTTGGCCAAGAATTAGTAAAAACATATTTACTAATTAATTGGAATTTTGAGAAAAATAGATGAGTTTAGGTATTTTAAGCCTAAATACAAATTTGGACCAATTGGAAAATTATGTAAGAAATTATATAAAATAATTATTTTATATTAAATAAAATATAAAAACGAAAATTAAAGAAAAGGATCAGATTTTTGGCTGGACAAAATCTTAGAAATGGAAGAAGATAAGAATTTTAATCAATGTAATATGCAAGTTGTAATATTTTATTAATATAATTAATTAAAGCAAAAAAAAATGTGAATAGTAATTTAGAAATTAGGAAACGGATCCTATCTAGAGATCTAGGAATGAGATTTCCAAAGTCACGGTGCATCTATGTACATGAGTCGGAACTTCCTGATTTTCTGCGTTTGGCTTAGGACACGTTCGAACACGTTTTTCGAAAACTTCCGTCAATCCGGAAATGGCCTAGGCAGAGTCAGAAAATAGTTGGAATAGACATTTCTAGTATGGAAGAGAAGGTCTTCAAAGCTAGTTAACCGGAATTTTGAGATTTCCGAGATTACGTCGCGCTTTCGGACAATCGTCGGAGACTTTATCGGTATAAAACTTCTTGAAGAAGTAAGTGACATCATCAAAGTACATGGATGACATCATGGGGATGATGTCATATGGAGAAAGAGAAAGGGTTGGATGGCCAAGATTGTGCCACCTAATACGTAATGCGATCCGACAGTAGAATTCATCCGGTAAGTGTGAATAGTAGCACAAAATCCTCTATAAATAGGACCTTGCTCCTTTGGAAATTTCACACCACTTCCTTTGAGCAAAAACCGAAAATAGAGAGAGAAAGAAGAGAGAGGAGCTCACAGGGAAATCAGCGAAGCTCTGGGTAAGTTTTCGTGCATCGAGCTTTAAGCTTTCGTAGTTCTTTCAATTAGTTAGTAAAGCTAGAGTAGTCTTTATTTTTATGATTAGATATCATATGATAGGGCTATTTTAGTCATTGTTTTCGAAAATCATAGTTGCGTCGAAGTTCTGGAAAAATTTCGGGAAGAAAATTTGTCAGAGTAACGAAGTGCTGGCGAAATTCCGCTGATTAGGGGTAGAAGGGCAAAATGGTAATTTTTACCTAAAATGCCGATTATTGTATCAAATCACTAATGGAAGTGATATTACTCTTATAGGACGTCAGAAATCCTAATTTCTTCTTACGCTGTTTGCCCGACAGTAGTTGTTGGAGATTTCACGATTTTCCGTAAACGTGCTAGAAATATCGTGTCCGTCAACGAAGGTACGTTCGCGTCTTTGTAACACTAACTACGATGGTTATTGTATGAATATGTGTGTTTCCTCTGTCATGTGTGTACTACTGATTGTACTTTTGTCGTACTCGATTGTACTTTGTTATACACGTACTTATTTATCTTGTTATGCATTTATACATCCACTACCATATTATTCTCTGTCATGTCATACATCCGATCAGATCACTATCCATTATGCCTTAAACTTACATCCGATTGTATTGTTCGTAGTGCATATCGATTATGTACATTCCTCATTGTGCTTTAACCACTACATCCAATTTGTATTGTTATTGCCATACATATCGATTATGTATTCCACATGTCGATCATAGTAAAGGTTGCCAAGATATTTGAATGTACATCGTACATATATGTTGTATATAAACATGAGGTTAATTTACCCGAGATCCAATGTGGTAAATTGGATCTCACTCTTTAACATAGCGTCGAGTTCGGGAGACCGATGATCAAGGAGAAGGACAAGTAAGCACGCTTGAGAGTAGCGGCGAGGACCCCTTCTCGTTATACTTTTGAAACACTCTTGTACATTGTTTAAACAAAGAAGACATGCTACCATGGGTATTTTAATATATATATCAGTTACTCAATCGCTCCGGTGCACTACTCTGATAATTTTGAAATGATGTTTTTTTTAAAAAAAAAAATTATACTGCTTGTGAAAAGTTGGGGTGTTACAAGGCTATTTATAGAAGAATTTAGGGATATACAAGGCATTTTCCAAATTGTTCTAAACCATGGAAAATCAAATGCATAATGGTGTATAATTCTTGTCCATGGAGCTGCTGGTCGACATGCATAAGGTGAGGAATGGCACCTCAATTGCTCCAAAAATTGATGACTTAGGCTCACTTTATGCATATGCAGCGTTTTCCCAATCGGTACACGGTCGCGTGATTTCGGAGAAATCTCAAACTTCTGGATTTACAACGTTGAAGACCTTCTCTTCCTCATCAATAATATCTATTTAAACTTGAATTTTGACTTTAGACAGGGTTCCATATTGTCCATTTGAAGTTTCTCAAAAAACGTGTCCGAACGCGTCCGAGTTTTAGATGCATTTTAAAAATCACCAACTTCTTAAAAATTCACTGATTCCAAATATGTTAAAATAAATTCAAACTCATGCCTAGATGTTGAGTTAGAATTTATTTTCCTTATATCCAAAAATATACCTATATGCATTTTTCCTATTTTGTTTTATTAGGAAATGCCTGGCTTGACTTCAAGAATTTTCTCCCGGAAGAGTATAACGGAAGACAAAATTCCACTGATCATTATTTTTCCCTGACTTTGGAAATCTCATTCCTAGATCTCTAGATAGGATCCGTTCCCTAATTTTTAAATCACTATTCAAATTTTTTTGCTTTAATTAATTATAATACTAAAATATTACAACCAAATCTCTTCAATTCTCACAGTATAATTTTTCCCTTGAAAAAAGGATAATTTGCAATTTTGGTATCAGAGCAGTAGTCCTGGCATGAATTTAACTATGTTATCACGGACAGTTTGGTGCCGAAGGCAAGGCTAGTCTATGTGGGTAAGCCAATTAGTCGCCGTATAAGTCGGTGAGGCCCCCATGATAGACACTTACACGACCATTACATGTACGATTAACGGAGTTAGGTTCTAAGCCTTTTCAAAAATTTTGGAGCATGTTTTGAAAATGAGTACTGATATAACCCAAGGTCGATGTACCACCTCATTTCGGTGTACCAATTTGAACCGGTATACCATTACGAGCAGGTGTACCACTTTATGATAGGTACATCAATTGATAATCGATATCGTTTACGATAACCACGATATCGAGTCTCCGATAATTTCGATAATCTTGATATGATTTAGATAACCACGATATCGGTCTCAGATAATTCGATAATCACGATATCGGTTTAAATAACCACGATATCGGTCTACGATAATTACGATAATCACGATATCGCTTTCGATAACCTTGATATCGGTCTCCGAGTAGCTCGATAGCTTTGATATCGATTTCAAATAGCTTTGATAGCTCGATATCGACTCTCAGATAGCTCGATAGCTCGATATCAGATTTGGATAACTTTGATAGCTCTCGATATCGGTTTGGATAGCTTTGATAGCTCGATATCGGTCTTCGATAGCCAACGATATCGGTCTCCAATAGCTCGATAGCTCGATATCGGTTTAGATAGCTCGATAGCTCGATATCGGTGTCAGATAGCCTCGATATTAGTCCCCGATAGCTCGATAGCTCGATATCGGTCTCAGAGTAACTCCGATATCGGTCTCAGATCACTCGATAACCACATAGGCCCACGCCTGGATGAGACTCTAGAGACCAATAATGATAAGTACATATTATTTGACTCATGTATAGGAACTTTGATACGTGTTTGTATGCGTTTCTAAGAAGAACGAACCAACGGAATTCGAAACGAGGGACATGTTCATTTGAGTATACATTCGTTAGTAGTATAGATATGAAGTGCGATAGAAATTATGATATGATCATCGTTGTACTCCTATCTAACGTTTTTCCCTTAGTAAAAGAAAAGAACGCGACATGGCAAAAGTAAGAGGAGCAGTTGCTCCCGAGAGGCGAGGCGAGGCCGAGGCGGAGGTCAAGGAAGAGGACGTGGTGAATGTATAGTCCGGTATTACGAATTAGATCTTAGACACATGTTAATAGTATTTGGCCAGTGATCGTGTCATTAAGTAGGAGGTATTTTGTGTTATCATGGTGTGTGGGAACCATGGAAACACTTAAAGTATCTTGTGTTGCCATGGTGTAGTCCAAGGAGACATTTTGGTATTTGTGGTGTTGGCCATGTGTATGAGCCACGGGAGACACTATATATCAAGGTACGATATGATAGGATCTTGATGGTCAAACCAAAGCGAATTCTCGATTATCAAGAGGAGCGGCTGGCAGACAAAGTAAGAATCCGACGCGTGGAGTCCAAAGTCCGAGTAGGATGAAGTTTAGATAGTATAGTGCAAATTTCGAGGACGAATTTTTTTTTAACGGGGGGAGAAATGTAATACCCCAAAATCTGACTTAGGGAAAATATCATAAATGGGAGATGTACCTATTGAAAATAGGTGAATATGAGGTTTCAAACACCTTGTATTGAGTTTACCTTGTTAAGGTAATTTCTCTTGAAATTAGATAGTTTGCAATTTGGTCCATAAACGTTTGGGAATTTGCAAATAGGTCCCTAAACACATTATGGGTTATAAATACCTGTGAAAGCTATAAAAGAAGCAAGTAAAAATCTATTTGAAATAGGGAAGGATATTGTCCCTAATTTAGGTAATTTATTAAGTTACAAACTTGGAGAAATTATAGAAGAATGCTCAAAAAGTGGTAAAAGACCAAAATACCCTCACAAATTCTAGTATAATGAAAGAGGCATGAAAACACAAGTGTTAATGCAAAAGTATGAAGGTAATGAGGTGTTCTAAGTAAGAAAATTATCAACTTGTGATAATTAAGTAATTAAGTAATATTGGGCTAATTACTTACGCATAAGCAAAGGAAATTAGGAGATAATAATGTAAAACCCTAAAATTAGTGGTTTTTGGCCAAGAATTAGTAAAAACATATTTACTAATTAATCATATATTTATTGTATGAATATGTGTGTTTCCTCTGTCATGTGTGTACTCTGATTGTACTTTTGTCTGTACTCTGATTGTACTGTTGTCTGTACTTATTTATCTTGTTGTACTGATATACATCCGATGTATTATTCTCTGTCATGTCATACATCCGATTGTATCACTATCCATTATGCCTTAACCTTACATCCATTTGTATTGTTACGGTAGTGCATATCGATTATGTACATTCCTCATTGTGCTTTAACCCTACATCCGATCGTATTGTTATGCCATACATATTCGATTATGTATTCCTATGTCGATCATAGTAAAGGTTGCCAAGATATTTGAATGTACATTTACATATATGTTGTATATAAACATGAGGTTAACTTTACTTACGAGATCCAATGTGGTAAATTGGATCTCGGCTCTAATATAGCGTCGGGTTTGGAGGACCGAGGATCAAGGAGAAGGACAAGCAAACGCTTAGGAGTAGCGGCGAGGACCCCTTTACTCGCTATACTTTTGAAACACTCTTGTACCGCATTGTTTAAACAAGAAGACATGCTACCATGGGTATTTTAATATATATATCAGTTACTCAATCGCTCCGGTGCACTACTCTGATCATTTTGAAATGATTTTTTTTTTTTTAAAAAAAATTATACTGCTTGTGAAAAGTTGGGGTGTTACACCTTGCCTTTTCTTGCACTCCCCTAGGACATAGTCTTTATTATTCTCTTGCTTGAGCCGAAGTAATTTGCTTTAGATTTCCATAGAAGTGAGTGCTTGGGTTCTTTATGTGCTGCTCAATCATTTGTCAGAGAGTAAGATACGAATAAGATGTGGGAGTTGCCACCGTCACCAAACTACTACTAATAATGAATAATTAAAAATTGGATCCGGAAAACTTCTTCATTGTTTATACTTCAAATTCGTCAGCATGAAGTCTAAAAAATGTCATGAATGCTTTTATGTTAATAAAATGGTGTCATTTTTGGTTCTCTGTTTCGGTGCTGGTAGGCATGGAAATATGTCCCAGTCTTTGGCTAAACAGGCCTGAGCCTCTAATGGGGTCGAAGGCCTGAGCTTGAACTTGAATTCATGCTTTTTTTTAGGGTATGTTTGGTATGAGGGAAGGGGAGGGGAGGGAAAAAATCTTTTGGGACATTGACCATTTTACCATTAATGAAAGGAATTTTTTTTTTTATTGAGAGTATATTTTAAGAATATTGAAAATTATCTAGAAGCAATTTTGTAAAGATGAGAGAAAAAATTTCTCTCTCAACTTTCCCTCCCCGGCCCTCAAACCAAACATACCTTAGGTTCAGGTCTGAGCCTTCGTAAGTCCTAATCGGGCTTGAAGCTTTTTAAAGGTCTATTTATTAAAAAAGCTAGGCCTTAAAGGCCATAAATAGACTTTATGCACTTTGAGCCTATTAAAAACTATATAAATATAACTTGAAACTATAATATAAAAATGAAAAACAATAAATATTATGTTATTTATATAATATAAATATAAATATATTAATATAATGGGTAAACAAACCAGGCCTGAGTGGGTGTTTTTTTGGATTCCGTATTGTTAAAAATTGTAATTAGAGGAATATATTTGAAGAAGATAAAGAACCTTGTATTAATCATATAAGAGCAACATGCTCATACAATATAACCCATGCACTTGGGTTTAACAAGGATTGTCCTTCACTTGAGGGTGATTAATAACAAACCCTAACCCTAGGGATCTAGGAGGGACTTTCCTCTAGAGAGATAGACTCAAATTAACCTCTCTCTAACATGGTGAGAACTCCACACTCAACACCCACTAAAACACTATATCTAGCCCTTTTATATAATAGGGCCTTACCCAACTATTCAACCAGTCACCCTATAATTCTAACCCCTATCATGATTGTTTTGCCAACACTTGAAGAATTTAAGGAATGGATGACTTTCTTCCTATTTGGGACTATCTCAAAGGCTTCATCCTTGGTGCTCTAAGCTATTTTCTCACTGTCAACAATGTCCTCTGCTTCTTTATGCTCCTCATCCTCATCTTCCTCACTGCTCTGACGTCATTGTTGCACCTCCATCACCGTTTTCCACTTTTGACACTTACTTAGTGTCAATGGTAATGCTGCAATAGTGCACGCTTCTCCGTTTAATACATTATACACCACCTATTAAAGAAACCTAACAATTTCTTTTCCCTACGTTTATTGTTTCTAATCAACCGGAATGACTTAGACTCATGCTTAATACTCGTCTCCCACCCCTTAATCTGTTTTTTATATATGTATACCGGGACGATCTTTTAATGCACAAGTACTAAACAATTTTTAAATACTATGCATTGCTGCAACTTTATTAATTACTTTCTATCCTCTTTAAATCTAGCAAAAAGGTAAAGATAAATTTATGGTCACTAATAAACATAGACACCATCCTTCAAGGACCGATCCTTATATAGGTCAATATGATAGATATTATAAGGTATATAAAATATTAGCTTCTTTTTTTTTTTTACATCGTTATAGAAATCATAAAAATGAAGCTTGCAGAAAATTTAACTTCTACCTGCAACTAAAAACACATCTCTAGCCTGCTTATATAACAGCGAGTAATTTTGACACTTGTATTTTTTTCTTTCTAAAGATTTTGCCACTTGTAACACCATTAAATTATCACATGTTGAAATCTATTCCATCTAATACATCTCTAGAAAGAATTTTTCTAACTTCGTCAATAAATAATTTATGTAATTCATATTGTTAAAAAATGATATCTCTAGTATATTCATATATATATTGAGGTGTCTACAATTCTTTTAAAACGACAGAACCCACGCAATGCGCAGGTGAAAATGAAACATGATTATTTATGTAAGCGTTTTTTTATAAAGCTAAAATATTCAAAACAAGTTCTCAGAAAATTTAAAAAATTTATGTTTTTAATTTAACAACGGTAAAAATTAATAACGTGAATAACCAGGTAGAAGTCACGATTGCCATGTACTTGAAATCCCACTCATACAGACTGGCCCTGCTTTTGGTCATGCTTTTATATATTAAAGATTACATAAAAATGTGTTAATTTATCGACAGTTAATAGGGGAAAACATTTAAATTTACATATTTTGCTTCACGTAAAAATAAAAGTGAGGGAGTGCCTCATCAAAGACTGTTCAAACAGGATGCCACTTGGCAGCCTCGCAGGATCTTGTTTTCGGTCCTACTTTTATAAATTTTGTAATAATTTTTTTGAACAAAATTTTGTAATCTAAATAACGTACGTTTTAGTAAAAGAAAATAACAGGATTTGAGTTATATAAACCCAATCCGTCCCTTGCAGAGATTCAAAGTTGTTCCAATACTCTGGAGCCACTAGATATTTCCACCTCTCTGAAGCATTCTTGCAGTCCTGAAGCAAATGCATCGAATCCTCCTCTTGTTCACAATTCAATGGATATGAACTTGAAGTCTGGATTCCTCTCCTAAATCTAAGTTATGCTGTGTGCGCTAGTTCATGAGAAAACAGCCACATGAAGGAGTTAATCTTCTCTGGCACCTGCCATCTCCATAGCAACTTCCAAATGATGTCCGTGTTACTCGGTGTACCTACAAAAAGAGAGTAATAGGCAGATTTTACAGTCAACGACCATCAGTGGATGGTTTCCATTCACAAGGTGGGTGAGCACTGATAATGCGGTGAACAACATTATTGGGAAGCCATCTCTCCATCTTGTATTGGTCCCAATCACCTTCACTTGTTACATGATCAACTACTTGCTCAGTCCTATTTACCAGGCCTTCATGCCTTGGTATAGAATTGATAAAGAGGAAAATTAAGGTCGACCAATTCTCAAACTAGAATGTGGTAGAGCGCCTGTCACCAATTTTCTTACCAACACCCCTCCTAAGGACCCGTTTGGTACAGGAAATATTTAAGGAGGGAAAGAAATTTAAAAGAGAAAAAAATGGAAGGGAAGATTGAGGGGGCCGGGAACTTAAAAAGTTGAGTTGTTTGGTAGACATGGAAATGAAACTTTAAGTTGAGGAAAAATAAAATGTTTGGTAAGAAGAATTGGGTGTTGGTTAAGTGGGAATGTGGGGTAAAATTCTCAAAATGCCCCTAAAATAAAAAGGCAGAAAACATATATGAATGTTCATAATCAAGCACAAGAATCCGACAATACCAATTGCAGATTTCATTTCCAAGACAGGTAACTGAATGTGTATATATATGAAAAATTTCTCAAAATGATTTAAATACTATGAAGAAAAAAAAAACCAGAAAACACTAGAATAATAAACATATTAACACCAAACCTATCGAGGATGTTAAGGAAGCTTCCATCCATGCTTCCCCATGATTCAGATTGAACGGAGAAGTTCAAAAGAGTAGAACAAGGTAACAAAAAAAACACAAATGTAGTGAGAACTATGATGAGCTACTTTTGTCGCTAAAGAAATCAATTAAACTAGGTTCTAATTAATTATACAATTTATGGTCAACCTATGTCATTCTCCCAAGGACCAATATGTAGGTTTTTCTTTAGGTTGAATTTAGGTGATGAAAATGCAATGGAATGAAACTAAACTAAAATGCAAGACACTACTACTTAGATGCAAATAACTAACTGAATGCAAGATGAAAATTGACTCTAAGACCTATATGAAAATGAAACTAATCTATATGAATTTGAATGCAATTTTTGGGGGGTTTTATGGAAAGAGAAATTATAAAATCCTAAGAAGAAGATTAATTAAAAACAAATCAAACAATAAAGATCTAGTTCAGTTATGATGATGAAGGGGACAACTTAGGAATTGCATGGAGTTAACTTCTTAGCCCAAATTAATTAATTAGATCAAAGAGAGATTAATGAAGGATTGAAATTAATGAATTTAATTACCTAATTGAAACATGGGAAACCCTCAAGCTCAATAACACATATTCCACTAGAAAACTCATAATGAAATAAGCGGTGGTTAATTAAACTTATTAAAAACCAATCACATTTAATTTCAAATCATTTTAGAAATCTTGTTTACAATTATCCAATTGAACAACTAGACAATTTATCAACCCAATTAAACAATTAAGATGATAAACCAAATTGTCAATTAAATTAATAACGAAATAGAGTCATTTTCATAGAAACCTGGACTGTGGAAATAGGGGAAAAAGAAAAAAAATGAAGGAGAAATCCCATACAAGTCGAACAAAGCCTCGCTGACAAGCTCTATGTGCAGTATGGTTATAAGGGCCAACACCTGCTAATCCACCTCAGCGAATACCTCGAGGATCTTGAAGCCGTTCTGTAATCTGCACACAAAAAACGCAAAGGGAGATAATATCAAAACTAGAATCAACCACACAAAAATAGAGATATAGTGAAAATGAAGAGAAGTGAACATGCGCTCTCGGAGCTCGGAGACTTCTCCGGCCAAATTGGAGAGCGTTTAGAAACCATTGCCAATGCTTCATACTAGTGGACCCTCCATTTAGAAGTGATTTGTAACATCCCATTTTCTAAAGCAAATTTTTTTTTTTTCAATCAATCAGAGTAGAGCATTGGAGCAAAAGAGTAACTGATACATATTCAAATAAAAACCATAGTGTAACATTGTATGGATAATACAGTTATCCTACTATTTCAAAATAAAGTACAAAAGCGGAAATACAAATTTCCCCGGCTAGCGATCTACTCGTCTTTGCTTCCCCGTTCTCCAACTCTTGGTCCTCCAGACTGAAACACATTGAGATTCAATTTACCGCATTGAATCTCGGGTAACAGTTAACCTCATGCTCAAACAATACAAGATATACAGACAATGATATTCAAGACAATACAACAAGATATCAAGACATAAGCATACAGGATGCATGATCAATATGACGACAGAACATAAGCACAGAGCAATATGTAAGGCCCCATAGGGTAACAAACAAACAACAACAGCCTGCACTATTCACCAGTGCCACGATACCACTCGTGTCCTCAGCGCTAGGAAAACATAACGGCATTATTATGACATAACCCGTATAAAACTATCTGTATAACGGTCTATGAACGTATCTTTGACATATATGTATTTAAGTAGCACAAGATTAGTGTTACAGTACGCGTCCGTACCTCCGTTGACGATATACGGAAATTCTAGTACGTTTTGAAGGAAACTGCACGTTGACGGAAAACAGCGGGCTGACAGCGGCACGTCGGACAGCGTAACAACAGCAGATCAAGGTTTCTGATATCCTATAATGATAATATCACCATTTTGCCCCTATTCCCCTAATCGGCGGAATTTCGCCAGAGCTTCGCTACTTTGACTCCGACTTTCCAAAATTTTGCCAGAACTCCGACTCCACCATGATTTTCGAATTTAATACTTAAAATAAAACTAAATATCTATCTAGCATTACTACTAAAACTACTGAAAGCATTAAAGACTAAAGACCGGAAAAATTACCCAGAGCTTGTTGCGCAAAATTCCCGGGCTCCTTCCTCCTCCGAGCACCTCTCTCTAACTTCTCTCTAGGAAAGCTCAACTAGAGAAATGATTTTGGTGTGAAGAATGCAAAGGGAGAGCCTCCTATTTATAGGGAAAGTTGTGTGCACTATTCACACTTTGTCGGGCGGATTCGGACCGTCGGATCGCACTTTGCCAAATGTCAAGATCCTCACCATGCCACTTGTCCAAACCATCCTCTCCCCCCTTAGTTGGTGGTTTGTCACATCAATTAATGTGATGTGATGCTTTTGCTTTATGAAATTGTACCGATAAAGTTCCCGATCAGTGTCCGATTGCGTAATCTCGGAAAAGTCTCAAAAATTCGGAATCACCATTTTGAAGCCCCTTTCCTTCTCATTAGGAATATCTAATCTAAACTAATTTTTGATTCCATCTAGGGCTCCAAAAGTCAGTCCGAAGTTTACGGGAAAACGTGCCAGTTTCGGAATAACTTTCTGGGATCATCAATCTCTGGACAAAAATTCACTGATTCCAAATATGTCCAGATAAATTCAAACTCATTTCCAAATGTTGAGTTAGAATTTATTTTCTTCGAATCTTAAAATGTGACTATCTGCATTTCTCCTATTTCGTCTTATTAGGAAAATGCTCTAAAGCTTCGGAATCAACTTCCGGAAAAGTCTAATCGAAGATAAAAATCCACCGATCAATATTTTACCCGACTTTGGAAAACCTATTCCCGGTACTCTAGATAGGATCCGTTTCCTATAAATCGATCACTATTCACCGTACTTGATTATATAATATAATACTACAAAATCCTATCATCTTATCCTCTTAAGATTTTCTTGTCCTTTTTATTATTATTATTTATATATTTTTTAAATTTTCGTTTTAATTAATTATTTAATTAATTAATAATATATAAAATAATTATTTAATAATTATTTTATATAATAACTTTTTTTTTACAAAATTTTCCTATTGGTCCATTCTTGTATTTAGGCTTAAAAATACCTAAACTCAATTATTTTCCTCCAAAATTTCCACTTAATTAACAAATATGTTTATACTAATTTTAGCCAAAAACCACAAATTTTAGGGCTTTACATAATTATTCATGAATTTCCTTTGCTTATGCTTAAATAATTAGCCAATAAATACTTAATTACCTTCTTGTCAATAGTTGATAATTTTCTTAATTAGAACAACTCATTACCTCATAACTTTTACATTGACATTCGTGTTTTTCATGTCCCTTTCATTATATTATAATTTATGAGTGTATTTTGGTCATTTTGGCCCTTAACTTCTCTAATTTCCTACGAATTCAACTTAGAAAAATATACTATTTTCAAACAAGTCTTGCAACCATAATTTCACTTATCAGAAATATCCATTTTATTCATAATATTTCAGATAATAAAAATCCGGGTATTACATGATTTTTGACAGCAGCTTAATTAGAATATATTGTTATATGTCTCTAAGTGTATCTGCAAAACCAACAAGGACCAACCTTCTCTTCTCTTCTGTGGGAGCTCTCTCCTCTCTTTGTGAGAGTCAACTTGGTTCCTGGTGAACCTGTGTTGCCATTCTTAGTGGACTTTCCACTTTCCTCTTCCATTGGTTCTATCTATTTTTCCCTGACAGCTTTAATATTGCCTGAGTGTGTGGTGATTTTTCTTGTGATCATCGATGGTATGGAGGTGGGAAATGTTGGTTAATTTTGCGTATTACATTACTTTCATGCAAAGTTTCATGAGGTTGGAAACAAAAATTTTGTTTAATCATTGTTGAAACCCGTAACTCCATACGGTCCTAATGAATTATTAACCTTAACTCATTACGTTATTAGTTATTAATTATTAATCCATAACTACTCTTTACGTTGCTCATGAGAATTCCTAACAATTTATGATATTCATGAGCTTCAGGATTACTCGTTAAAACAATTATTGGGGATTAGGATAACTTAATAACACAACTATTGGAGATTATGATTACCTTAGATCACTTGAAGACTTCAAGGTTGTTGATATCCTTTAATGTTGATCCACACAGCTATCCCCCGATTACAATGAGAACTCCTTCTCTTGAAACCTCCCACTCCTTGGATGCTTGCTAGGCGAAAACAAGGTTGAGTTTTGATTTCCTTGGGTTTTTATCTTTTCAAGAAAATGGTGGTTTCTTGGATTTATAGGACATATTTAACCAATTTTGGAAGAATTAAAGATAGAAGTTAAATTAGTTAAATTAACTTATTTTTCTAAAATACTCTTATATAAGTTTTGCACTTCAATTACCTTTTTTTTTTTTTTTTTGCCCAACTTCAATTACCTTGTTGAGTTCACTTAATCCCTCATTTATATCAATGGAATTGATAAAAATTACAGTAAATACACTTTCTGGTCCCTGACAAAAAACACGGACCCCATTTTGGTCCCTAACAAAAAACGACCCTTATTTGTCATTTTTAAGGAACTAAAAAGGATTTTTTAGAAATTTGTGAGGGATCAAAATGTCCACCAATCGGCCCTTATTCGTCCTTTTTATGGACTAAAAAAGACTTTTTTTTTTGTCAGCGACCACAATGGGGTCCGTGTTTTTTGTCAGGGATCAGAAAGGATATTTACTCTAAAAATTATAATATTATCCTATAATTAGGACCAAAATAAACCCTCAAATATTATCCTATAATTAGGACCGGAGGGGTATAAGGTTAACTGTACTAATGGTATGCACTTATATCAAAGCATAACATTATTCTTTGATTTTTATCTAAGTTGGCATTGTAGAGAGAAAATATAACAGAGAAATTCTTTTCATGCTTCCATAACTCTAAACAACACTCCAATGCTGTAGAGATTTTCACACATATGTACCAATGTTGATATGAATAAAATTCTTAATTAATATTGCTAATTAAGGATGGAAGAAGGTGATAACAGAACAAATCAGCCAACCAAAAAAAAAATCATTTATAAGAGAAGTAGACTCTGTACAAAGACTTCTATGAATACTTCTACCATACTAATATTTCTTTTCCTCTAGTTCGGGTCAAAAAGTCGGCCTCTAAAATCTTTCTCAGTCATTAGTACCCATATCAATAAGTGGATACTCTCCTAATATCAAAAAGTAAGTGGATACTTCCTATTATAAGACACCAACTAATAAATGTATTTAATCCTTTTATAAGGCAGGTTTCCAAATAGTATTAAATATTTTTTCCATGTATGACCATAATTAATAAGGGTAGTAAGTGAGATTAATAACAAATAAGATACTAGAGTTTAGTGTAATTAGTAAAGGTAATATTAAAAATTATTTAAGTTTTAAGATAAATTTAATGACTTTAACTATTTTATTCGTTTGTAAGAATGATTAGTTGATACTTATAATAAAAACTAGAAGGAGTATCATTTTTTTTATGACTAAGGCGTATGCGGTAAAAAATATCTTGACAATTCACATATCTAAATAGCTCAGCTCTAATATTTTATTAAAATAGATTTCTTTTGTCTAATCGCGTTCTATGTGATTCCCTGAGACAACCATCATCAGCCCCTTTATGTTCTGATAAGGTCAGCAGTAATATATTTGTGACTGGGGGAACATGAGTTATAGTCTCGATCTTGTACAGTTTAGGAACGAATCTTTTTTAAATAAGTATATGAAGACAATCTTTTAAAGTACAAGTCTCAAGCAAATTTTAAACACTATGTACTGCTGCAACTTTGTTAATGGCTTTCTACTCCCTTTAAATCTAATAAAAAGGTACTGATAAATTCATGGCCACCAATAAACATAGCCACCCAAATTTTGGTGTTATTTCCATCATACTTCAAGTACAGATCTTACCAAATTATATGTGTCACTACGACGGATATTATAAGGTATATAAAATATTAACTTATTTTTTAACATCATTATAAAAATCATGAAATTGAAGCAGTATCTTTGTGGAAAATTTAACTTCTACATGTTACTAAAAACACATTTCTAGTCTGCTTATATAGCAGCGACCAGTAATTTTGCCACATTTGTTTCTTTTGAAGGATTTTGCCACTTGTAACACCATTAAATTGTCACATGTTGAAATCTATTCCATCCAATACATCCCTAAAAATGATTTTTTTTTAACTCCGTCAATAATTAATTTATGTAATTTATATTGTTAAAAAATATATCTCTATTATATTCATATATATTGAGATGTCTACAAATTTTTTTTTTAAACGACAGAACCCTTGCGCAGGTGTAAAGGAAACATGATTATTTATGTAAGCGATTTTTTATGAAGCTAAAATATTTAAAATAAGTTCTCAAAAAATTTAAAATTTAATGTTTTTTAATTTAACAATGGTAAAAATTAACAACATAAATAACTAGGGCGAAGTCAAGATTGCCATGTACTTAAAATCCCACCATATATACTTTTATATATTAAATATGAGATAGAATATTATCACTACATTTTTTTTGTTACTATCAATATCACTACCATTTTTTCACCGTTAAATCAGAATCTCAATAGGAGAGAGAAATGATAAAGGTAGATGAGATTCTGATCTAATGATAAAAAAGTGGTAGTAACATTAATAGTGACAATATTCTATCTCATTAAATATTACATAAAAATGTGTTAATTTATTGATAGTTAATTGGGAAAAACATTTAAATAAACTTATTTGCTTCACGTAAAAATAAAAGTGAGGGAGTGCAGTGGCGAAACTATGTGATGGTCAGGCCCCAGCTGGTTTTTTCTTATCTTATGTGTGTGTATATATTATATAATATTTTATTTTGGCTACTAATTTGGCCCCAGCTAATATCTTATTTTTTTTCTATAATTATACTCTCTTTTTTATTAGGATAATGTTTGGTTCATTACTCATTGGGTTGTGAGAAGAAAATAAAATTCTTGTTTGAAATACTTACTAAAAAGGTTAGTATCATCTTATATTCAGCGCCGTTCATCTTAATTTTAAGGACTAAATAGGTACTCAAAATCACTTCTTTTCACCTCACTCATTTTATGAAAATTATTCTACGTATTTTTCTCCTTCTAATGAGGGTAATATTGTGTTGATTAATGAAAATTTGCAGATTATGATTTTAGGAGAGTCTTGACTTTTGACTTTTGACTTTTGACAATAGATAACTATATATATGTAGAGGATGATTAATAACTAATTTTAATTGTTTTGGATTTATGATTTTTGACAAAAGATACTAATTAACACATACATACATACAATACATACATACATACATACATTCTGGGTCACCAAATTTGTTGTAGGTTGAAAAAGATGAGTAAGGATAAATAGAAAAGTATAGATGTTTTCTTTAAGAAGAAAATAACTTCAAAAAGTGATATTTCTAAAAAAATAATTTCTGAAAGTGATGCACATTGTAATAAGTCTCGTCCCAAACATCATAGAATTTTGTTTCTTTTAATTTAAATCATAGAATTTTGTTTCTTTTAATTTAAATTGTCGGTTATTAACGTACGTTTTTAATAAAAGAAAATAACAGGATTTGAGTTATATAAACATAGTAATAAATTAAATATAATCATAAATGATATTGCATAATTAAAAGCCATAACAATATATATTTTTCCAATATTGCATTCCACCAAGCGTCAGTAATGGGATATACACAAATACAAAAGTTTCGATTTTGACAAAAATTTTGAGATATTTTAGATATGAGATTTTTTATAACATGTTTTTTAATTTAAATAAAAATATTAAGATGAAAATATTTTCTTTTTAATCAAATATGGAATTCATAACTAAGAGTGCAAATCCCTAGAAAAGCAAACTAAACTACAAACTAAAGGAAATAGAAAACGAAAGAAAAACTGGCCTGTTTGGTAAGTTTGAACAGGGAAAGGAAAATGAAGGGAACTAAATAGAAAGAAAAGGAAAATTGGAAGAGAACTTAAAAGGGGTGTTCTGTTAGGTAGACTGTAGACATGAAATGGGGATGGAAGATGATAATTAAGTATATATATATATATATATATATATATATATATATATATATATATATATATAATATTTGCAATGCCCAAAATACCCCTTAAAAAAAACCCCTCCTCCTTCATCCCTCACATCCCAACCCACACAAACACAGCGACAAAGCACGGACGGTTGTGGGTGTTTGAAACGGACACAGACACAATGACACAGCAAAGGAGGAGGTAGCGACACAGCGAAGGAGGAGGCGGCGACCCAACGACACCAAGGGTGAAGGGAGGGGAGGGCTAGGAGTGGCCCCCGCCCCCCTAAATTATAGAAAAGAGCCCAAAATTTTAAGAAATTGCATTTCATCCTTATAACATTTCAATATTTTCACTTTAGCCCCTATTAAAAGTTTCGTGGAGGGACTAAAATGAACCTCTTGAAAATTTTATAGGTCTTAGATGTAATTTCATGAATACCTAGGTTCTATTAATTTATAATTTTCTTCCCCCATAATTACAATTCCTGGCTCCGCCCCTGAGCGACACGCAGAAGAAGGGACAGTGGGATCTACAGACGGAGGAGGAGGTGGCGGTAGCAACGGCAAAGAAAGACATAGATGGATTGAAGAAAAAGAAGAAGGAGAGGGTTATTTGGGAATCTCTTCCCGTGGGAAGATCAGTTCCCACGGAAAATGGAGGGAAGCAGTCTTCTCAAGAATGAGGGAAGATGGATTGTCGCTGAAAGATAGGTTCCTGGAAGATAGAGCGTCCAAACGGTTCTCACGTAGGGAAGATGGTGAATCTTCTCTCCCCTTTCCGAATCTTCCGTGTAATAAACAATGCCTAAGTTCCTTCATCATCATCATCCTCCTTTTGGAAGGGAGGTGGTGGATGATCAAGGATGCCAAAATAACCTACTAACCTATGAGATTGTTTTGCTAATCTATCTGCTAGAGAAAGGACATTAATGAATCTAACTTGCCAGGCCCTATAAATAATCATCCTAACCTCATCGACCTGGCCCTAAAAAGGTAATCATATTCACATCCCCAAGGTTGATCGCTTCAATACAATCAGAAAAAATAGATACATTCGAGAAATAGCAATAAGCTCTGATATAACTGGGGGCAACCGCGGTCATTTACAACTAAAACCGTATGTATGTCCATTGTCCCTAGGCATCACGCAACACCCCGCCACAGCCACTTCTGCCATTTCTCAAAACCGACCCAGCCAC
This sequence comes from Acacia pycnantha, assembly GCA_025563575.1. Lineage (NCBI taxonomy): Eukaryota > Viridiplantae > Streptophyta > Magnoliopsida > Fabales > Fabaceae > Acacia > Acacia pycnantha. The sequence continues at coordinate 50,427 of JAMWYP010000150.1, read as the reverse complement.
TTTCAGTCTTTATGCGTCTATGCCATAAGAAGTAGGTTCTGATCCTGGCTGTGATCGAGAACGGTAGAAGTCACAGCTTCACCATATAGGTCCTGACAATAGTAGAGTCAGGAATTTTAATAATGATGAACGAAAATAAAAAATTCTATATCATAAATAAAAGTATTAGAAATATAATTCATATCTAATATACAAAAAATTAAAAGAAATCTATTACATAATAGCTTCAATTGCATTGGACTTGGACGGTCCTAATCTACCAAAAATGAACTGTGTATATTCCAACAAATTACTCCTTTCAATCCATAATATAAGACATATTTAAAGAGTTAATTTTTAGCCTAAATATAAGACATAATTTTCATATATGTTAACAATAATCAAGGAAGATAGTGAATAAAAAAATTAGGGAAGATGATGACTATGATGTTTTATAAAATACATATCAAATTAACTTGTTCAACCAACTTCATTAATCTATTTAAATTAGGTAAATATATCTTATATTTAAAACCGGAGAAGTATTAACTAGATTTTTAAAATACAAATTATGAAATACAATAAAATCAAACAAACTTAGCTTATTAAGATTGTATATACATATAGATATCTCCTTATATTTTGTTTACGTACGACAATTTCAAACTTAAAAGTTAAGAACTAAGTGCAAGCCAAGATTATACAAAAATACTATATATTGAGATCAAAAGATAAGCAAATTATACATAATAAATTTCTCTTGCGCTGAGTTTATTTGTGTGTAATCGAAATATTAAAATAAGCCACAGACAAAGAAAGATATTTCTTTATACATAATTTTTCTTAAAATTTTAGGGGGCCGGGCCACTCCTAGCCCCCTCTAAATCCTCCCTTGGGTCCTGATATACATATGCTCTAAAGAAGCTTGACCCGGCCATCTGGTGATCCCCTGGCTTCTCTTCCCCAAAAAGCAACTTACACTGTGATGTTCATATATCCTAGCTGACATACTCGAAGAGCGTCGGCCAAGGAATATCCAATTTCCTTTAAATTTCAAAAGGAGAGTTAAGGAGCTCACACTTCTTTAATATTATAAATATTAGAATCACCTCTAAGTCCTTTACAATTTTTAATGGTTTTTATTTGAAATTTTTCCTTGTGAATACATATATATATATATATCAAGGCATTGTCATAACATGCATTGGCGCAAACGGACACCAACACTAGAGTTTTATTAACTTACCATTAAAATCAAAATGTAGATAAATTTAAAAAATAGAAGAGTGACAAAACACTTTTTTATATATTAACAAGGAAATACAAGAAAAGTTGCAGAATCTTTTCTCCGAAACTTCAATTCCCAGTATAAACTAAAGGTCTCTCAAAGACATGAAGGCCACAGTCCAAATTCAAAGCATGTTTAGTCATATAATCTGCTATTTTCAATAGCATTCTCTTGTAAAACTCATGCATGGGGATTTGAGTTTAATTGTGTGGTGAAGAAAAAATATTATATTTTAATGAGAAAATCATATTAAAGTTTCTCTCAAATGACTTATTTATATTAAAGGCCCAAAGCATTATGAAATTACCCTGGTTCCCCAACCTATATACAATAAGTTTATATACACATGATGAATATACCTATCTATTTTGATCATTATTGTATACGAGATTCATAGATAGGATCCGTAGCTGGTTCTGATTGTACCAAAGAGAGGTTAGTGAGGTTAATAGGGCAAGAGGGATGGGACAAGGTCACTGGTTTCCATGGTCAGACCATTACGGCCATTGTTGGAGTTCCTTTGTCACGTTGTAATTAAGATTTGGGTTAAGTAACTGTTACGCAAGAGCACTTGGCATAAAAATGTTTTAGAGGGACCAAAAATATAAATAAACAATTAAAAATGGAAAAAAAAAATACTAATAAGCAATTTAAAATAGGAAAATAACACAATCCCACTAATTTCAATTTAAGGTCGCTGGTCAATCTGTTGTTGTTCAATGGATTTGTCTCGAATTCAAGCTCATCCACGGTGGTCATGGAGAAAGAGGACAAACGAGTTGACGACGTTGTCGCCGGCGCCGCCAGCTCAGCCTTTTCTTGGTCCCATTGGGTAGAAAATCAAAGTGGAAGGGAAATAAAATTAAAGAACGAACGAGCTTGTGCTTCCAAGGAAGAGGACGATGAATAGTGAAGTCACTCAACATCTAGAATCTTTCAAGCGTTCAGCGTAGCTTCCAGAAAAACGTTGCGTACCTTTGTTCTACTTCCGCTCTCCCTCCCCAAAAATGATTGATGATGATGAATCGTGGCTCTAATTCTCAATCTTGATATGAAGCACAACGGTGGAGAGGAGGAAGAAAGGATGCCGTTGGCAACAATGGTGATGGAGGTAAGAGTCGTCGGCGACAAAAGTAACACTTCATTGGCCAATTTGCACCTTTATTGGTATTTTTTTCCTTTTTCAATTGTTCATTTGTATTTTTTTTGTCTTTTTTGTGCCAGGTGCTCTTTGCGTAACACTTCATTGGCCAATTTGCACCTTAACCCTTAAGATTTTGACAAGTAATCAATTTTTGAAGCAAAATTTATAGTGTTTGGATTTCAACGTAACAATTAATACTGGATTTTTAAAATACAATATATTCAAAATTGAGATTTTCTCTCCATTAATAATATGGATTTTAAAAGAAAAGAGAAATAGGAAAAATATCAACACTAAATTTGTGGGGCTTGATTTTAGGGAGTAATTGATGTTTGGAAGTTATGCATAAGATCATATGTTGTGATAGCACGGTAGTCAATCTAGCTAAAATCTAGGATCATAGCTAAAATCTAGGATCACTAATATCACTATCCAATGACTCGGTAAAACAAATTAAAATGCTAACAATACTAACAATTCATTAAATATAGCAAATTGGGAAAAAAGCCCATGATATATATTTAATGAATTGGTAGTATTGTTGAAGCAATAATCCCAACTTTTTCTCTACATGGTTCATGTCGCGATTTCCATGACGTTCTTGATTCCACAATAAGAAGGATTAAGTTATTTATTTTTAATTGTTTATTGTGTTGAGTGTGCTGATTTTTATTATATTATTGTAAACATGTGGTTAGCTATTTTTAGGAAGTAGTGGAGTCATTTTAATTTGTTTTACCGAGTCTCATTAGTTAGTGATATTAGTGATTATATTTAATGAATATAAAACATCAAATAAAAGAAAACTATATATATATATATATATATATATATATATATATATATATATATATATATATATATATATAAAATTAAAAATCACTTGATTATATTTAATGAATTGTTGGTATTTCTTGCGTAATAAAGAATCACTTGTTTTTCCTCCTTTCTCTTCATTAAATTTGAAGATAATTTTTATATCAGTGCATAGATCTCAAAAAGTTATGTGGAATCAACAAAATAATCGCTTGATTCGGACTCCCGAGCCCGAAGGTACGGCCTTCCAAAGTTTTAACTTTTTTTTTAATGATTTAGTCGACTAAATGAATTTTTTAGTCGACTAAATGGGTTTAGTCGACTAAAAAATTTGGTTTAGTCGACTAAATATCGGGGGCCTGGAAAAAAAATTCTTGCCCGCGATTTAGTCGACTAAACCAAATGTTTTAGTCGACTAAACAGGGGCAGATTGGGAAATAGGTTTCTGACAGGGGCATTTTGGGAAATAGGTTTCTAACAGGGGCATTTTGATAAATAGTTATTTAATAAGGGGCAAATTCAGAAATTAGCCCAAAAGACGCTTAGATTTTGACTGAGGTTAGTCAAAATCATACAGAAAATAATTTAGGGAATGAGATATAAGATGGACAAAAAAGTGGGAAAAAACATAACTTAAGTTGTTGAAATACAATAAACAAAATTATGAAAAGTGGTGAAACAGAATAACATTAGGATAGTTGATGCATTTAATTTTTTTTTTTTAAAAATAATTAATAATTATGATTGTAAGAATAAAAATATATAAATATTTGAAACGTGTTGGTTCTCGAAGTTTTAATGATAACAAGACTTAAATAATTAAAGATTTTATATTGAAAAAGGTTAAGTTTTTGATACAGTAAATATTCATTGTGTTAAGTGTGTATTACTCGAGTAACATCCATCTGATAAGGTTGTTAAGTGTTCACAAGATGCAATCTGTCTGTGGGGCTATCAGTAAAAAAATTACTAGAGTAAACCTTGGAGTTACCCAAGTAATGTCATTCTTCAAGCTTAGATTAGGAGTCGCTGCTCATGTTGCTCGAATAAGTAAAATTAGTTACTCAAGTAATATCGCTGCTAGACAATCATTTTTAACTTACACAATATCACTTAAGTAACAAAAATGTTACTCAAGTAATATTTAGATATTACTCAAGTAACAAAAATGTTACTCAAATAATATTTGAATGTTACTCAAGTAACAAAAATTGCTACTCGAGTAACCATGGTCCAGAGACTATTATTGTGAAAGCCTTCTTTATTACTCAAGTAACATTTCATGTTGCTCGAATAATATTATTTAAAGGATATTACTTTCAAACCTTACTCAAGTAACATATATATGCTTCGCAAGTAATCTCACTATAGACTATATTATTTTGAATACTTGGATATTACTCAAGTAACACTTTTGTTACTCAAATAATATTCTTTAGATCATCGGATTCATCTTCCTTAACATAATTTGCTATCTTAATTATACTGGGTCATTTCCTATTCCTATTTAATCTCGCTTAAACTCATTTATATCTTATCTAGTCATCTTTTTAAGTGATTTACAGTTGATTAACCTTGTTTAAATTGAGATTAGTCGAAAAGCATTCTTTGTGTCATAAACATTAAATGCAACTCAGAAAATAGAGCCTACAATCATAATGCAACCTCTGAGCAGACGAATACATTCCTTCAAGGCATACCAATTCAGGCAATTATTTTGAGTCAACTTCTGCACAAGTACATCGACGGCAAATGCATTTAATGTGTCAACGTTCGATTGTACCAACGAAATTCATCTGTGCCTAACGGAAGTTCGAAGAGACACAACGGCTATATTCAAAGCTTCACAACAACATTAATGGAAGATTGGTATAAAAGCTCATCACATTCAATTCCGCCAACTACCGAAACTCTACGCATTCATTTCAACTCAACTACAATTTACTGTTTCATTAATTTCACTTAATATCTTCGGATATTTTTCTGTACTTCAGTGATTATCTTTTATCTACTCGTGAGGACTTAAACAACACTTGTCTGATTTATTGTTTATCAGTCAAATCTCAAGGTTGTGGAACCTTGAGTGTGGGTGTACGATTACAATTTGTATGAGGGAGTGAGTCCTAGTGTGATAGGATCATCTTGAGTACCGTGTGTGTATTTGTAACCGTGATTAAGAGTTAGTGAAAAACTCAGAGTGTCTGGGGACTGGACGTAGGTCAAGGAGTTAAACCGAACCAGTATAAATTCTTTTTGTTCATTCTCTCTATCTCTGTTTACTGTTCGTTTTTATTTTAAGAAAATATTTTTGAAATCCCCTATTCATCCCCTCTCTAGGTGATATTCTCTATTCAAAACGATCGTACAACTGTCACAATTTTAAAAGGACAAATTCCAATAAAACTCAGCTAAAATAATAAAATTTAAATCTAGCAGTATATTTTTAACAAATTTCTATGAGATTCGATTTTTGAATGTTGTTAAAACATCATGATGCTAATTGTTGGATTTAATTGATATTTTTTTATTTTTTAGTTTATTTTTTTATTGATTTTATATTTTTTTTGTTTTTTTTTCCTTCAATTTCAAATTGTCGCAAATTATTACTTTTCATAATCAAATTAATGCAACTAAAAACATATATACCTTCAATTTCATTTTTTAACTATCAAAGAACATCATTAAAAAATATCTCTAATTAAGCCTCTTGCCTTGATTGAAAATTTATTAAAAGTGTAGGTATGAATTTTAATTTTAATATTTCAATTGGTTTTGATTGAAAATTTCTCCTTTTAAAATACTACTTGTATATTATTTTTAACAAAGTTAATTGTATATATATATTATTTTTTTATATTAAGCACATACATCATACTTTTGGAGACAATTTTGTTTTGACTTTTGAGAGATTATCAAGATACTAAATATGAGTGTCTAAAATTTTTAATTCTTCATTTTGTGAATGACTAACCCTCCTGATAGACTTAACCTGTTGGTAAATTTAAATATGATATTTAAGAGATTGTGAATTTCAAATTTATTTGGCCTTAGAAAAGCCGAATTTTGTAAATGGAGCCCACCGTTATACCGTAGGTGGGCATTCTCGAGGCGACAGCAACACAAGAGTTTTATTAACTTACGATTACAATTAAAATTTAGAGAAATTAAAAAATACAAGAGTAACAAAACACACATTTCTTTTTATATTAACAAGGAAATATTAGACAAAAGTTACAGAATCTTTTCTTCGAATCTTCCCGGTATAAACTAAAGGTCTCTCAAAGATATGAATATAATGCCACGGTCCAAATTCAAAGCGTGATTAGCCAAGAAATCCGCGATTAAACCAATATCATTCTCTTATAAAACTCATGCATGAGGATTTGAGTTTAATTTTGAAGTTAATAACACTTTTGTAGTGCAAATTACACTATAAAAGTGTCCCTATAATTAGGATCGAAGATAGTATTATATTTTAATGAGAGAATCACTATAAAGTTTCTCTCAAATGAGTTATATATATTAAAGTCCCAAAGCATTATGAAATTACTTTAATTTCCTCAACCAAAGGGAGTTTATATATACATGATGAATATACCTATTTATTTTTATCATTATTGTGTACGAGATTCATAGATAAGATCCGTAGCTGGATCCGTATATTATGGGAGTTCCTATAATAAGTTATATAATTCAAATTTTTGTAAGTGATTGTTCAGTGAACGTTCATGAAGCATTTTCATATAAGTTGAGATAAAATTCATCTCATATACTTATTTATATTGTATATCGTAAATTACGTTAGAAAAATAGGTTCTACCGCTAATTCAAACAGACACTAAATTGTCATCCAAAACTATGATTAGAGCACTAGTGACAATTTCAAATTATGACGAGTTACGTTATATGATTTTGGAGTTGTAGAAACAAGTTATAGTTTATATTTTGACATTTTATAGCTTCTAAAAGTTGTAAATCAAATTGACAAATTATTCTTTAAATCGTGTTTGAACATTGACAAGTATTTTTTTTTTTGTTTTTTTTCCCAATAACATTGACACGTAATAATTTGAATTTTAACCCATTAATTAATTGTGAACATCATTTAAATATTTAATTTAAAATCTGAATTATAATTCGTCATTAGAGCTCAATTAGTTATTGAGCATGACAACTTGTTAATATCAAAACAGTTGGTATTGAAAAAATACATTTAGCAAGTTGAGATAAAACTCATCTCAAATATGTATCTTCTATTTATAAATCATGTTAGAAAAACAGTTTCTACCGTTAATCCAAACACGTATCACGATATGTTGTCTAAGCTCTTATGGTCACTGGCCATTGGCACTGACAACCCTACTACCAATGACCAACGCTAGAGCTCTGACGTATTGGAGTTAGAGTTGGGAATCAGGGTCGGCCCTCCGTGGCCCGAGGTAAAAACATCTGTTTTTCAAAGCCCGGCCGAGAGCACGAGGTCGTGGCCGGCCCTCCAAGGCCCGTAAATTACTATTCTAAATTTTAATTAATTTTCCTATGTTTTTTTCAAGAAATATAATTAGTAAATTACATCACAAATCATCCAACAAGTAAGCACAGTCACTAATTCATAATCAAAAGTAAACTATGTTCACAAATAACTCACATAAAACATAAGAAACATACCACTAAGCGACATTAGTACAATGACTATTATTGTAACAAATAATTTAATCTGTTAAATATAAGAGTAATTTTATTTGCAACAAATAATAAACCAAATCATAAAATTAGAGTATAGTTATTATGTATTTGTAGTTAAATGGATAAATAACTCTATAACAAAGACAAAATATATATAAATTAATAAATTAAAAAATGAGAAAAAGAAAAAGCTACAGTGAAAATGCCCTGCAGGGCCGGCCCGTTTAAGCCCGAGGCCCTCCAGGGCTGGCCCTACAGGGCCAATTTCAAATATCTCGTCTATTTTTTAAACCCGGCCCTTGATGGGCCAGGGCCTAAACGGGTCAACCCGATGGGCTCGGCCCGATTTCCCGGCTCTAATTGGAGTGATGAACCTTTTTTTCTTTTTTTTAACAATATGTATTTTCACCCTTTCACGCATAAATTTATTTCTCATTTGATCCCTTGATCCTGTAGAGTAACTTCAGATAACTGAGGTTTTAATGCAAATAAGTATTTTGAGAGGGACTTTGATGTGATTTTTCCTATGTTAACTTTAACGGTTATTTTTAAAAAAAGGCTAAATTATACATAACCCTATATGAATTTTGGGTCAATTGTAGATAACATGCATGATATTTTAAAGTTTAAATTTAACCTCCCTAACCTTTCATATTTTTATTATAAACCCTTTGCCATTAACCTGTTATTATCTTTATAACGAAAATTGCCAAGTCAGACTTATCAAAGACATTTGGTTTCCTACATGTCATCCTATGTAACTTGCTATTTTTTTTCAAAATCTCTAAACTTTGACCAGTTGTAGAATAAACCCCCTAACATTTTTAAATATAAATGGAACCCCCTTAATGTTTTAATTTTTGATATCACATTGCTTACAAATTAAAATGTTAGGGGGTTTATTTACAATTGGTCAACGTTTCAGGGGTTTTGTGAAAAAATAGTAATTTGGTTTCCTACATGTCATCCTATGTAACTTGCTATTTTTTTTTCAAAATCTCTAAACTTTGACCAGTTAGAATAAACCCCTAACATTTTTAAATATAAATGGAACCCCTTAATGTTTTAATTTTTGATATCACATTGCTTACAAATTAAAATGTTAGGGTTTATTTACAATTGGTCAACGTTTCAGGGTTTTGTGAAAAATTAGTAATTTATATAGAATGTCATATAGAAAGCTACATGTCTTTGATTAGTCAAGGAGTTTTGTGATGTAGCAATTTTCTTTAAAAAGATAATAGCAAGTTAAGGGTTAGGGTTTATAATTAAAATATGAAAGGTTAATAGAAGTTAAATTGAAACTTTAAAATGTTAGAGAGTTATTTAGAGCTGGTTAAAGTTCAAGGGGTTTTGTAAAAAAATTAGTAACTTAAATAGGATGTCATGTAGGAAGCCACGTAGCTTTGATTAATTTGACATGACAATTTTTGTTAATTATAAAAATATGAAAGGTTAAGGAGGATAAATTTAAACTTTAAAATATTAAAAAAAGTATCGAACTAACGTAATGTTTAGGATTTTTATATAATTTAGCAACAAAAAAAAAAAAAAAAAAGACAAAAACAACCGAGCCAAACGCGGTCCCATTTCTCAAATCTATATCAACCTAAAATTTCTCCACGTCGCTCGTGTGCCGTTCCTGAAGCCAAAAACGTTGCCTCAGCCCCACCACCCATTCGCCGCGGCGCCGCCGCCTTACTTGTGCCGCTCTCTCTCGCTCCTTTGTTGTTTTGTTGTCCGATTACTCTCAGGTTTTGTTTGAGAAAATTTGGGTGCTCTGGTCATATACTTGACTAGCACCAGTCGTCTCCATATTGGCTTTTTCTGAGGTGAGTCCCTTTAGTTCATCTCTTCTTTGGGTAGAGCAATCATCGTCTTGCTTCTCTCTCTCTCTGTGTTTTCTTTGTCTCTGATGCCATTCTTCTCGACTTCTCCCTCCTCTGCTCACTTCGCGTTGCTGTCTTTTCTTTATACGAGTAGTGTAAAAGGATTAATCTTTGCTCTGCTGTTATTCTGTGTGTGTGTGATGTTTTGATACAGGCATTGTAGATGATTGCTTAGGGATTATTTTGTTGAACGTGTTGGGACGCATTTGAAGTTAAAAGGGTAATCGTTTTATTTTAGTATTGTTTGGCGTTTCCGAAAACGGCATTTTTAGGGTCCTTATAGAATTCTGGACAAACTAACTATTATTAGATCGATAGTCGTTATTTTTTTTCTTTCCTTTTCAGCTAGATTGTCTGTTTCTATATGAAATATCGATGAGTTAGCTCTTTTAAGGTTTGAGAATTGAGAATTTCATATCATGGAATTCACATCTGTATGCTCTGTTTTGTTGTATAATGTATTATGAACCCTGCAGGACTCTTTGTTATAAATTATAAACGAGGATGCAAGTCTGTGGCAGAGTTGCAATGATGGGTTTGGGGCAACAAATTGCATGGAACAAGGTGCTGAATTTTCCTGCTAATGGCTGTGACAGCTATGGATTTTCCCCTCAAGTAAAGATAAATAATGTGAAGGCATGTAGAGCATCTTATGTTGAAGGAAGTTTGGTCAGTGGGAGACCATCTACCCTCTCAGTCTCTGTGCCTGAGATAGGAGGTAATAATACTCGTTTATTGTAAAGATTTCATGTGATTTGCTAGCTAGTATATACTATTGAAGACCAAATAAATACTACCTCTTTTCCCTAATATGAGAACTAGTTGGAGGGTTCGATTTGGTCATAGATATAAGATGTTAATCCATTTTGTCCATCTAGCAAAAAAAAAAATCCAGCTTGCTCCCCCAATTTATAATTTTTCCCTTAAACTAATCTCTATTGATTGCACAAGTCAAGGGAGTTTGTAGCAAGGGGCAGTTTCAATGTGAATGACTTAACAGGGAGAGTTAGGGAAACTAAACCACATTTTAACAATTAACTAATTTAACTAATTTTCTTAATCCAAATTAGTGAAGTAGATCTTATATTAAAGACTTAAGGGAGTATCTAAGACTTATAAACTTGGATGTCATAATCGGTAGCTCCTTCTTTTCTTTTGTTCAGTGTTCAAGGTATTTTGGCGCAAAGGTTGACTTAAAAAGTCTATTGGTTCCAATTGTATTTTCAGGTGATCAAAGCAGCTTTTTGGATTATGGCTTGAGTGAAGCTGATCCTGAGGTTTATGCTATTGTTGGCAAGGAAAAGAACCGACAGTATAAAAGCCTCGAGCTTATTGCTTCAGAAAATTTTACATCAAGGGCAGTGATGGAAGCAGTTGGTTCATGCCTCACAAATAAGTACTCAGAAGGTTTACCTGGAAAAAGGTAAATTTTCTTCCTTTTTATTTTTCTGATGTGTAGAAAGGGTAGGAAGAGAGAGAAACAGGGAAATACGGAGAGAGAGATAGATAGACGAGAGACAGGATCACAGGAAGAGAGAAACAGAGAGGCTCAATTCTATTATTCCCAAAAACTGACTAAATAACCCCTTTTGGTATCTTTATTTAGAACATAGTTCCTAAACCCAATTAGCTAACTAACTAACCATCAACCCCCCTCAACTAGCTCTCTCATTTATTTATTACATAACATTTTCCCTCACTAAGTGGATGGATATTTAACAAAATGCTTCCTCCCTCTTTCACTAATTTTATTACATTGATTAGAGTCCTGTTTTGCATGTAAGGTACTATGGTGGAAATGAGTACATTGATGAGCTTGAAATACTATGCCAACAGAGAGCATTAGATGCGTTTCGCTTGGATGGGAACAAGTGGGGTGTAAACGTTCAGCCCCTATCTGGCTCTCCGGCCAATTTTGAGGTTTACACTGCAATTCTTAAGCCACATGATCGAATAATGGTAAACGATTTTTACTTATGTGATTTTTATTAATCCTCAATAGTGCTTGTCACCAGGCTGTGTTGATATAAAATAGTGATTTTGCAGGGTTTGGATTTGCCTCATGGGGGACATTTATCTCATGGATTCATGACTCCTAAAAGGCGTGTATCAGGCACATCAATCTATTTTGAATCTATGCCTTATCGGCTTGATGAAACGACAGTACTCATATTTTTGTTATTAAATTATACTCCCTCCAGTCCTAATTATAAGAGCACTTTTGTAGTACAAACTGCATTATAAAAGTGTTGCTATAATTAGGACCGGAGGTAGTAATTTATAACTAATTTATTGGATGACCACAAGAAGCTTATTAAGTTACTTTAAACTGTAAACAGGCCTCATTGATTACGACATGCTTATGAAAACTGCTGTTCTCTTCCGACCAAAACTCATCATTGCTGGTGCTAGTGCATATCCTAGAGATATTGACTATCCACGAATGAGAAAAGTGAGTCCTGGTCTGATGTATTTTCTAGAACACTTTGTTTGTGACTGAATATCTTCTGTGATTGTGATTTTTCTTTTCTTAGCAAAAAAGCTAATCATACATAATATGGATGGGAAGATTGCAGATGAAGTTGGGGCTTTTCTTATGATGGACATGGCTCATATTAGCGGACTTGTTGCTGCTGGTGTGCTTGCTGATCCCTTTGAATTCTGTGATATTGTCACAACCACAACCCACAAGGTTTTCCTCAAGACCTTTTGAATGTTGTGCATTATTTTTTGGTTCAAAAGAGAAAGGAGCAGGATTTGCTTTTATTTTTTAAACAACTAAAACATTTACTATACACATCTCTACGTTGGTGTTTGCACAACACCCATAGGCCATAACTTGGTATAATTAAATATTTTTCTCCAGTCTCTAAGAGGTCCAAGGGGTGGCATGATATTCTTCAAGAAAGATTCTGTGCATGGTGTTGATCTAGAGTCTGCCATTAATAATGCTGTTTTTCCAGGCCTACAAGTAAGACATTTTCTGCTTAGACCTCTCTTTGCTATTTTTGTTGGGAATATATTTTCTAGTATCTTTAGTGCCTATGAACTTTGAAAGCGGATGTAAATATCTCTAACTTCCTTATTTTGTATTAAAATTCTTTATTCAGGGTGGTCCTCATAACCACACAATTGGAGGACTAGCAGTTTGTTTGAAATATGCCCAGGCCCCTGAATTCAAGGTTTACCAAGACCAGGTGTTTCTCTTTCCGCTATTGATAAGTGTGTTCCTAGGCATATCAATGACAATTCACTCATCATTTCAATCTTGCAGGTGGTCTCTAACTGTAGAGCTCTAGCTAATCGATTAATTGAACATGGCTACAAATTGGTTTCGGGTGGAAGTGATAATCACCTGGTTCTTGTTGATCTCAGGCCATCTGTAAGCACATTGCTCTTTATATCAAATTTGAAAATAAAACCTCAGTATTTTTTTCAATTCCTCAGTTGTTCCAGCACCTTAGTATTTTATTGCTTTTAGCGTTGAAGTTTAAATGTTGCTCTAAAAATTCTCTTGCATTTCATATTAAGCAAGGTAAAAGTGAACGGACCAAAGATAAAAAAATGTCAATGGAAAAGATTATTAGTTCTTTGACAATTGGCAATGTAATCTAGTACAGTACTTATTATGTGACACACTGCAGTGGGCCAAAATTTACTTGTCCCTCCTTTTAATGAAAAGTGATTATTGATTGTATGATTCTATATGAATTTATTAACTTAACATTATCTGGTGTTTTGTCTATATAACATAGTGTTTATGAACTTAAAAGTTACTTCCTTTCATCTTATACCTTACATTAACCATCATCACATTCCCTAGGGTATTGATGGTGCTCGAGTGGAGAAAATTCTAGACGTGGCCTCAATAACTCTCAACAAAACTCAGTGCCTGGTGAGACTCATGCTACTTGTGTACCATATTTGTAGCCCTGTTTATCTGTTATTCCTCCTTTTCTTTCGTTAAAATATTTATCCCCCTGTTCTTACTTACGCTTGTGAAATGATGACAGGCGATAAAAGTGCCCTGGTTCCCGGAGGCATTCGGATTGGATCGCCGGCAATGACAACAAGAGGACTAGGAGAGAAAGAGTTTGTTCTAATCGCAGACTTCATTCATGAGGGTGTGCAAATAACACTTGAAGCAAAACATTCGGCCCCGGGAACAAAGCTCCAAGACTTTTTGCAGTTTGTGGCATCACCTGAATTTCCTTTGAAAGATAAAATTTCAAACCTTCGTGAAAAAGTCGAAGCTCTCACTACTCAGTATCCAATTCCTGGAGTCTAAGTGGTGTAGTAGTCGAAGGTTGAGGGGGTTAAGATGCTTAATTTAGGTAAGGAGAAGACTCAGGTACTTAGTTTTATATGCTTAATATAGTTTTGTCCAATCAAATCTAAACAAATGGATTTTAAAGTACTAATAGTATTAATAACGAGAGTTTGTCATAAAATAAATAATATTGATTTGATTGGAAACAAGAACCTTAAAGATATGAAGCTGAGTATACAAGTTTTCTCTTTAGGTTATACAATAAAGTATTTTCTTTGATCTTCCCCCCTGTTTTGGTCATTCAGGGTAAAATGTATCATTTAGTTCTAAAGATGTGTTTTATTTTGAACACTGTTAAATTTCACGTTGACTGTAATATGCAGAACTTACTGGGAAAGTTGGTCTCCAGGGTGGGACATTGGTAACTGGACCCTTGTGTCCAAGGTTCAAATGTTGGTGTCATGAAATACCATGCAATTTAAAGAACTTCACTTGGGAATGGATTTTCGCCAATTTTGATCCATAAAAACATAAATATAATTTTGGGTCTTGGAGGTAAAAGAAGTTTTATTTCAAAGAACTGCATCAAAAGTTTGATTAATAGTTTTTTTTTTTTTTGGCGCTGTGGGTTAGAAGTGGAGAAATGATTTGCCATGGGAGTTGTTATTCATTGGCAGTTTAATTGCATGAACTAGACCTTTGGATATTTGATGAAATTTGCAGTTTAATGAAGGCACTGGAATTTGTAAATTTACACAAGTTTTAATGCAGAAAATTGTTTCGAAGAGGTAAGAAACTTAATTTTTTATCCCGGGTAATTAAAAATTTTGAAATTATTGATGTTCATTTATCAGGGAAGATGAATATTTGTTTAAGCACTCTGTTTCCATCACAAACTCTGGCTGTGTATATGGTGTGTACACATCCAATAATGCTCGTTTAAAATAGTAATTGAAGCTTTCAAAATTAGTTTTTCAATTGTGATTTGTGGTATACGATGTAAGTATGTCAGAGAAGTTTTATCTCAATTTACATAAATAAACATTTTTAGAACCTCATAAGTGATCCTAGACACTAATATGCATGGTGGGATTAGTTAGCAAATTGTGTGCGTATGGTGGGGTCTGTAGTTGAGACATTCAACCAGTCAAGTAAACTTAATCTTGGGAAAAATTGTGTTTAGGTCCCAAGAAGAAGAAAAAACAAAAAAACTCTGAAATTTTTTAAATTGCATTTAAGTCCTAGGGAACCTTTTTGCAATAAATTCCAATTGTCGACGTGTCAATGAACGCTCGTAGACTTGTTAGTGGACGCTCCTAGATTTGTTAGTAGACGCCCCTGGACTTGTCAGTAGACAGCACCTGGATTTGTCAATGGACTGCATCAAGACTTGTCAGTGAGCACCTTTGGACTTCTCAGCGGAATTGAAATTTATTGCAAAAAAAAAAAAAAAAATTCACAAACTTAAATGCAATTGAGATTTCTATGGACCATTTTTTTCCTTTTTCCAATTGCTTGAGACCTAAATGCAATTTCCCTTAATCCTATTTAGGGTACTAGACATGCTTGTTTAGGATCACGTTTGGAGTCTCTAAAAGTATTTATTTACATAAATTGAGAAAAAACTCCTCTTATACTTACCTAGTATACTGTAAATCATAATTAAGAAACTTTTGAAAGCTCCAATCGCTATTTCAAACAAGGTAAAAAAAATTGCATTTAGGTGTTTAACTCCTTTATTGGGTCATACACATTGTATCGATATTGAGGGTGTGCATGGTAGCGCTCCCAAATTTTTTTTAAAAAAATTATGTTCTCAAGAATAAAAATGGATAGGAATAATGTTTGGTAAATTCAGTTTTTTTTTTTATTCCCAGGATGAACCGGTTTATTTTTTGTGCTGGAGAATAAAAAAAAGAAGCAAAAAAATTCTGCTTCTCTATTCCAGGGCACAAAATCAGAATCATTTTTCTCTCAACAATCTCGCTCAATCTCAAAACTCGACCTTCTCCTTCTTCTTCCT
This sequence comes from Acacia pycnantha, assembly GCA_025563575.1. Lineage (NCBI taxonomy): Eukaryota > Viridiplantae > Streptophyta > Magnoliopsida > Fabales > Fabaceae > Acacia > Acacia pycnantha. Next base: position 34,332 of record JAMWYP010000150.1, on the reverse strand, counting down.
TCTTCGTCAGCAACCTTTGCTTCATCTCCACCATAAATCCTTGTCGCCGGTGGGTGAGTCTCCTCCACCCTTCGCCACAACGCAATAACAGAGACATGAGAAAGGGACGCGATAATAGAGAAGAGACAGCAATGCGAGGGTGGACGATATATTATAGAGCGCCGCAAAACTCTCTCCCTCCACTTGAGTTCACCTCCGTTGCTGGCGATCTTTGCTCTTAACTCCATCATTGTTGGCGACGTGAGGAAGGGATCAGATCTATGACTTGGAGAAAGACCCGAGACCTGAAAGATATAGAACAGCGCCGCTGAGACTGAAACACACAGGCATCCACCTTTGCTTCAACGTTCGCAGTCAACACTCCTTCATCCTTACCTCTGTTATTCTGTCACTGTCACCCTATTTCCACTATAGTCGACAGTCCCATTTTCTTCAAATTCCAGATTCGGTTTTCTTTCAATTTCTATAAAATTCAAGTGTTTTGAAGGAGCTATGATTATTGTAAAGTTTATGTGTGGCTGATTCTTTTGCTTCTTGGTGATGAGATTTGTTCTTGTGCTCAATGGACTACATAGGGGAGTTTTTCTATCATTTCATTAGTCTATAATTATATATTTAGATTGCCTAGTTTAGGAATTATTGTATACAATTTTGGAACTGAGGTTGATGTTAATTGTCTTTGTTGATTTGATTTTTGAAGTTGAAATTAGATTTCGTAGTGTGAAAAATAAAAGTGTTAACAAACGTAATTATGATTCTCTGAGAGTAAAATAAAAAAAAAAAAAAAAAAAAACTGTTTCATCTTAAAAACAATGCTGGGGAACAGAATGGTTGCCATGCACATCCTGAGTTTTGGGCGATGAGTACCAAAATGTGAACAGTTCATATCTAACTCCTTCAACTTTTTTTTAAAAAAAAATATTTTAATGTGTAAAATCTAAAATAAAAATTTCTTATTAATTGTCATATTTTCAAACCAAGTGTTGTGTCTGCTTACCTAGCCTGGAATATTCATGTTATATTTGTTTGTTTTTTCACTAAAACTTTTATTTATTAGACTTAATTTAAAATATTAAAAGTCTAAAAGAAACTCTCACGATTATATTTGATCCTCGCCCTAATCTTTGCCCTTCCCATGACAACATCTAAAGCCAAAGAGAAAAAACTATGAATATCCAAAGTCGAAAATGGGTCAAGCCCATCTGGGGTGGCGTTTAGGCCCTGAATTTATAAGAGCCAGACTTAAGATTTTTGTCTTAAAAGTGAAAGCGGACTTAAAAGAGTTAGCCCTCTATTTTAGGCTCGTATATATATTTTTTAAATATTTATATGATAATAATATTATTGATTTTTTATACTTTGTTAATAATATTGCAAATATTTAGTTGTTAATATCTTTTTTAAAATTAAGTTTCATAAGAACATCTTATATTAAGAATCCTAAAAATTAAAAACTTATATAAGATATTTTTTATTTCATAAATATTCTTACTAATTTTAAATTTTTAAACTTATTTTCTAATGATTGTTTTTTTTTTTACTTCTTGTTTTATTTATTTTGTTGACTACTTACACTTTTCAAGACATTTATAAGAAGTATTTTAATTTTGTTAAGTCTTTCCATTAGTTATTTATAATTCTGGTATGTAGACAATAGTTTACCTTTAAATTTAATTATAACTCGGTGACTGTATTTGTTTGTTGCATATTACGTGTTGTTTAAACTTTAATGTTGACAATATTTATTTGTTAAATTATAAATTTAATTGTTGTAATTTAATTATTATATTTCTTTGAAAAAAACAAGAAAAATAATTAAAATTTAAAAAAATGACTTCATGTTCGTAGGGCCAGCCCCAACCCATACGCTACGCAGGTCTTGGAAAATAGTTGTTTTTCTTACATTGGGCCTAAAAGGGCCAACCAGACCCTTCAAGGCTAGTCCTATAGGGCCGAGCCGACCTTGTTTCCAACTCTACGAATATCTATGCATCCAAAAATAGAAGATTCATCTATATTAATAAACCCTACTAAAGAGCATTGGAAACCTTAGTTTTCATTGGCATTCATTTACTCACGAAACATCAGCAAAGACTAATCTTCATTGGAATACTAGAGAGCTACGGACAAACTTTTTCCTATCGGACAGCCCATAGAACATTAACAAAGATTAATGAGATAAGGGTCTTATTTGCCCCGAAAGTTTTTGCTCATGAGCACTCAACACCTAGAAGTTCTTTTTGGAGCAAAATTGCCCTGGAAGTTTAAAAACGTAGGAATCTTGCCCTTCCGTTAATCTTGACCGTTAAATTGTTACTCCAATTTGTAAACTTTCAGGACAAAATTGCTCCTAAAAAAAACTTCTAGGGCAAAATTGCTCCATTTTGTTAACTTTCAGGACAATTTTGCTCCAAAAAAAACTTCTGGGTGCTAAATGCTCATGAGCGAAAACTTTGGAAGCAAATAAGACCCTTATCCCAAGATTAATCACAAATATTTTGAAAATTGACCCAAAAAAAATCCGTAATCAACATATACATCTGAGATGTACTCAACACCCTGCCCACTGTTTACCCTCAGCTAACCGCATGAAAGGACGATTTAACCACAGGGACGCACAATCCAAAACCAGCATAGAAAAGATATAAAGGGATAAATTTTATACTTTAAAATTCCCATGGACAGGATTACTTGACTAACCCAAGTGATGAAAAAGTGCATATCAGATAGGTGTGAATGGAATATGTCAATGTGATTGAATCATTTTGATGGGAATCAAACATCTGTGGGATGAAAAACAAGTTTAGAAAGGGTTGGGTCGATCACAGATTTCCATTGACATACCTAACATATTGTTCAGTCAACTCCTAAAGCTAGAAGAGAAACAAAAAAACATTCTAACAGCATGTATGATGGGATTCTAGCATTTCCTAGAATGAGGCTCGTCATATGGACCTTGCCCATAAAGTTCTAGCTGAAATTTAATAGCGAAAGCATAATATATTTCTCATTCCAATGGTCTGTGTACTGTTTATATTCCATTGACTGTAACAGAGCACACAGATGTAGATGTTAAACACTCACAACATTTTAGAAATATGCAAAGTAAGGAGTTACAGAACCAAAAAAACGTAAGAAATCGATGCTCTTTGCCACTCATAGAAGAACCACGAGATTTGGTTCCCGGGTGAATCACCTCAACACAACACTTGTAGTCCATGTCCAGAGTAGCTAATTGCCTTTACTGGCAATGTGTAATTAAATGGGTTCGAATCATTTTGCAAAGAACGCACATGGGGAGCAATTGTATTAAAAAAAATTCCAGCTAATTCAGACAGAGTGAACAGTCAAAATCTTGTCGAAGTATACAATACAAAAGAATTGGACGGTTATGAAAATGCAAAATTAAAATACCCGCCTTCTCAGTCATCACTCCAACACGAGAACATGAAAGGACAACAAAGCTACATTGAATAGGCTCCAAGCTGCAATTCTTCCTCAGGATACATGCCATATTCTCACATTTTTAGAAGCATTTCCTATGCACAATTGACGGTCCAGATTCGTCATACTCTGCCTTTGCAATCCACATCTGCTCTCAATAGACAATACAACATCTCATCAGAGATCAAATGGAAACCCTTAAAAACAACATTTGAAGAAACAGGGAAGGACAGAATAGCACAAACCTGCTGGAAGGTGCTCAGAGATGCCAAAATGGAACCACCAATCCAGACACTGTACTTTCTCTCAGGTGGTGCAACCACCTTGATCTTCATGCTACTTGGGGCTAATGCAGATATTTCTTTGTTCATTCTATCAGCAATGCCTGGGAACATAGTTGAACCTCCTGAGAGGACAATGTTACCATATAAGTCTTTCCTAATATCGACATCACACTTCATAATGGAGTTGTATGTTGTCTCGTGAATGCCAGCTGCTTCCATTCCAATCAAAGATGGTTGGTACAAAACCTCTGGACATCTGAAACGTTCAGCACCAATAGTGATGACCTGGCCATCAGGCAACTCATAGCTCTTCTCCACTGCAGAGCTGGTCTTGGATGTCTCTAGCTCTTGCTCATAATCAAGGGCAATGTAAGCTAGCTTTTCCTTCACATCTCTAACAATTTCCCGCTCTGCTGAGGTGGTAAAAGAATACCCACGTTCAGTCAGAATTTTCATCATGTATTCAGTGAGGTCACGACCAGCCAGGTCAAGACGAAGGATGGCATGAGGGAGAGCATAACCCTCATAGATAGGAACTGTGTGGCTGACACCATCACCAGAGTCCAACACAATACCTGCAAAGGGAAAGAAATTAAGTCATCCTAAGATAGAAAATTGACAAATTTGACAAAAGCCCATTATATGATTGCGAGCCAACGAAGGTAAAACTCTTCATTATTTCATATGGCCCCAAATGACTACAGGAATATTATCCTTGTTCAAATGGCAAGCTAGGAGCAATCAAGCAGAATATAACCATAATGTTATAATATATTCTTTCAAGATACTTAAGGAGTTTGTCACAAGTCAATTTCTTAAAACTCCTTAGATAAATTTTATTTTTTTTTCCTAAAAAGGAAAGCCTCAAAGCAAGTCCAGCAGCTTACCAGTTGTACGACCACTAGCATACAGTGAAAGAACAGCTTGAATGGCAACATACATAGCAGGGGTGTTAAAAGTCTCAAACATAATTTGAGTCATCTTCTCACGATTAGCCTTGGGATTAAGTGGAGCCTCAGTTAAGAGAACTGGGTGTTCTTCTGGGGCAACACGAAGCTCATTATAGAAGGTATGATGCCAGATCTTTTCCATATCATCCCAGTTGCTAACAATTCCATGCTCAATTGGGTACTTGAGAGTCAGAATACCCCTCTTAGATTGTGCCTCATCACCAACATATGCATCCTTTTGGCCCATGCCAACCATCACACCAGTGTGACGAGGACGACCTACAATGCTGGGAAACACAGCACGTGGTGCATCATCTCCAGCAAATCCAGCCTGAACATTGCAATGGGTTATTTTAGACTTACTGAAGCACAGAGCAAGGCATCTAAAGAAAGTAGGTTTAACTTGGTGCATTTAAAAAGGAATGATGATAAAAGAAGAACTATTTCATACCTTCACCATTCCTGTCCCATTATCACAGACAAGGGGTTGAATATCCTCAGCATCTGCCATCTTCTGCTACCTGATAAATAAACAACTAGTAAGATGCGTGTCATTTCTATAGGCGCAAAACCTCTTAAACTAGATGTTGACATTAAGCTAGAAAGATCTCAGATTATGAAACAACACCAAGTCTGTGATTAAAATATCACAAAATAACCATAAACGCAGCCTTATTTAGTTTTATAACACAAAAATAAAATAGATGCTTCCGAGTATCAAATGACCACTGCCCAAGACTCTGAAGAAGCGATACAGCCAATAATGTACGTGCATCACACGAAATAAATATAGGCAGTATATTATATCCCATACGAATTCCCCAGCTGTTCTTTTTCAAATTTTTAATCGTCATCCTCATCATCAAGAGGATTACAAACACCGTTGGCAAAAGAGAAACAAGAATTCGGCTAGACACCATGAAGTCAGCCTTAGTACTGCTTAGTTAGATGGGGTGCATTGAGAACGTTTCAAAGGGAAAATGTACATATAGCTTCAGACCGACACCAGCACCAAAGGTTGTAAATCAAATCACTTTTCGCTTCCATCGAACAAGATTTTCTGGCAACCCATAATCATAATAGATAGAAATCTACGACATACAAAGAAAGCGATAAACTATGCGACCAATCAAACGGATTCAAAGTTCAGAAAGTCAACCACACACCTCGCGAACAAAGCCTGGATCGTTCAATTCAAAACAACCAAAACACATGCACACACCAAATAATTCAAATTACGCACAGAAATCCACCCACCATTCAACACAAACATCAGACCACACGAAAATAGATCATTATAAAAATAAATGAACGCGGCACACATCATCTAAATCACAATGCAGGTAAAAATCCACTCGACATCAAAAGCATCCTTGATAAAATGCTGAATAGAAATGCAAGGGACAGATCTAAGAGGCAATGAAGCGGATCGAAATAATAGCGCAAGAGAATCGAAGCAAGAGAAGAAACAGACCTTAAGGATTGCCGAAGAGGGAAGAGAGAATGAGAAGGCGACCGAAGAGGGAAGAGAGGAATGAGAAGGGGAGGGAGCAAGGAAATGGAAAATTGGGAATGTATACAGATAGATGTATGAAAGACGAGAAGTAACGGTGACCGTTGGATGAGATGTGAATGTGAGATTTTGAAAATGGTAAAACGGAAGAGGGGCGAACGGGTCTATTGGGATGCCATCTTCTGTCTCTGAGTGCATTCCGCTGCCCCAAACTCTTTTTCTCCTCACCTTCCCCTCCGGTTTTCCGGTCATCTTCCTTCCTTCAAAGTGCTTTCACGTTTTTCCCCTTCCTCTAAATTGGTTCTTTTTTATCTTGCTTCTATTTTTGGAAAATTTAATGATGTGGTCCTCATAATTTTTCACCCAACAAAACTTAGTCCCTAAATTTTGACTTAGTATAAATTAAACCTTCTACTTTTGACTTAATTATAATTTAATTTCTAAATTTTGACTCATGTAATTCAATCTATATAATTTTCATTTTTTAAAACGTTGCTACATTTTAAAAAAAAAATCATTAAACCCATCTACAACTAAGTCTAAACTATAAGAATTAAATTGCACCGAGTTAAAAAGTAAGGATTGAGTTACAACCGAGTTAGAACTATATGAACCAAAAAAATTAATTGTCCCAAAAGGGAAATTAGGTAATTTTTTTAGTTATACTTTTTTAACGAGTTTTAATTCTGGTTCCCATATTTTTAAATGAGTTTTGTTTTTAATCCTACAAATTTTAGTGTTTGTCCCTATACTTTTAGCAAATTTTACTTTTGGTTAGAGTCGGAAATCGCCAAGCCCCATCGTGCCACTGTTTAAACCTCGCCCTACAGGCTTGGGTTTGAAAAATATGCTGTAAATTTGAAATTGGCTCTGTAAAGCCGGCCCGTTAGGCTCGTTTAATTGTAGCTTTTAAAAAAAATTAATTACCTAAACTTCCACTTAATGAATGTGTTTATTCGTAATTACTTAGATTTTTTTAGTTTAAACTATAACATTTTTTATGTTTATTATTATTTTGTATTAAAACACATAATTAGTTATTATAAATTTTAAAGAACGGATGTTTTCATATTAAATAAACACATACTTTGGTATTACACTATTATATAAGTAATAAATTATAAATATATTTTGTGTAAAATAAGTATAATTATTTTTATCACAATAAAATCATGCATGAATCAAGGAATCTGCACACACACAAAATTACGAGAGGGAAAGGCATTTTGTTGTGGGCATACATAAAAATTCATTTTTTGATATTTTTTGAAAAAAAGGAAAACCATATTCTTTGTGTTTATTTGTTTTTTAGTATGAATTAATGAATGTGTTTATTTGTTGAATGATTTATATTATTTAGATATTAATGTTGATAACATTTATTTGATAGATTAGAACTTTAATGGTTGCAATTTACTAATTATATTTCTTTGAAAAAAATCGAAGGAAAATAGTTAAAATTTGGATTGGTAATTTTCATGTCTTGTAGGACCTACTCGGCCCCGGCCCCTGTACTATCTGGCCGCTTTGAAAACATATGTTTTCCTTATCTCAAGCCTTGTAGGACCTGGCAGATAGGCCATGACTGTCTGCCTAGCCACCCGATTCCCAGCTCTACTTTTAGTCCTTATATTTAACTTTGTTAATGTGGATAAACTCAAATTAAATTTTTATTAAACTATTGGGACTAATATTTTAGACAAAAGAAACTATATAGATGAAAAACCACGATTTGAACTTACGAAGATTAAAACCAAAATTTAATCAAATTATAAGAATTAACAATAGTATTAACATGATAAAATTGTAAGGACTAAAGTTATTTCTTCAAACTTAGAGACTAATGTTTAAATAACAAAAATTATAAAAATTGAGTTATACTGAGTTAAGCTTTAGAGATTAAGTTTCAATTTAGTCAAAAATATAGAAACTGAATTACATCAAGTTAGAGTTTAAAGGTAAAATTACAAAAGAGTCAAAATAATAGCATCAATTAATTAATTTTTCCTTTCTTTAATGGAATTAGTTTCTTAATTCTCAAGTATTTTTCTTAGCGCCAATATGTGAGTGTGTCTATATATTAACTTTATTAGTTTAAAGAAAAATGATAAACATAAATATTTAAATTTAACTTTATTAACTTCTCAAACAAAAGCAACTGGCTCTTAAGTTTAGGACATGAAGGAGTAGTTTATTTTATTTGAAATTAATTGTTTTTTAAACCAAAAAAAGCACTTAGTGGGAATGGATATTTTATTATAGGAAAAGAAATGATAGATTATCCCCCAAAAACCGAAATGGTAGATTCCAATACAAGTTAGGTTCGTTTCATTCTTGGGCTTATCATTCCATATCCATGGACCATTTATCAAGTTGGAGCAGTCACTAGTCACTAATAGTTGGTTTGGAATAGTGATTGGAATATTTAAAAATAACTTTTCAATTGTAATTTATTATACGAGGTAAGTATATAAGATGAGTTTTGACTCAATTTACGTGTATAAACACCTTTGAGACCCCCAAAAGTGATCCCAACAATACTTAAGACAACAGATATATACCCACCATACTCCCCTTTAAGCATAAGCAGTTGTCCATCATCAAATTAGCAACAATTTGAAGTGCAAAATTACACATGAAGTTTTCAAAATAGTACAAAAATACCTCGGCTAATAACGTAGATCATTTAACAATTTTGTCAACCAAGAAAATGGTGCAAAATCACACATGAAATTTCCAACAGCCTATGATATTTTTTTTTACCATTTTGAAAATTTTGTGTGCATTTTAAATTTTTACCCATTTTCTTGATTTATATATTTTCTTAACAGTCAATGTTAGTTGACTTAACCACTGTTACGCACATATTCTATCTCTACGCATCTTTAATTGCATATACCGCACACACGAGCACACACCCCACGCCCTTTGGCTAACAACATATCCAAGATCCTCGAACTTACGTGACTTTGATCCCTCTTCGTGGCAAACGAGGCCCTAGGGAATCGTCCCAGGTCAAGTCCCAATCAACATCAACATCCCAGCTCCTCGGTGGCTGTGGATAACTTTTGTAATACACTGTATAAACAAGCGCCGACCGGGGACTCGATAAATTTCGATTCCTACGACCAAAGATGGTCAATACCGTAAGGCAATGATGCCTTTGCACTAAGCAGCTCAAAATCCACAAAGAAGAAAATCAAGAATCGAGAATGCCTACACTGGTTTTCAGAATTTCCATGGATCCACATGACGAGAAGATAGTAGCAATGATTGTCATCTCTTCCTTGGAAACCTCAAGTTATTATCCTCTTCCGAGGAACCCATGATCCTCCCTCCTTTCTCCTTGAGAACCCGGACGTGTTCATCTTTTAATTCTTCACGGGTCTACCTGACGAGAAGATAGTAGGCGTGATTGTCATCCTCTTTCCTTGGAAACCCAAAGTATAAAACATTTTCCCTGGGAACCCATGATCCTCCCTCCTTTCTCCGTGGGAACTCCGTATTTGAGCCATCTTTTCTCCTTTGGGGAACCCAAATTCAATCGGAATGAAGGATTAGATGCCCTATTCTCATGGGTTTTCTTTTCCGTTTCTCTCATGAATTGGACATGATGAGAAAATAGTAGGCAGGATTCTCATCCTCCCTCCTCAAGGATCGTCATCCTCTCTCCTAAAAACCCAGACTTTTCAATTGGGTATAAATCTAGATGCCCTATTCTCATTGGGTTTTCTTTTTCTCTGCTTTTTCATGAATTCACATGATGAGAAAATAGTAGGCGTGATTCTCATCCTCCCCTCCTCAAGGATTGTCATCCTCTCTCCTAGAAACCCTGACTTTTCAATCCTCGGTATAAATCTAGATGCCCTATTCTTATGGGCTTTCTTTCTGCTTCTTCAAGAATTCACATGACGAGAAGATAGTAGGCACTTCCCATCCTCCCTCCTCAAGGATCATCATCCTCTCTCTCTAGAAACCCACTTTTCACCTCGGTATAAATTTAGACGATGGTAATTGAGCAATGTGGAATAAAGGATCCTCACTCTCTCTTCGGAACCTAAATTTGAGCAAGGATTCTCATCCTCTCTTGTCTTGAGAACCCGTATTTCAGCCATCTTTTTCTCCTTTTCAACCCAACCCACTCGGGTATCTATGTATGCCGTAACGATAAAGGTTACGCTTCTTCGTATTTACACACGTGGACCTAAACGAAATCTCAAAAAGGTTTCGTGACAGGGGACCCAAACGAAAATCTCAAAAAGGTTTCATAAAGGGACCTGATCAAATCTCAAAAAGGTTTCATAAAGGGACCAAATGAAATCTCCAAAAGGTTTCCTCAGGGACCCAAGCTGGGAACTCCTAAAAGGTTTTACAATGAGGGACTAAATGAAACTTCAGAAATCATGGAGTCGCACCGAGCAATTCAATTGCATAGTACTTCTTGGCTTCTGGGTTGAGCAAACCCATGACAATTTAAAGTGTTTTAAGCTATATCAATTCAAAGAATTCGATGCTCGTAATGACGAGGCATATCGAGAATATGGACAAGCGCCATACTCTCCACTTCCAGCGATTGGAGAAACTACCTAAAGGAAGAGATTCCGTGAACACCAAGAACCATCGAATGATAAGACTTGGCAAGAAGACCAAGAGGTTGACAGCTCCCCTCATGCCGAAAAGTTCCCGAACCAGAGGACGCCCTCTTCCACCAGGAGTCAAGAAAGGAGAGTCCGCCCGCAGATCGGGGCCACCCCCCGCCTCCTACCAATTTTCGGACCGACAGACCACCACGGCCTCCACGCCACAAAATGTATGTCATGAATGCCGACAACAAATTCTTCTCCGACGAGATCCTCAACGCTGCTTCTGGAGAAACTAAACCTACCGAAGTTTAACAAGTATGACGGCTCTCGTGACCCAACGACTCACCGGAAGATTTTGAGATGATCATGCTGTGCAGAGGCCTGAGAACCCATTATGACCCGGATCTTGCCACAACTCTCAAAGGGCCGCCTTTAAATGGCTCCACACTTATAGGCTGGCCGGTCCACAAGTTTGATTTACCTGGCCGAGGCTTTCGAGCTCCACCCGCGACTAGTGCTGGGCACTCAAGTCTCAATATACCCTATCCAAAATCCATAATGCCCGACGAATTACTCCAAAGTTATTTGGATCGCTTTAACCATGCAGCTTGGCTGTACAAGGTTTAAAAGAGGAGGTTCATATGTACATCTTTGGCCGATGGATGTGGAGTACCACCCGCCTAGTCAATCGCTCTTCAAGGCGCCTACTAAAGGTATCAATGATTTCATGACTCTATTTCGAAGAAATACCTCGAGGTTGGGCAAATGCGACAAGCAAATGCTAGGAAAGATCTCTGGACAGAACACCCCGCCAAGGGATAGTAGCCTCCGAGGTCCGCCGCAAGACCGCCCGAGGCCGAGGTCCGGACAACAAGCCCTCTAGTGCAAGAAGATATGACCACGTGCCGCCTGGCCATCGTGATGGTCTCCCCACCAATGAACCTCGGTCAACCGCCGAGTCAAAAGGATATTTATAGACTCGGTGGAGCCCTGGGCCAGATATCATCATTGGGACGCCTTCAAAAGGATGAATTCTCGATCAGAAGACACACGCCATGCAAAACCACCGACCTCCAGGTCACCCTTGAACGAATGGGTGATTTAAACCGAAGAGTTAGATTTATCAGAAAGCCGATTTCCCATCCCCTTACAACATCATACCGGGGAAGACCAAATCTTCCTACAAAATGATGTTGATATCTACCAAGCATCGAAGATAAAAAGATAGGCAACGCCAACCGAGTCGCTACCATCAAGGGTGACTGTAAAGAATCCCGACAATGTTATGTCGAGACGATTAACACAAAGGCAACAACGCCTCAATCCCCACTTTTGGAACCACAAGTCCGAAGCTGGAACCAAGGGCACGAAAAGACCCAAGAGCTTATATGGTCGGGGGGACTTACGAGAAGAAAGGGGAAGCCTGACAAAAAAGGAGAAGTAGAAAATCTCATAATATTTGGAACAACCCTGACCATAGTACAAAAATAGGCCTATGGCATTGACCTCCGATTTGCTATCGAGGATGGAAGAATTCTTGGCTCAATCGAGACGTTGTGGCATGGAGCTCTAATTGGTAAGTTCATCCAATTGATCCCACATTTCTGTTGTCACAGACAGTTATTCTGGCCTGGTCAACTTATTGAATTAAAGAAAACCTAAAATGGGGCCTTAAATTTTCTAACCCTAGCCCTTCTTAAGCAAAGTGTTACGAGATATTGGAGGTCCACATAGGTAATGTACAATATACCACATGGCTTTCCAACGTGGTAATGGTTTTGAAACCATGGCAAGTCGAGAGGTGCACAACATACGGTGATAACAAAGCGTGCCCAAAAGACGCCATCCTATGCCAAACATCGACCAACTTGTAGATAATTCGAAGAATCAATTGCTATCATTTATGGACGCCTATTCCTGGTACAACCAGATCGCCATGCACCCCGATGACCAAGAAGCCACCTCCTTCATCACAACAGAAGGAAATTACCGCTATAACGCAATGTCACTTTCTATTCAAAACGCAGGGGCTAATGTATCAAAGAATGATGAATAAGGTTTTTGAGGATCGAGCGGCCACAACATTGAGGTCTACGTTGACCATACATGATCGTAAATTGGCACGATCCCAATAACCATATCCGAGACCCAGAGCAAACATTCAATAAACTAAGGGCGCATCAACCAAGCAACCCTAAGAAATGCGGCTTGGAGTACCGGCTGGAAAATTTCTGTTTCCTACCACTAGCCGAGGAATTGAAGTTAACCCTGACAAGCCTAAGGTCAGTAGAGGACATGCAATCCCCCGAAAAAAGAAGAGGAGAGGATGAGCTAAAGAAGTCGATATATTGAATGGTGGCAAGGTCCCTGCCCAAGTCGCACAAACGCCTTACCCTTCTTCAAATGTTAGTTCAGAAAAGCAGACATCACCAACCTGTGCCATCATTAAATTCTTATTTGAGAAAATCAAGCAATAACAGGCAATCAGAAAGGGCGTGGTGAAGCCACAACCCAAAGAAACCCTCTTATAGATATTATGGACAACGGAGGACCAGCAAGAAGAGACAAGACCGACAAAACAAAAGAATGGTCAAGAACCCATATATTTCGGCTTTGTTAAAGCATTCCAAATTTTTTATTCATTCCCAAAAAGTCGAAAGGTTGGATCTTCGCGCATAATAATGACGGGGCTAAGACTACCCCTTATTTTCTCTCTCAAGATAAACTTCTGCCGACATATGGACAACCAATCCCCAGCCCTATTGATGACTTTCATGTGACTAATTAGTTGGGCGATCGAGATTGTCCAGTTCCTCATCGCATACGAAAGCACGACATACCATTAAGTCACAAGCTTTAGCCGACTCTCTCCGGAGCTAACCCCAACCAAGAGTGATCTCGACAACATCGATCTCTCGGAAGGTTTCGCCGACGGCTCATCGAACTCAAGGGAAGTGGTTCCAGGATAATCATAGAAAGCCAGTAGGAGTTAAGATTGAATATTCTTTGATTTTCACTGAATTTCCCCACATCAAACAATCTTAGCGGACGTAGGCGCCTTAGCCGACTCAACAAAGCCAAGGATCTCGGAGCCCAAAGAGTCTCAAGTTAATACCGAATGCAACTCGTCGCCGCCTGGGTACTTGAAGAATATCAAGCTAAAGGTCCTCTCATGGCCAAATACCTCAGCAGAAAGACAAGGAAATCACTCAGGAGGAGTTTGATGAGGTAACTGTAACGCATATCCCAAAGGGAAAATATAAGATTTGCTTCTCTAAGCTTGCTAGCACCAAGGGCACCGCCAACCACAAAGACTCCAAACGATGATGTTTTTAAATGCTAGAATCGTCATGCATCACTCCCTAAAGTCGACATCCAAGATCATGTGACCTCTTACCTAAAGTCGCGACCGATCTTGTGGAAGGCCGGGATGACGTTTCCTTCTTTTCGCCGAGATAATCCACAATGTTAAAGTCTAATTAATCTTCTAAGAATGCTTGCAACAGATCTATCGATCTTGCTGCATGAGATTTGCCATAAGCCACCAAGTTTCAATTACAAGTTTTTATTCCAGATGGCATGTGTAATACCCTGATAAATTAAATAGCTATTTTTTTAAAAAAAGGTGAATATGTAGGTCTCAAAGATATGTTAAATTATCTTATTTTCTAAAGGAAATTCAAGGAAAATTATGTAAAGCTCAAAATTAGAGGTAAATGGCTAAGAATTAGCATAAATATATTTGTTAGTTAATTGGAAATTTTCAAGAAAAATTGATGAGATTAAGTAATTTTAAGCCTAAATACAAGAATGGACCAATAGGAAAATTTTGTAAAAAAAAAATTATATAAAAAAATTATTAAATAATTATTTTATATATTATTAAATAATTAATTAATTAATTAAAACGAAAATTAATTAAAAATAATAATAAAAGGACCAAAAATCTCAAAGGATAAGGGATAAGGTTTTGTTGAGATTTTGATTAAGACTATATTTAATATTTTATTATATAGTGAATAAGTAACATAATAAATATGAAACGGATCCTATCTAGAGTACCGACTGTGAATAGGTTTTCTGAAGTCGCAGTAAAATATAGATCAGTGGATTTTTATTCTTTCGCTTAGACTTTTCCTAAGTTGATTCCGAGGCTATAGAGCATTTTCCTAATAAGACGAAATAGGGAAAGATGCGAGATAGGCACATTTTGGATCTCGAAGAAAATAAATTCTAACTCAACATCTGGAATGAGTTTGAAATTATCTGGACATATTTGGAATCGGTGAATTTTGTCCGAGAGGTTGATGATTCCTAGATTTTCAGTTCTCAGAATCACACGCTTTTCCCGTAAACTTCGTAATGACTTTTGGAGCCCATGGATGGAATCAAAAATTAGTTTAACTAGACATTTCTAATGAGTAGGAAAATGTCTTCAAAGTTGTGATTCCGCATTTTGAGATTTTTCCGAGATTACGCGATTCGTGACACCGATCGGAACTTTATCCAAGTACAAGTTCATAAAGCAAAAGCATCACATCACATTAATTGATGTGACAAACCACCAACTAAGGGGGAGAGGATGGTTTGGACAAGTGGCATGGTGCAGGATCTTGACATTTGGCAAAGTGCGCATCCGACGGTCGAGTAATTGGGCCGACAAAGGTGAATAAAGGCACATAACTTTCCCTATAAATAGGAGGCTCTCCTTTGCATTCTTCACACCAAAACCATTTTCTCTAGTTGAGCTATCCTAGAGAGAAGTTAGAGAGAGGTGCTTCTGGAGGAGGAAGGAGTCCTAGGAATTTTGGCAAATGAAGCTCATTGGTAATTTTTCCTAGCCTTTAGTCTTTAATTCTTTCGTAGTTTTAGTAGTAATGCTAGATAGATCTTTAGTTTTATTTTTAAGTATTAAATTCGAAAACATGAAGTGGGCCTGAGTTCTGGCAAAATTTTGGAAAGTCTGAGCAAAGAAACGAGAGTCATTTACAAATTCTCGACGATTCAGGGTATGGAGGGCAAAATGGTAATTTTTACCTAAAATGCCAGTTATAATGCCAAATCACTAATGAAAGTGATATTACTCTTATAGGATATCAGAAACTCTGATCTGCTGCCGTTACGCTGCCCGACGTGCTGCTGTTTCACCATTTTTAAAATAGAAAGCACGCTTTTCCACCGG
Organism: Acacia pycnantha; assembly: GCA_025563575.1. Lineage (NCBI taxonomy): Eukaryota > Viridiplantae > Streptophyta > Magnoliopsida > Fabales > Fabaceae > Acacia > Acacia pycnantha. The sequence continues at coordinate 18,376 of JAMWYP010000150.1, read as the reverse complement.
TAAGTACCTAACGCTCGTCAACGAAGGTAATGCTCGCTGCATCGTAACACTACAGCTCGATGCGAATTATTGAATGCATATATGTGATGATATGTTGTAATGAATAGTTTGATGCCGAAGGCAATGCTAGTCCCAATATGGGTAAGCCAAATAGTCGCCGTAAAGTCGGCGAGGGCCCCCATGATAGACACTTACCACGGTCATTCTATTCGGCCGCTACATGCACCGTGTCCTATGGAATCGCACATAGATGCACAGTGTCTATGGAATCGTACATAGATGCACCATCGTGTCTATGGAACCGGTACATAGAGATGCACCGTGTCCTATGGAACCGCACTTCCAGATGCATATCGTGTCCTGTCTGGGAACCGTATTTAGATGCAATCCGTGATCAAGGAAAGCGTACTTGATCACTATTACAGTTTTACAGTTATTGTTATGATAATGTTGTATTGTTTTCCTATATGGATCTTGCTGAAATTCTAGAAATATTTGTTACTGCATAAGTGTTGTTTATAAGCACGAGGTTACTGAGTACCCGAGATCCAATGTGGTAAATTGGATCTCGATATAGCTTCTTGTGGTCCGGAGGACCAGTTACGGCATTTTATACATACATATCAGTTACTCAATCGCTCCGATGCTCTACTCTGATTATTTAAAATGATGTTTGGATGAAAAAAAAAAAATATACTGCTTTTGAAAATGGGATGTTACAGCATGGAATTGATATTAGCACTTGCCTAAAAGTTTGATGGAAAAGCACACTGTTGGATATAATGAAACCACGTGCCCACCCCCCTTTTAAGACTTTGGAGTGCAAATTCATTTGATGCAGGTACACAAGGTCAAAATTATTCTCTTGCATTGCGAATTGTTTTATCCTTCAAATTCAAGACCAAAGGACTTAGAATATGATGCAAATATTATAAGGAGGAGCCCACCTGCAAAAAGGAGAAAAGGCTTTTAATTCGATTAAAGCTCGAATTTGGTTAAAGTCCTGGATCCATATGTGATGGCTAATGACCGCCAAATAAAACATGTAGGAATTCTGAGTAAATAAACTCGTTTCCGAAAATCATGTTCAAGTTAAACATGTAGGAATCCGAGGCACATAAACCCTTGTTCAAAATCATGTTCAAAATAAACATGTATGAATTCTCGAGTAATGAAACTCAAGCTCGAAAATCATGTCCGGCCTTTAAACATGTAGGAATCTGAGGTGCATAAACCCGTTTCCAGAAATCATGTTCAAGTTAAAATGTATGAAGTCATGGTAAAGAAACCGGTCTTTGAAGATCATGTCGAAGCTAAACATGCATGGAATTTGAGCTAAACAGTATGAATTCGTGGTACGAAAACCCGTCTTCGAAAATTATGTCAAGTCTACTTTTATACAAGAGTCCACGCTCCTCGGATTGGACCCTGGATAAACTGGTGGAGTTTTGTCCTACAAAGTGGATGAAGGCGCACCCCCAGATGCGTGTCTCAGGTTAAGACGGCAATGCCGCCAAGTCTATTTCATGCAAGCAACCAGCGCTCCTTACGTGTACCCGGATCGTAAAATCCAGTTCAGTGTTATTACGACACCCATAATGGATAAACAAATCCAGTGGTTACGACACCCATAATGGATAAACAAACCCAAAGGTTACGACGCCCATAATGGACAAACAAGTTAAGGGTTACCCACACCCACAACTGAGAAACAGTCGGTCAATGACACCTGCAATGCACTCGTTACACTTAACACGTACATAAACTTGGATTGTTTCGATATGAAAACCGCCATCGCCAATGCTAAAGTTTGCATAAATTAAGTAGGTACAAGATCTTATTCATGGAGGTCGTGCACCTTTTAAATCTTATTTCCTTATATGTTATTGTTCATTACATATTTCTTAGAATCCACATATCACCCGTGATTCCTTTGAGCTATTGGTACTCTCCCATCACTCGGGCGCAAAGGGTGCGTGTCATTAAACCTGGATGGAATCCACTCCTTAAAAATAGAAGAACGCACGATCAGGCTCACCGATCCCAGATTAAAACCCGGGCTCGTTGTGAAAGTCTTGACGAAACAAAGATGAACCATGGCACACCCGCCTAGACATGGCGGCCAAACAACTCATTACGGCCAAACACAACAGAAAGGTCAGGCCCAGGGTATTCGACTGGGGAGACCTAGTCCTACGAAGGGCCGACGTCAGTAACAAAAAAAAGCCAAAGATGGAAAATTGGCCGCAAATTGGGACGGCCCCTACCGGATTAAGGAAAAACTCAATGAGGAGCCTACGTTCTAGAAACCCGGCTAGGAAACAAATCAAAAGGACATGGAACGCCAACAAAGCCGAGGGTCTCACAACTAGACATGGCATGTCATCCACGACGAACACAATGTGTCCAAGTTCAATTTCAAGAATACTTGACGATATGCTAAAAGAAATGGACAAAGACTCGGGTTACTTCAACCCAAGTCACACTTCGATCCTGGGGGCACAAAGCTAACACTAGGGCCAACGAGCCCAGGTATTTAAATTACACGAGGCCGATGTCATCAGCCCTTGTATCGACACCGAGGTCTATAAGCCCGGTAACTGACACCGAGGTCTATAAGCCCGGTAACTGACACCGAGGCCCATGCACCCGGTAAATTTCCCTTTCAAATTGTCGCCTTTTATAAAGTCGATCATCTCTTGAATTAATAAAGGTTTTATTAACCGGATGTTCAATTCTATGAGTACTCAAATGATTTTGCTAAATAAGTCGACCGACACCGAGGTCCATGAGCCCGGTAACCGACATCGAGGCCCATGCACCCGGTATATATTTTGATGCATCGAAATTGACACCTAAGTAAGAAGGCGAATAGTCATACTGGACCCTGATCAGGTCCACTTAGTCAAAGTGTGTCCTGACGACGACCACGGATGAGCATGTGACAATTTGCCCTTACCCTGGTTAAAAACCCGGATAACGACTCCGAACCCCGTAGCGTGGTATATTTAGACACCCCTATTCATGACACCTGGTTTCTGACACCAGAAGAGTACTAGCGGACTCTAATTATTTAAGGACCTTGGTCTTGCCTAGAACTTAACTACGTGCAGTCCATGGATAAAAGTTAAAAGTACACAATGGACCAATTACTTGAATTTTCATTCATAAGGTTAATTGTTCAAAAGTACACACAAAACCGGCATCCTACGCCGAAACAAAAAGAAAATGAAAGAACTTAGCTTGAAGGCTGCCTGGTCCACGGCGCCCCGCCACCCTGAGCCAACCCTTAAGCGCAAGACACACGGAATCCCAACAATCATGAGCACCTCGTCCCTAATTTGGAAAGTAACACATCCTGGCAGCTCAGAAGCCTGAACTACCAGGCTGGGGGCAACAGAGTGGACAACGATTTGTTAAGCTTAAAAGCGTGTTGTTACTGTAAAAGTTTAAATGCAAGCTCGAACTAGCATCCAAAATGAGCACGTTGAGCGATTTGCACAAACAAGCAAGTATTTCCCATTTGGTGTGATTTGCTTACATGTTATTAAATGCAGAATACGACCGCACAATTAGCTTAGGATAAATGGCTCTGAAAGCAAAGTAAGTCGGATGGACGAATCCAATCCACGAAAGCCAAGTGTCACACGCAATCATGGCGTAATCAAAGGGTACTCCCAAGAGTCACGCGGTATTCACAAAATCATCCCGGATCGTCGGACACCAGGCTACAACCCCCGTACCTTGGTCCGCTGAAATTACGCAGGGCCATTAACGGACCATCCGGATCCATGAGCCGCGATTTTCACCAGCGAGATCCATGAACCACGGTCCTCACCCCGGCACTTTCCAGTCATACCAATTAACCCGAGGCCCGCGGTTAGTAATCCGGATCCTCGGCCGTGGGAATACAATCACAGCAATATCATTCGACCACGCGGTTGTCTACCACCTCGAACCCTTAGGACGTTGGTTCTCACCACGGCCTTCCTAGGGCCGGAGTTCATTACCTCGGTCTCCTTCGGCCATCGGTAATCACCACGGTATTTCTCAAGCCGTCGGTCGTCATCATGACTCTTCACGAGACGCAGGACGCCGCCCCGGCTCATCGGACATTGCAGCGTTACCATGTACCCAGGGAAATGAGTTCAACAAGTCCTAGCCCGATGCAGACGTCAAGAGATGGGCAACACCTCGGATGACTTATCCAGGACATCATACACCCCGGCAGTCCAAAACCTTGAACTACCTGGTTGGGGGCATCTGTTCACGGATTTTATATAAGGCCCATTAGCGATGCGGCCAATAACAGGGGGATCTATCATGATCACCAAGAGATCGAGATAAGGTCATAACCAACCTACAATCAAGGAGATAATCAAGGGAAATCTCTATCACAAATAGAGGGCCCATGAGCCCAAGACCAACAGGTACACTCTATACATACGAGTTAAACCCTAAAGGTACACATATTCTATCTCTACACTCTCTCTTAATTGCATATACTGCACACAGAGCACACACCCCACGCCCTTTGGCTAACAGCCATCCAGTATCCTCGAACTACGTGGACTTTGATCCCTCTTCAGGGTACGTAGGCCCTAGGAATCGCTCCTAGGTCAAGTCCCAATCAACACCAACATCCTAGCCCCTCAGGGCTAGACAATCTGTGTTCTACACCAGAACAACCACCATGGTATTTTTACATCATTTCAAAAACTTTATGTACACTTTTGCATCAAAAGAAATTTTATGATGTCTAGTGCTTTTTTTTTTTTTTTTTGCTCGAAATGTCTAGTGCCTTTGACAGAATACTTCATGGGTAGATTAGTACCTTAACCCTTGTATTTATAAGGTACTTGGAGGGGAGTTTTATTGTCCCTTTTACAACGCACCAAGTTGATTATTTATTACTTCAATTGATCCTAGATATGAAAATTAGATGACTAATTTACATATATTAAAAATATTTGTTAAGTTGGTTATTTTTAAGAATGTGAGTTTTTTTCCCTAACATGTCCTTTCTGATTATTTACAGTAAAAACTACTATTATTGATAAAATCTCCTTTCAAATGTGCCATTAATAAAGATAGTTTAAAAAAATTATAAATTTAAAAGACAATAAAACAGACTGAGGTCTTATATTTAAGATCAAAACAAACCCTTCAATTGTCTCCTACATTTTGAACGATAAGAAGTTTGTTTTTCCTTTTTTAGCCCTATGTAATGTTTAATTTATAAAGTAGAAAACTTATTTAATAGGAGAGAAGTAGGAAACTATTTTAACTTTTAGATGGAGTTAATAAATTTATTTTCCTTAGTTCTAATAAAAAATGTTATAAAATAACTTATAAATGAGACACAAAGAGAAAGAGAAGACTTGTTTGAAATGACGATTAAAGTCTTTAAAAATAGTTTTCAACAATGATATATGGTGAAAGAGGTAAGTATGCAAAAATAGTTTTATCTCGACTTACGTAAATATCAATTTTGATCCCAAATAAGCTTAAGAGAGTACATAGACATGAAAAAGTCACCACGAAGATAATTGAGACAACGTCATTAAGAAGTCAAATGACTATTTACTTTAACTAAAGCATAATGAAGTTGGGGTTATTATTGCGCAGAAGCCAATATACTAACTTATCACCCACTGATAATAATAACAGGCACTATTCCTATAGGGTGAGCCATCATCATTTTTAACTGCGATATCTTCTATGAATTTACTAAGGTTTTGCACCACAAGATCCAACAATCATATCCAAAAACAGAATTCAATGAAAATCCTAACATTAATTAAAATCCCTTTTAGCTGTGTAACTCGAGCAATCAAAGAGAAATGCACAAGTAGTGAAATTATATGCAAGGAGCAGATCCTACCTACTGTTAAATGGGTTCAACTATTGTGCCTTTTCCTCCTAATTATATGAACAATAGATAGATTGGAGAGAACTTCAAGCTAGTCATGACATATAGCTTTATTGGCACTATTTCAAATCCTGTGCGGTAAATATATAACTGCACAAGGGAAGAAAACAACATGGCGGGCTACTTAGCTAAGATGCCCCACACTTTGGTTGGAAACTTTTGTAATCTTCATCATCCACCACCTGCTCTTATCAAAGGGTGATGGATAACGAGGGAGATTAGGCATTGACTTGCTATTTGTATTGCTATTTTGAGACAATGATTTTCAGTATTATTCAACAACAAAAAAGTTACTGAACATATGTAAGTAAATGAAACCGGCTCTCCCACCAAGTGCTTGAATTAACTGGTTGTGGATTGTTCCAACTTAAGCAGTGATCTTGTATTTTCGCGATTTGAGTATGCAACCGCGATAATTACTCAGAGGTAGCAAGATTCCCCTATTGTGAGCCTACATAGGATCTATAAAAGGATGTACCTATTTATAAGAGTCTGTTGGCCAAATTTCAAGGTTTAAGGAAGTAGTTAAACATAATAAGTATGTTTTGAAATAAACTTTTTTTTTTCAAGTATGCTCTTTTTTTTAAGGGTTAAGTATCAAATTTGCCACGAAAGTTTTCGCAAAGAAGCAATGTTACCCTAAAAGTTTTTCTTGTTTCCATGTTGCCCCAAAAGTTTCATAACCTAGCAATGTTGCCTATTTCCGTTAAAAAGTTAACAGTCAACATCATTTTTTTGATGATCAACGTTAGTTTTTTAATGGAATAAAGCAACATTGCTACGTTCTGAAACTTCTGGGGCAACATTGAGACAAAAAAAGCTTCCAGGGCAACCGTGCTCTTGAGCTTATACTTCCGAGGCGGATTTGCTACTTAACCTTTTTTTTTTAAAAAAATAGTACCCAGGAGAAAATACTTTAAGGGAAAAATTACACCAAAATTACTTTAGGATACTGGGTATTACTGAAAAAAATACTTTAAGATGCTGGATATACCAAAAGTTAGTTAAGAATATCGAATGTTATTGAAAAAATACTTTCAGGCTTTAGATGCTATCTTTAAGGCAATCTCTGTTTTGTTTTTAATCAAAGACCTCTTAAGGCAGTCTCATGAAACACATGGCCAACTCATTCACAATGCAGCCATGTGATAAGTCTATTAGAGTAGATTGTGATGAGTCTTCAGGAAAATCCCACTAAGTGTATCCCTCATGTCTATGACATATTGGAGGAGTTGATATTGATTTTAAATATAAGACTTATTTTTCATATTTGTCAATATTTTCTTAATTTACCTCTATTGATGCTCCATCAACAATAATCAAAGAGAGGGAATGAGAGAATTAAGATAGATGACTAGGGTATTTTAGAAAATATATGTCATATTAACTAACTTAACTAATTTCCTTAATCCAATTAAATTAGATAAATATGTCTTATATTAAGAACTGGAGGGCGTTGGTCGAGTGACTATGCCAATACTGTTGGACCCATAACCTAAATTCCAAAATTATTACTCCCTCCGGTCCTAATTATAGGAGCAAATTTTGGAGTTGGTTTTGATCCTATTTATAAGAGCAAGTTTTAACTTTTGTCTTTTTTTTTTTCCTATAATACCCCTATTTATACTTATCATTAGGAACATTTATATATATGTGTGTACATATATGTATATCTGTGTTTATATGTGTCAATATATATGTGTGTGAACACACACACACACACACATATATGTGTGTGTGTCTATATATATCTATATGTATACACACATATATGTTTATATAGCAAGATCATTATTTCAATTAGAAAGTGTGTGGAAAGAAAATTAGATCTATATGTATACACATGGCTATATAAAAAGCAACTAATATACATATATACTAAACTAATATGTCATGGATGTCTAACGTAAGGCAAATTAGAAACATTTATAATTAGGGCAACTTGCGTCATTTTAAATTTATATAAGGACATTTTAGGAAAATGAGTAAAATTAACTAATTTAACTCCTCTCCTTAATTCCCCCAAAATCGGTTAAATTACTCTTATAATTAGGACCGGAGGGAGTATTATAACTTGAGGGCAAAAGACTGCTAAACTAGTCCACTCTAGTAATTCCCTCCAACTTCCAAGCATTAGAGGAATTAGACACTTCAACAATCTTCAAGATTAAACCAGGGTCACAACTGTATTTCTCACAAACTACTTTGACCCAAAGATATCTTATTTTGAGTTAGTAAAAGGTAATATCAAGTTCAAAAGGGGAAAAGATGTGGCAATTAACAAATAAATCAAGCAGTCAATCAAGAGAAAAAATTACAGTTAGTGATAAAGTTATATCTCTCTTTTGTCCTTCCAATCACTTTTAAGCTGTTGGGTGTTTCTACAATTCCCCATTATGCTTCTCACAAACTATTGTCTATGAAGCTGACACAATATTCCCTTCTACAAAATTCTGAAATTTAAAAAAAATGTCGTGCCAAAAATAATGGAGAGATCAGTCCTCAAGTTTATATCGTGCTCACTTGCATGTGTAGTCATTAGCCTTTTACACCGCAAGATCAGGTCACCTTCCAAATGTTGAATTTTTCAAAAGTAAGACATAATTATTCTTTCTCATCCACTCTCTTTTTGGTCCCATCATCTCCATCAACTGGAGTCAATGTCTACAGAGAAAAAATCAAGAGCTTAAATCATGGTTGGGAAATGAAAGATGAACAAAGTCAAAGGGAGAAAAAAAGGAGACACGTGACATGAAAGATTTACTAGTAATATTTGTCAACCAAAACAGAGGTGTCAACAAAAGGCCACAATACCATTTTTATCCCTTAAATTTAGGTTTGTTTCACTTTTATCCTGATTTGTTCATGTTGATTTCATCCTTTTATGGTACATAAAAAATTTGTATATCTCTCTAATGGTCACTTCGTCCAATTGTTAGCACAGTCAGCTGACGCAAACACGGTTTGGTTACTTGGCCTGATATCTTTTGAATTAAATAAAACCTAAAATGGTGCCATTTTTAATTTTCTAACCCTAGCCTCCTTCTTACGTAGCAAAGTGTTTACATGAGATAATATGCTAGATATCCATATAGGTAATGTAATATCTATTTTTGCATCATCTAATAGCTCCATCCACGACAAGGTCAGAAGACATCAAAGTTTTATAACCATGTAAGATGAATTACACACCAAAAGAAAACATTTGGATGATATTGAAAGTTGAAAATTAACATCAATCTTGGAGGACAAAAATTATACTTTCACTTTGAGGACATTACAGGAAACCTTCAAAGCTGAAATAATCTTACTGTAAAATATGCTCTGTCATCATGTAAACGTTGTAGAGGAGAAGCAACAGCAAAAGAAAAAAGCTGGTTCATCTCAACCCATATATCAATTTTGCAACACCCAGCAGAAACAATTGATATATAAATTTTGAACAAACTACGCTTTACCTTCAAAACCAAGACTTAATTACAAAACTGGTACAATAACTTTTAAAATGTAATAATAATTTACTAAAATTTAGACTAAAATAAAATTTCTGGATCCCAAGTAAAATTTCATTACTAGAGCATCCATGACATGATCTTCATGCAGCCTCTTATATCTACTTTTTATGCCTGAACCAGATGCTAGCTCATAAAAATTGTTTGCAAGGAAGAAGCTTCTCGTAAACAATTTTACTAGAATGTTTTCTTGTTATCCTAAAACTAATAGAGTTGTTTTGTTAACTTCTGAAATTCATTTTGTATTTAAGCCTTTTATCAGAGAGGCCAATGTTATCTTCCCCAAAATTAATTAAAAAGAGAAGAGGAGGAGGAGAAGCCGGAGAAGAAGAAGGATATTTTGAATGGTCAAGATTTCAGTCAAGCACAAACCCCCAATGCACATCATGGTTTGTCTTGGACTTTCAAAATTCTAGTTTAGACAAAGCAAACTACCAAATCCCGTCGCATATTAAATTCATAGTTTGGAATCATCAAGGCAATGACAGGCGGTCAGAAAGCGCATGGTGAGAGAGCTTACAAGATTAGGCTTATAGATATTATGGACAATGGAGGCGCCAGCAAGAAGAGACAAGACGACAACGACAGAGGACAAGGCCATGGACGGAGTTCCTGTCGGCTTCGTTCCACCTCCAAATTTTTTATCCATACCCAAAATTGTTGCCAGAGGGATGAGGTGACCTTCTACGATCAAATTGCTTCAGCTGTACCTGGAACCCCAAGTTGCTTTTCTCAATCTCAATTCTTAAATGACGTTGGCAACATAAATGAAAACCCACCCCCAGCCCTATTGATGAATTTCAAGTTCATAACTAATTTGTAACTGCATATCAGAGACACTTACTCCAAAACCCATTCCATTATGAAAGCTCTCGTATCACAATTTAAGCTTAAAACAAACATGTTCACCTGTAAATATTTAAATATATAGAATTTGGACAAAAGCTACAAAAACAGCATATCAAATACAATAAGTTTAGATAAACATCCAGCGTAAAAGCTACAAATGTCTCAACTTGTAATAGCAATATAGAAAAGATTGAAAAACAAACTCACTAGTGATAATTTCTAAGTACAGATATATATGACAGATTACGGAGTAAAGGAGAGATCTACATTTGATTTTCACAAATCCATTTATGAAATCTAAACAATTTCTCCCTCCAAGTGTTTCAACTAAAATGAGCAATGAGCTCCCCACAGCAATGGCGGACATTGCTTGAATAAAGAAATGAATACAACCATTAATAAATAGAAAAGGAAAATAACAGAACAATCGCAATGAAACTATATGCTTCTTCAACAGCAAATAGATACAGTTTGGTCCTGTGACAAAAAGTAATCATACTCTTGAGATAATTAATACTAGTAGTACTACATAGGTAAAATTTAATAACTCAAAGCGAATATATATAGCATTGTGCTTTCTCACTTCAATGCACAAGGTAAGTACCTGAACTTCAAAATCCAACTTTTGTTTGAAATGACCAAAATAAAGGATAAAAAATAGAAAAACATAAAACAGACAATACTAAATACCATTAATATATAAGTTACGTCAGCTCTTCCCTTTTCTATGAGGAAATTTCTGTGACATTGATAGAAAACCAGTAACCTTTTCTAGTGTATATTAGGAAGTTATTTGCATTTTATGTTTTATTATGTGTCTTAGGTTAATAGTGGCAAGTGTCCATTGTTGGTTATTGCAAGTTATTGACAGTTCTATGTATTTAAGGGTTGGTAGTTACTTTCAATTATACTGTCAAAACTACAAATAATATGTTATGTACTTTGTCAAAGATATGGATGAATGAATGAAGTTACTCTTGAGATAATTCTCTCCTCTTTTCCCCTAGAACTAGATTCTGGTTCTGGCCTCTCCCTCCACCTCCTCTCCTCCCTCTTCTTCTCTTCTCTCTTTTTTCCTCTCTAGGATTATAGATTCTGGTTATAGAGTTCCTCTTCCCTCTCCTCTTCCTTTTCTTCCCCTTTCCCCTATTTCTACTTCTATTTTATAGGATCTAACAGACATTGAGGAACTCAATGGTATATACACAAACGCCTAATATAAATTCGTAATCTTGTACTCAAAAACATTGCACAGGAAAGATTGCCGAGCTATTCTATGTCAATATACATCGCTCAGTGAAAAGGAGATGTTAGGCAAATTACCAACACACAGGGCGGGTAGGAGGAAAAAATAATTTATGACCGAAAAATAATAGTGAATCCTTCGGAAACTAAAATAGAGTGAGTAATGGAAGCTCCGTGTCAAATGGTCTTCTACTAGACAATAACATAGCATCAGACTACTACTAAGTTCAAGTTCAAGGCAAGGAAATTCATGCAAGGATAATAAAATCATTGTACTTTTTTGTAAATTCCTAAACCAGTCAAATGGCATGAGTCTAAGTAAAGCAACTATGACCTCGAAACAATTGGAGATCGGCGAGAGGGTCTTCGGCTCAATCAGAGTGTAATTGTGAAGAAGGGCCTTCAGAGTCAGCTAGGCAGTGGCCGATGGCGTCGTTGCCGCACAGGTGGAGCAAGGCAACGACGGCAGCGTGAAGGTGGGAAAGACTGGAAAAGGGCGCCACGGAGAGGCAGGTTCGAGCCTTTTTTGGGATGAAGAAAAATCGTTACTCTTTATAAAAACAAAACAATCGTCACTGATTTTACCAAATTCAGGTCTTTCCAATATTAGATAATGAATAGAGCCATAGGATGATCATGAGAATTATTTTTCATGATGACCTTATAGTAACCCATGAGTATATACTTAATAGTTCAATTTAGGAAATCTCATAATAAAATAGAGACAAAATTTCAATGATTAATACCACTAATCCTAATACTCATGAGTCTTAGGTTAATTTTATATACGTGTCTACATGGTCATGCCAGGTTTGATTTTCAAAATTGAAACATATGTATAGATTGATTAATTACCTTTGAAGATGCATACCTCACGTTGCTCTGGTCGCTCCGGATTTCGTGATTGAATTTTATAAATGTTTTGATATATATATATATATATATATATATATATATATGCACATAAATACAAATAAATATATATATAGTGAGGAATCCATTTTTGTGTGTATTGAAATAATCTAAAAGTGGGAGGATAGCTTTGGGATGGTACCTCCTAAAGTGATGAACACAACCCTTAGGCTTTATGCTTCCGATATGTTATTTGATGTGAATCGATTATATCCGTTCTTCCCAAAGTGGTGTTTCCTAGGTGCTTTCGGGACACTAGTAGCAATTTTGGGAAGAGGTGTCGCACATTCGACGAAATGTTTTACGACCAATTTGATGATTTGTAGTATCGGCAGGTTTCCTGATCTACCGGTGGTTCTCTTCCCACTAAAACGGACCAAATGGTTTCCCGGGTCTAAATGAATTTAAAAAGATATTGAATAATATTCGATGGAATTACTATATGATTATATATATTTGATTTTTGAGCTATGTAAATTGTGTCTTATTTGGATTACCAGCTTTTTTTATTTTTGTGTTATGGGGTCGCACGAGTCCTTCTGGGAGCAAATTTTCGTGTAAACAGTGTTCTTCAAGGTCAGCTAAACGCGGTGAGAAGCCGAGGATGACGACTAGATATTTCAAGCTAGCTTTAGGATTCAAAGATTTGATTTTTTTTTTTTGTTTTTATGAGATTTAATGATTTTTGAAGACTTATTTATTTTACTGAACTTAGTCTTTAGTTTATTGTAATAAAGTAGCCTTGCACTTGTCCCGATACAAGTGCGTTGGTAACACTTCCCAAAGTTGTTTATTTTGAATTTCGGTAATTATTTATCAAAATCATTGAAATTTCACGTTATCGTAACTATTAGAAATTGGGGGTGTTACAAACACACACACACACAAATATATATATATATATATATATATATATATATATATATATATATATATATATATATTCATCCTAGACTAAATACAGTATTCACTAAATCTTAGACATATATAAGATTCAATGAATTTGGACACTTTGCTCGTGTTGCCTATTCTTGCTTGCGACCACAGCCCACATGAGATTGGCAATGAGCCAATATCGTACTCACCCACAAGTCGCAAGCGGCCTCTAGCAAGACATCACATCACTCAATTCATATGGGATCGATGATACGATTCAACCTATCATACAACCATGTCACGCCCCGCTTTGTCACGCGATAATTTGGTCAAGTGATGAGGCATGGATAATGTCAACTTCTCGTTCTTGGCCATTACTTTCGATTCTTGAGTAGTCTAACAATTGAAATGGAAACTCCACTTTGCATTGTAGTACGGCCATACATTTCTCCAACTCACTAATCGAGAGGAACCCAGATTATCTCTACAAATGTGAGGGACAAATTCCATCTTGACCATTCACGTTCCTCTGCATGAAAACCACTGATACCGATTATAGCCTTTATCATCACCCGGTCAAATGTGACTTTTGACTAGGTCAAAGATCAGCGATTCATCATGTAAGAATCCATGATGATCTCAGGTCAACGGGGCAGACACTATTATACATGAGAAAAACTTATGACTTAATCCATGCAGCTTTTCATAGTGGGTCGATCCAAAGACCTTGTACTTTACAGTGCCCATGACTTTGACTCCGTATCTCCATACCTATCAGTCATACTGTGTCTTATTTCATCTTCGATCCTGCCAGATGACCGACGTGTGTGGACATTTAGGATAATCTATAAAATATATCCAAGGATACAGTTATCAGTATAAACATGTAAATGAAATGATAACTAAAGTAGAATACTTTAAATAACACAAACGTTTAAAGTACAATGACTTGCCCCTAGGGCATAATTTCCAACATAATAGTCTCTTGTTATTTCCCAGCTTGGTATTCGCTTTCCGTTTATCGAGTTCCAAATTTCTCCTCTTAACCACCTTCACCTAGCCCCGTCTCAACTTCACCCTAATGGGTGGGCCTACCTGGTGGCTTTCGAGCGCTTGTGCGACTCCTTTGACATCCTCATTCCTTGTACTGCCGCCCTCTTCTTCTATTTCTTCTGGGTTTGGCCTACGTTAGGGTGGCAGCCTGATAGCAACTCTTTTTGTCACTTATCACCGAGTTGCTTTTATGTTTTTGCCTATGCTTATGTTCATTCCTTTGCTTATCCAACATCAATTCTGACTTGTGTGTATGTCTTGCAGGTCGAAATATGGAGGGGGCTGCCCAAATATTTGTTGTATGTGAATCCGGAGGTTGGAGTGCCAACTAAGAAGGTAACTCGGAAACGAGCTGCTCCTGAGCCCGAGAAGAGCAAAGTCGGTACTGCAGCCACCGTATATCAAACAGTTGCGGCCAAGAAGACTAAGGTCGAAGAGAAGCAAGGAGAGCTCCTGCATACTCACCCTAGCGGTCATGCTTCTCAAGAACCGATGGGAAAGGGGAGGTTGTCCTTTCCGACTCGCAGAGTCCCCCGTTCCCGCCCAAGATTTCTCCTCCCTGCTGGCGAGATTGCCCGTGGGCTTGCCTGGGAGAAGGGAATTACGAAAAGAGCTCGGTCTTTCCTTTCTCCCTCCTCGCCAATTTATGAGTTTTGTTCCCCTAGCCGACGTGGATGAACGGGTGGTGCACGACGTGCATGATTATGCTTGTAAGTCCATCGGGGTGGCACAGGCGTATCTTCACATGAAGGGCAAGTATGTTGGAGCCGCGGTTGAAATACGGCGGGTGAAGCTGGAGAGGGACGTAGCCGTGGAGAAGGAGAAGAGGGCCAAAGAAGAGAAGAACCGGAGAGCGCCGTTTGGCAAACAGCCGAGGATTGCTTTAAAGATGGCCCACAGCCCCCGTATTTGCCATCTCGAACCCCGGGGTAAGCTTGAACGTCAGTCGGGTACAACCACCGGCCTACATTAAAGATGACGTTTGTTTTCGCCGCCCTGCATGGGTGGATCGATTCAATATCTCTTGAGGATGAAAGCCAAGGTGGCCCAGTCGTGAAGCTGCCTCCGCAGTTCTCCCCGGCGGGATGAGGCTATTTAGAAGACACTACCCCCTCAGATAGGCCTCGGATGCACCTCAATTTGTTTTGTGCTGGGTTAATTGAGTCTGGTTTTTCTTTCAATGTAATTGTTGTCCTTTGGAAGAACTCAAACCTGTAAATTTATTTTGTTAATGCGAGTTTACTTTTTAGTTCTTCGTTCCTCTTGTGTTTGATCTTGTTTACGTGTCAAATACATGTTGGTAATCCTGTGGCGATAGCTTAGGTCTTAGTTATGTAGATAAAACTTGTACTTTTCGTGCAGTTGTAGTCCAGACCATATGGGGTAGGGGTTTTCAGATTTAACCAAAGTACGGGGTTCCTGTTCCGATTGTCCCATATCTTAACTTGAGGTAAGGGCAAATTGTCACATGTTCAGCCATGGTTGTAGGAACGCACACTTAAATATTTTGACCTGATCAGGGTCCGGATGACAATTCGCCTTCTTATATAAGGGTGAATTTCGATGCATCAAAATATTTACAAGGACTGATAATAGTGGCCTCTCGTAGTTTAAGGACCCGGGCTAGTTGGCCTAGCACAAGGCTACATTTGCATAATAGCGTCCTCGTGTAGTTTAAGGACCCTGGTCGTTGCCCCCATGTTAGCTTTATATATTGTGGTCTGTGAGTATGACTAGGTCGAGCAACCCGAGTCTTTGTTTATTCCCTTGTAGGTACGTGGCACGTCGTTAAATTATCTCGAAATTGAATTTTCATTAAGGAACTCTTCATTTATTCAAGAAATAATTCGCTCTAAAGAGCTAACAACTTAAAACAAAGAACTAGCATGAGCAAATAAACCAAAATTGAAATGGAAATAATAAGAACGAACTAACTTGACATGAAGTGTCCTAAGCATAGGAGGCATGTCGTAACTAGGTTCATTTGCCAGTAAACCCTTTGTTTATCGACGTTTAACGTCCTTTTGATTGGCCCCTTTTGCTAGGAGTCTCGAGAACGTAAGCTCGCCAGTAGCTTCTCCTTCAACCAAGACGGGCCTTCCCAACTTGCGGGCTTGCTTTTCCATCTCGAGCATTTTTTTTGCCGATGTCGGCTTTACGAGAACACAGTGGCCACCCTTCGAAAGACCAGGGCCTCACCTTTCGATTGTACTTAGCTGCGACGAGTTGTTTGGCCACCATATCTCGGCAGTGTGCTGTGACCTTGACCTCGTCTACCAAATCTAACTCCATCTCCAGTGCCTTGCTATTCGTCCCCTCACCTTCCTTGAGGGTCCTCAACCTCTTCCATGATGGTTGGCCTATCTCGACGGGGATCATGGCCTCGCATCTGTAGGTCATCCGGAAAGGGGTTTCTTAGGTTGCCGATTGAATGGTAGTCCGGTAGCCCCATAAAACGTTATAGAGCTGATCGACCCAGCTTGATTCCGCGTCCTCCATTCTTTTTCTTAAACCATTGACGATCACCTTGTTTGCCGCCTCGGCTTGACCATTTGATTGAGGATGTTCGACAGAGGCGAAGTGGTGTGTGATGCCGAGATCTACCATCATGCCTTGGAAAATCCCTCATCGGTGAATTGGGTGCTGAGTCGTCGCTGGCTGTCAATGACCTCGGCAGTGACGCGAGCATGATGAAAATATTTTGTTGTACAAAAACGTTGCACTCTAGCCGAGGTGATTGTGGTTAAGTCAGACCTATTGATCCATTTCGTAAAGTAGGTCGACCGCCACCAGTAACCAACACACTAATTTGGGGCTATTTTAAGTGGGCTTTAGCAGTCCATTCCCCAATTGTAAAATGGCCATGCTTGAGATATATTCCATGTCAGAAGGAGGAGACCAAATGATTTTGGCATGCTTCTGACAGTTATCGCACTTTTTGACGAACTCCTTGGAATCCGTTTCCATGGTCGGCCAATAATAGCCAGCCCGCAACGCCTTTCTTGCCAAGGCTTTCACCCCATGTGTTGTCCATTAATTCCTCCATGTATTTCTGCCAATACGTACTTGCTTTCTCTTGAGCTCAAGCACTTTAACATTGGGGAATGTAGTCCTTTTCGGTACAGGTGATCTTCTACCATCGTGTACATAGCCGCCTCCTGAATCAGCTTCTTTGCCTCGTTGCTCTCGAGGGGGAGGATTACTCACTCCAGGTAATCTTCGATTGGCTTCCTCCCGTATTCGGCTTGATTGTTTGATGTAGGAAAGTTTAGTTGAAGGGAATATTCAATTACGACCCCTTCAGGGCTCTCGATGATTATTCCGGCCCCACTTCCCTTAGAATTCGAGGAACCATCCACATACACTTTCTAGAGGTCGAGGTCATTCTTGTCATCTCTATTTAGGAAATTCTCGGAGAAGAGAATCCTGACGCCTCAATTTGATGGCATGTCATGCTTCGTAGGCGATGTCGAATTCTGATAATTCTATGGCCCAACTGATCATCCTCTCGGCTAGGTCGGGTTTGTGCAACACCTGCCGGATCGGTTGACTGGTCCAAACAACAATTTGGTGTACTTGGAAATATGGGCGGAGTGAAAAGACCCTTTCTCACTAAACAACAATTAATCATAATGTTTTCATAAAAACCGGATTAACAGGTAATTATGGAAACCCTTCTTCTTTCAAGGCAAACACCCTCAGGTCCCTTCTCACAAACAACAATTAATCATAATGTTTTCATAAAAACGGATTAATGTAATTATGGAAACCCTTCTTCTTCCAGAGAGCAAGCCACGCCTGAATTTCAGGGTCCACTGGGTACAAATTTTTCCCACAAACCCACCACAAATAAAGCCACGACTACAGCACAAATATCAAACAAAAATATACATAGCCCACGAGTCTTATAACCCTAACCCCACAACAAAGGATCTACACAAAAACAATTTTCGCACAAGATATGATCAGGATCCACCATAATATGATCGTCCACAAA